>CM068591.1:35136658-35619158 GCA_035048485.1 Pteria penguin | reverse complement strand
CATAATACCACTTCTAAATTTTCTACTCCTTGTTTACCGTTATTAGATCGAAGAACCTTACTTCTGTGATAGTGCATATAAGCATTAGACGATAAAGGGTCCGATTGATTTATTGACGTGAAATAATTTAACAACGTCATTTTCAACAAGATGACTCTTTCAAACCAATATTTAATTTATTCATTTATTTAATTTCTTATTATTACTATTTCTTTCTTTATCCGTGATATTTAATGTGTTCATTTTGGCAAATATTAGAAGTTCGATTACCTATCCGGATAACAAGGACTCCGTTCTGATGTCAAAGAAATCCCGAAGTAGATCTTTGGGTTTGGATGTCACGGTGACATATTCATTTTTAACAACTTCTTTAAAATGACAGACTTAATTTGAGAAATGTGGAATTCCATGATCATAGTTTCTCATAGCTCATATACCAACTTCTCTGCAGCATTTTGATAAATCGGTTGTATTTGAATTTTCACTGAAGAGCCCCAAGTTATGAAAATGCTTCTTGATTTGACAAGAAATTAAATTGCAGGAATAAAGCAATAACTTGAGTTCCTTAGGAAAACCTGGGTGGCTTGCCAGCTTTTGCAGAAAAATTCTGACAGCCTGAAAAATGCGGAACCGAATGATATATGTGTTTGTGTGATTCGTAGGCGACACGGTACCAATGGGTTTTGTAAAATAATGCAAAACGGACCTTTTTGGCACAAACCGGGTGCATTTTCAATTCATACGACATATTTTAAAACCAACCTTGGGTATATTAAGACACATTGAAGTCTTTTTTATTGTGCATCATATTCAACGACAATTAATTTTAGCTCATATCTACATTTATAAACAACATTAGCATTTATAAATCGACAATGAAGAAGGTGCGGAATAATGGTATATCATTTATATTTTACATACAGGATCCTAGAATAGATTTTCATTTTCTTATTCCAGTAATATTTGACCTAGTTCGAGGTCTAATAAGCTGCTTCAATGGATGCACTGAGTGTATAGATTCTTAACCTATATCACTCATGTCTCTACCATTGGATGGGTTCTTTGACTCTTATATCCAAATTTATTTGGTTATTCGTCTGTGCATCTATTCTTTTAATTAGGATTTCCTCATATTCGTCTGTGAGCATCACCGAAGAAACACAAGTTGCCGTGATACGCATATGGCATAAATGAACGCAAAGATATAATGCCTAATATCTAGTGTGTTTTATTTTGGCAGACCTTGGTGGACAGCGGAAACAATAAAGGTTATTCGTTTCCAGCTGATAGTTCTGTTCAGGAAGTTAATCCTGGAAAGTTTGGTAGCGTCGTTTACGCCCATTCTTCATCTCGCCTGTACGTTTGGCAACCCGTTTACACTGGTGGAGGGACAGGCTACCTAGTGTATATAGGCAGTCGTTGGGGAAAGGCATCATACGAACAATATTCCAATTCGGGCACTCTGCAAGTATCGGTTCTAAAGACGTTTGATCAGTGTTAGAATAAGTTTGAGGCTTTGACAACTCTCACAAATCGATTATTTAAACATTTTTCAATTGCAAATGTTAATATTTCTGAGATGTATTTTTTTCCATTGCAAATGTTTTTGATTCGATTGCTGTTTTTGATATATTGTCGTGAAAACTTGAAGTTTTTGTGATATCAGTTTATCTTAATAATATTATGTCACAGCACACAATTTTCATGAAAGAAATGCACATAGCCTTATACATACTACGGATTTACCTATTTGTCGCACATCAAGTATGGGAATCTTTCTTATTTATAATGTTGAACTCTCACATTTCAACAATGCCAGCGATGATTGCAGTAAAGATGAGTTACAGATATGTATAATAGTTACGCAGACAACACATCGGCATATATGTAGTGATTCATAATACCACTTATAAATTTTCTACTCCTTGTTTACCGTTATTAAGTCGAAGAATCTTACGTCTGTAATAGTGCATATAAGCATTAGAGGATAAAGGGCCCGATTGATTTATTGACATTTCAACAATGCCAGCGATGTCATCGATATGGAAGATACACTTTGACTAAGATTTCCTTGAAATGTGCAATATATCTCGTGAAAATAATGTGACATAGTGCATCACGCGATGTTATAGTCCGATGGTTTAGTTGATTATATTCTGCAATCAAGGGAGAAGACCATTTTACTATTCAGTATATTAATGTGACGAATTTTAGGGTTTATTCTTATCTTTTATGGTTTTTGTTTTGTTTTGTTTTTTCTTTTTGTTTTGCTTTGTTTTTATTATTAATATTATTATTGTTATTATTATTATCATTATTATTATTATTGTTATTATTATTATTATTATTATTATTATTATTATTATTATTATTATTATTATTATTGTTATTATTATGACGGGCCTTGTCCAAACCTCTTTCAGAGGACACGTGGTCCTGAACCTCTTCCCCTTTGAATGTTAGTCGGGACTTCTACAGATCTAGGGTCTTAGCTTGCTTTCAGACTGACAGAGCACGGTTTATCATGTTGATGTTGGATATATTTTTATACCATAATGTGTTTTACAATACCTTACGTGTTTATATTTTTATGACCTCTCAATATGCGATACCTGTTGACCCTTGTTTTTTACATAGAGGATTATTTATAAATCTAAAAATGTACGTCCTTTGATTGTTCTGCTGTTACGGTGAGTGGGAAGGTGGGCCTGTAAACCGGTTAACCACACCATTTGTTTGGCTTTTGTCAAATTAAATGACCGTCCTAAGTCGGTATCGTAATTGCACTACAATCAAATATTTTTGTAATGTGTTATATGTGCTAGTATATTATTCATATTCATGTATTGTATAGCTCCATGGCGACTTTTGCCACATAACTGAGCCAGTAACTCCTCTTTTTTCTTTATTATTATTATTATTATTATTTTTATTATTATTATTATTATTATTATTATTATTATTATTACTATTATTGTTGTTGTTGTTGTTGTTGTTGTTGTTGTTGTTGTTGTCGTTGTTGTTGTTGTTATTATTATTATTATTATTATTATTATTATTATTATTATTATTATTATTATTATTATTATTCGTTTCATTTTCTGTACAATCTTCTTTAATTTCTGTTCTTTTGTTTGGTTGAATACCTCAATTACAATGACTTTCTATGACTCTTTGGAAAGGATTCCTTGAAAATCATGAATCAGGGTCCTAAGTCGTACTGAATCGGTGTAAAATACATCATTATTACTACTACTTGTTGTGAAAGAAATTGATTTAAATAAAGTATATATGTTCTATATTTATTATAACCACTAAGCCGGTGTCCCTGCTGGTGGACTGATAGTCCCCGAGGCACCGGAAGTCTAGTTTTCAGTGCTTTTGTACTGACATTAAATATATATACTTCAAATTTTTCAGTCATCAAATTAAGTAAATCACTGTAAAACTAAGGAGTATCTCCCTCATGCATAGCTCTGTCCTTATATAGATTCTTTTGTTCACTTTTCGGTCATTTTGGCTTCAACACTGCATTTCATATTTTCATATATTTTGAAAATTCCAATCATTCGGCCACGAGCATCACTGAGGGGACATATCTTGTCGAAATGCGCATATGGTGCACAAAATTAAAAGGTATATATGTTTTATATTTATCTAATACTTAAGTCCATAACATATACGGAATCACTTAGTTAAATGACTTCTGTGTTGTCTTTTTATTTATCCTATATATTTTACAATATGGCATATATATTCCTCATCCATACTGTTGTACATTAATTTTTTCCCTTTTGGTGTGTTTTGGTAAATGATCGATTTTACAATATTAATGAAACTAATTAGTATAGAAATGTGCCTATGTAAACTTTCCCTTTATAATATGATTAGTTAATTCTAAGGCTGATAAATATTAATTATTGTTCAGAATGATAAAAGCTCTTCAGTGTACTAGTACACATTCTTATGTGTTTTTATTTTTGAATGGTAAAAGTGAGATCAACTTTACTTCACGTATATTGTAAACGAAACTCGCTTATTGACGTTTTGGATACCAGAGCATTGAAGATATGCGCTATGCAGAAGACAGGAAAAAAAAAAAAAAAAAAACTGCACAACAAAAGTGGTCATGGACTTGTAGTAGAAGAAAATGACATATAAGATGACATCACATACATTTTCGATTGTAATGTAATGGAGATACCGACAAAGGACGGTCAATTGAGGTGATAATCGTCACTCACCTGGAGTGGTTGATCGGCTTATAGAACCATATACCCATTCGCCATAATAATTGTACAATCAAATGTAGTTTACGTCCTCTGAAAAAGGAAAAAAAACTCTTATCAGCTAAATGTTTATGAATTATTCAAGTCTGTACTACAATTTGAAACACAAATTGGTCAGTCGCCACTGATTTTTTTTTCTTGAATCCATAGCTTCTCAAACACTCTCTATAGGGAATTAGAAGAGAATTCGACAGAGTTCAGAGGTTGCAGTGATTGTTAGGACATCTAACCTTTTAAAATAAATTATGCACATTATGATGTGGTGATGTTTGGTTTTTCTATTGAAATACACAATATTTGTAAATCAAGCACTTGAATTGCATCACAATATGCGATGATCTTTACTAATTAACGAGGTGGTCAAATGTGGTTTCTTTGGTACCAATGAAAACATATTACCTCTACACGATTTTAGTTATCTCGAATGATTACCACCATGAATACTAGAGACTTGATGAGATATCCCGCGAGCAACATCAAGCGCCAAACTTCGTGACATCAAACAGTTGATACCTTAGTAAATTAGAGAAAAGTAGGGAAAATTGCGATGATATGAGTACAACAAAACTTTTAAAAAACGAAGAAAATGATCAAGTATTCCAACCACGACAAAGTTTGCATTACTTCAAAAATGGTCTTTAAATGCAAATATCATCAGCAGAATAGACATATGAGTAATTTATTTCTACGTGCTTTATTGAATAGTAACTGCTGCTATGTCTGATGATATTTAGCAATATAATTCCTACCGTGAGGATTCCGGGTGGATAAAATTAGTACATCCGTAACCTCTTGCGTGTCGATGAGTTAACTACATGAGAACCCGGGATTTTTTGTTCAAGATTAACAAGTAGCCGTACAAAATGGGACACCTTGATTGTCGTATTGGAAGCCAGAATCCTGGTGGCTAAATGTATTAACAAGCTGCGGTTTCTGTCCATCACTTCACTCACTTTGGCCCTAACTTAGCTAGACGGAAGGTCAAATGGTCCCCGGTCCGTTCAATGGGCTATGTCAGTCCATACCCTCATTCCTCGTGCCTTCCGACTTCCTTATTTGTTATTCATACCATTGTAGCTTCCATATTGAGCTTTACAGTTGTTAAAAATTATATTTTAGAAGACGACGGTTTCATAAGGGCTAATCGATTGCAAATGATTATTGTTTGTTCTGATATTGCTTATGTGTTTTCCCGACTAAACTTTTGACCATTTCATATAGACTGATTTTTCATTGCCAAGTTAAATACGAAAGTAACTGATGTCACATGACTATGACACTAGCAACAATGTACCACATTGGGCATTCACGGATCCCTATAATTCAGAGAAGAGACCAGGTGCCCGGGAAGAATGAGTGTCTCCTGTTTGGCTAGCCACACCCGCTGTAAATGTATATTTTACAACCACTCAAATTGCGTCACATATGAGTGTTTAGACATCGCATCGTAAACAACTGAAAAGGCAGTTTTGCTGCTGCACGGTGAGATGAAATAAGATACTAGAAAGCATGTTGTATGGTGGTAGACTTACGCCAGTAGTTTTTGGTTTAATTTAATTGTAATAATTGTGCGCGTGAATGATATAATGGAAAATGCGAATCGTCCTAATTACGAGACTTAAGACTGACGTTGACAGCACTGGACTAAATCATTATAAAAGGTATTTTGATAGATGGAGTCAAAGGCAATGTGGACAAAAAAAAAAAAAAAAAAAAAAAACTTACAATTTACATTTGAGGACAGTATATCGTGATTATACATGTCTGATCGCTTACGTGTAGACCAGTCAGCATTGTGAAATCAAAACAAATGTATTAGAATTAGTATAATTTGCAGTCACAGCAGTATATATAAAACCGCATAACCGTAGTAACAAGCGGTATACGTCATGATCAGTACAAATAATAGAGTATTGGAAATAAAGACGCTAACTGCTATGAAATAATGAAGTCAACACTTTAGATATATATGAGCATGATTATTCCATCATATGAACAAATAACGTCTTTATAACGACCGTGAAATTTGCGGAATTTTGACCTAAGGCGTGATATCTCCAATCCGTATGATAGTAACTTTTCTCCAGTAGTTTGCCTCGATAAATGAAGGTACGGTATTCAGAAGAAGAAGAAGTTCGTGCATACTGATTCATTCATGACATACGCAGGTGATAAAGGAATGCTACTACTTGTATATGGAAAGTTACCAACGGGAAAATTAAAGTAATCACGTTTGTCATACACTGAAGTAGTAAGTTAACCATCTAGGTCAATATGAATTAGAAGATCTAAATAGGAAGCCCATGAACTGGACATTGTAATGTCTCTGATTTCCAGTTCACTGGGATATTTGTATGTATCAAAGTTCGTGTTATTTATAGACTGTACATCATGAATATATTTGAATGTAAAATTAAAGTACAATGCCAATTGCTTCTTATTCTGACTAACAAGATTTTGTATTAAATCAGTTTCATACGAATAGAGGGACAGAGGAGTTAACAATTAGTGCCCATAAGGATTCAGATGGTATGCTGGAAGAACTGGTCACCAATCACAACATATATATTTTCAATTAGAAACTCCAGCATGTTTTATGTCATCTTGAGTGTACTTGAATTTAAGTTCAAAGTGAGTTTTCATAAAATATGTGTCTGGGTATCTTAACGCAGTATACATATATCTACGTAATCCCTTTTAGGTGAAAAAAAAAACAAACAAACAAACAAACAAACAAACAAACAAAAAAAAAAAAAAAAAGCTACTAAAATTCTATAGACACTGTTTTTAAATTTATCATGAGGTATATTGATATAAGTCCTCATGTATTTAACAGTTGACACATTTTGAGATTTTCAGTTTTCCAATAATTCCTTGGAGTTTTAATATCTGAAATTGATTAACATCAATCCTAGAGTAAATAATATCGGAGTACGTCTGAATTTTCTCCTTAACTGAAGATAAGAATTCTGTAAAGAGAGCTGATAGAGGTTTGATGGAGCATTTAATGAATCCTCCAATGCACCAGTGCGTCATATGCGCATTTCGACAACTAAATTTCTTTAGTGATACTGAAGGTCGAAATTATTGAAATACAAAGAAATATATTCGAAGAGCAAACTATGTAGAAATATATATGTCAAAAGAAGAGAGATTGGTAGTAGCATTGACAATATGTATCTAACGATAAGATTATTACGTCATAAATAAAATACCGCCAGAGTATGCAATGTCTGGAGTTTGAATATAACTTGGAAATAGTTTATATATATATATATATAATGTGTAATGTCCGTTATAAAAAGTACCAGAACATATAACATATAACATATAAGGACACACAGCCAGGTAAAATACACTTAGAATAAATGAAATTACATCAAATGTATTTGGTATGAGTCAGCTATAAGGTATAGATATTACATGTTGCATGTAAATTACTATAATGTTTCAAACTATAATTCTTTTGTGATCATTCATAACCACTGATTCAAAAGTATCTCCTTTGTTTAATATAGTGATATAACATGAGCCGACTCAAAAAAGAAGATTCTTACACCAGTTGTTGCACACATTATTATTTTCCTGAATTCTTATTTGCATTACATCATTTATGCTTCAGAATGCAAACAAATAAATTATGAAATAACGTCTATCTAAGTAACTTTAGTTGCAATCGACAAAACAGTCAAGAAGTAAGAATTCTTGATAAATGTTTTCATTTTGTATCGTGTAGTTATTCATGTTCAATATTCTTTAATCAAATAACTTGTGCACGGAATGTGCACTGAAATTTTATTTCGTCTTGTTTCTTAATCGTTGTAAAACCAATAAAGTTCAGTTTTTTTGTCTAGTAAAATCTTTGTTGTTCTATTTCTAATTGTTGATATTTCTTTGCAAGGCATGGATGTCTTTGAATGACATATAAATATATCGTCGAAGGAGAGAAAAGTACACATACAGTGATTATAAAGAAAAGTTTAGTAAACACAGGATGTCGAGTTTTACAAAATACGGCATCAGCAAATCAGAAGTCTACACATACGCACCACTAATTGTGTTTTATATTTGACCTGTTTGTAGAGCAAGAACTGGATGTGTTAGTTTTTCCGTTCAAAATTTACCTGCATTAATGTAAATGTAAATTGAGGCATTCAATTGAACTCCTTAAGACAGATGTGAAACCTCTGTGACTCTGTGGAAGAGGTGGTCGTCTTATAACATAGAGCACTCCCTTGTCCTGTCCTTTGCATGGGAAAGCATAAACCAAGGCTTCCGTAAGGGCACGAAATATCCCATATTGCTAAAAGTGGGTCAGTTACAATGGTATGAATTGTTTTGTACTGCAATTCTGTGAAAGCTCAGGTCTTTATATTGGTTTTGGCTATCAGTTTTTGGTCGGTATGGTAATTAGTCTGCTATTCTAATTTATACCTTTTTCTACAGTATCAGCTTCTAGCATGATTGAAAAGATAAAATACACACCAAATTAATACATCATTATCTTCCTATACTTATTTTTTCGTTCAATTATATTGCATTACTGAGCAATAAAACCCCTGAGAATCATGTTTTCATTTGACAAACACTAAAAACTACACTGATGAAAATTAAAACTATTGACGGCCCTAAAAGGCACCGCAATACTCTGGAGTCTATATTAAAAAACTCAGAGAGGAACGAGATTCTCGGGGCGGGGGCTTTTACTATTCACTAGCGTATGTATGTATGAGCAACAAAACCCCCGAGAATCCTGTTTTCATTTGACAAACACTAAAAACTACACTGATGAAAATTAAAACTATTGACGGCCCTAAAAGGCACCGCAATACTCTGGAGTCTATATTAAAAAACTCAGAGAGGAACGAGATTCTCGGGGGGGGGGGGGGGCTTTTACTATTCAGTAGTGTATGTATGTATGACGTTAAAGTCAAATCTAAAGGAATGTTCGATGATTGATAATTTGTATTAGTAATTATCATCGATTTAGAAAGCTGTCACATGTTATGTACATGTAGATGAGGAATTCATTACGAAATTGTTGTTCTGCGCCACAACATCATTACTAGCTTCATGTTGATGGTATCTTCTTTATGTACTACATATAAATTAACACCCAATGAACCCACTCAAAATAAAAAAGACATCTTTTACACGCGGCGCCACTGCCCTCTTTGCCTGGACTTGAGTTTGTTCAACATTTACTGTCATTCGAAAAGGTATGGTATGTATGAGTCATCTGTAAGATAGTATAGAATGCTTTCTCGACATCGAGTCCAATATACTATCATCTTAGCTACACACCCCTTATAATTTTTATTTTATCATACGGCATTTAAATGATGCGATATAAAACTGAAATACATCGCATCGTTTATATCATATGTTGAATATTATTGCTCTGCTTTTTCGTGTCTATCTTTGTCATTCAGATTATTTTAGATGAGTTCTGGTTAGGGCAATTGTGTTTAAATATGCATATCTTTGCAAGGTAAAACGTAAATATGGAGGTATTTGAAACTCTCTGTGTAAATTTACCACATATTTAATTACTAGAAATTATTAGAAATCAATTCCTTTATAATATTTACTATTGTATTTAAATGTTATTGTGTGCAACGATATCAGCCCCATATGATTGTCTCGGTATGTGTGATGAACAACACGGAGAATGTAGGCGGCGTTGCGCTAGCGAGTTCTATTCTATTGGAGCCTGTTTTGCTCAACTAAAGGAGTGTTCTATGAGTTGTCCATAAATGAAAGAATTACACCAAGCATTCAGTGTGTGACAATACACGACTGAAATAAACACTGTTGTATTACAACGCTATTTTGGTCAAACTACAGCACCTTTCTCTCTGCACTTTACGATAGATTGGTTAAATACATGATCATCATATGTAGTATATTTACATTTTTTGTACACTCTGTTAGATGACTTTTGTACTGCACAGTCAGTAAGCAGGTATTAAGAGTGTTTTAGAATAAAATTTGAAATCAATAGTGTTTCTATCGCAGTCAACAGAAATAGATTTTGTTTGTTTTGTTTGATTATTGTTTTACGTCACTCCACGATTATTTCACGTATATGGTGACGGCATCTGCCTGATGCATTGCATACAAATTTAGACCTTTGCAACGGACCCACCCGAAGCAGTGAGGGATCTTTTACGTGCCACGCCTACCGTGACACGGGACCTCGGTTTTTACTGTCTCATCCGAAAGAGAGAACACCGGTGTGCCCCGGGCGGGAGTCGAACCCGCGACCTCTCGATCACGAGCCGAGCACCTTATCCACTAGGCCACACCGGCTTCAACAGAAATAGAAGTAACTGGAAATAAAGTCACTGGAAAATATCAATGTGATCCAAGAGTACATAAATTGTAATGATGACACTGTGGTACTAGTAAACCATGATTTTTTTTTTTTACAAAACATAGCATTTAATACACTGTGAACGTATTTTGCTATAAAAAATATTCAGAGTCGACCGTAATAATAATTATAAATAATATAATAATAATATTGCTCAAAATAATAATAATAGTTAACTATCAATTATATGACGTTTACGGAACAATCAAAACATGCAGTATGCTGCCACCCTTAATCAATCAATAATTTTAAAAGGATGTTGTCATTGAAACTTGAGGAAAAATTGGAAAAGACATCTCATTTATGAAGGTTGTTTTGCTGATGACTCCACAGTCTTGATGGCAACATTTCGTACTTTTATTTTAATGTTATTTTCATGTTCTTTTTGCGTCAGACGGATCAACTTTTATATGAGATGTAAACAATTTGTAGAGGATGAATAATGCCAAATATGCGGTAACTTGCAATCAAGTTTGCAGAACTTCTGCACGGGCATTTACATAAATGTACTGGAAGAAATATTTGCAAAAATGAGGTAAATCTCCCTGATGAATAGTTCTGCCTTTGAATTGTTCCATGAGTTCCTGTTTTCGATTGCACTGGTTATTAAAGGGTAAGGTCAGTGAAACAATTGAAGTACTAAAATATATATCAGACATGCCCAAAATAGCTTGTTGCATTGAAACATAACCCCACCCTATAAAGATAAAGAAACCTGACCTATTGTAATTACGTCATCTTTTACACATCATCCGGCGCGACCATCTTCTGCTCTGCGTGAGGTCAAGAAAACTGGCGATTATGAACACAATACAGCATGACAGTAATGTGACACAGTGCATTACACAATATATTGTCCAATAGTTTAGTTGATTATATCCCCCAATTGGATTAGACCATTTTACTAATTAGTATGCTAATATGACGAAATTTGGGGTTTATTCTTATCTGGTTTGCTTTGAATCACTTAATAAAAGTATTTCTATGTTGTTCTTTTATTTGTCCTATATAGCTTACAATATGATATATCCTCATTCATTTTATTCTTTTCTTTGTTTTGATTTGTTTTTGTAAATGATAAATAAATCACAAAATCAATGAAACTAATTAGTATAGAAATATTCCTATGTAAACTTCCCCTTTATAAAATGATTAGTTATTTCTATGGTTGATGAATATTGATGATTAGTCAGAATGATGAAAGCTCTTCAGTGTACCAGGACACATTCTTATGTGTTTTTATTTTCTAATGTTCAAAGTCAGATCAACTTTGCTTACGTATTATAACGAAACTAGCTTATTGGTGTTGGATACCAGAACATTCTAAGAATTCTACCAACTCTCATCAGACATCAATTGGTAGAACCTAGATCAAACAAGAAGGTAGGCGCTATGTAGAAGACAGAAAAGAAACTGCACAACAAAAGTGGTCATGGACTTGCAGTAAAAGAAAATAACATATGAAATGACATCACATACATTTTCGATTGTAATGTAATGGGGATACCGGTTTAAGACGGTCAATTGAAGAGACAGTCGTCACTCGCCTGGAGTGCTTAATGGGCTTATAGAACCACATACCATTTCGCCATAATAATTGTACAATCAAATGTACATTACATCCTCTGAAAAGGAAAAAACCTCTTATCAGAAGACAGGAAAGAAAGTACACGGTAAAAGTGGTCATGGGCTGGTGTTAAATGAAAATAACATATAAGATGACATCACATACATTTTCGATTGTAATGTAATGGGGATACCGATTTAGGACGGTCAATTGAAGAGACAGTCGTCACTCGCCTGGAGTGCTTAATAGGCTTGTAGAACCACATACTCATTCGCCATAATAATTGTACAATCAAATGTATTTTACATCCTCTGAAAAGAAAAACAACCTCTTATCAGAAGACAGGAAAGAAACTGCACGACAAAAGTGGTCTTGGACTTGCAGTAAAAGAAAATAACATATAAAATGACATCACATACATTTTCGATTGTAATGTAATGGGGATACCGATTTAGGACGGTCAATTGAAGAGACAATCGTCACTCGCCTGGAGTGCTTAATCGGCTTGTAGAACCACATACCCATTCGCCATATAATTGTACAATCAAATGTAATTTACATCCTCTGAAAAAGAAAACAACCTCTTATCAGAATACAGGAAAGACACTGCACGACAAAAGTGGTCTTGGACTTGCAGTAAAAGAAAATAACATATAAAATGACATCACATACATTTTCGATTGTAATGTAATGGGGATACCGATTTAAGACGGTCAATTGAAGAGACAATCGTCACTCGCCTGGAGTGCTTAATCGGCTTATAGAACCGCATACCCATTCGCCATAATAATTGTACAATCAAATGTATTTTACATCCTCTGAAAAGGAAAAAAAAAAAAACTCTTATCAGAAGACAGGAAAGAAACTACACGAGAAAAGTGGTCATGGGCTTGCCGTAACGGAAAATAACATATAAGATGACATCACATACATTTTCGATTGTAATGTAATGGGGATACCGATTTAAGACGGTCAATTGAAGAGACAATCGTCACTCGCCTGGAGTGCTTAATCGGCTTATAGAACCACATACCCATTCGCCATAATCATTGTACAATCAAATGTATTTTACATCCTCTAAAAGGAAAAAAAAAACCACTTATCAGAAGACAGGAAAGAAACTGCAGAACAAAAGTGGTCATGGACATGCAGTAAAAGAAAATAACATATAAGATGACATTAGATACATTTTCGATTGTAATGTAATGGGGATACCGATTTAGGACGGTCAATTGAAGAGACAATCGTCACTCGTCTGGAGTGCTTAATTGGCTTGTAGAACCACATACCCATTCGCCAAAATAATTGCACAATCAAATGTACATTACATCCTCTGAAAAGGAAAAAAAAAACCCCTCTTATCAGCTAAATGTTTATGAATTGTGAAAAGCTGTATTACAATTTGAAACACAATTGGTCAGTCGTCATTGATTTTGTCACTGAATCTATAGATTCTCAAACATCCTCTATGGGGAATACGAACACAAACCGACAGAGTTCAGAGGCGGCAGTGATAGTTAGCGCATGTAAGCCTTCAGAATATGTTATGATGTGGTGATTTTTTGTTTTGTTTTGTTTTTTTCCCACTAAAATACATAATATCTGTAAATCATACACTTAAATTACATCACAATATGCGCTGATCTCAACTAATTAACGAGGTGGTCAAATGTTGTTTGTACTTTTAGACGAGATTGAGATTAACACTTTGTTTGAAAATATCTTACCTCTACACGATTTTAGCTCTCTCGAGTAATTACAATCCTGAATACTGGAGATTTGCTGAGATATCCAGAGGGCAATATCAAGCGTCAAACCGTGTGACATCAAACAGTCCATACCTTCAGAAACTTGAGAAAAGGGGAAAAACTCTTAAAGAAAATAATGATAATATGAGTACTACAAAACTTTTAGAATACAGATGGAGTATTCGACCTGGACAAGATGTCCTAGAAAACCATAAGCAAATTTGCATTACTTTATGAATGGTGTTTCAATGTAAATATCATCAGTATAATAGACATATGAGTAATTTATTTCTACGTGCTTACTTGAATAGTAATTGGTATTATGTCTGATTCTATTTAGCCAATAATTCCTACCGTGAGGATTCCGGGTCGATACAATTATTACCTCCTTACTCTCTTGCGTGTTGACGAGTTAACTACATGAGAATAGAAGAATAAATGTTCAAGACTACCAAGCACCCACTACCTAGTAGCAGTACAAAATGGAACGCCTTGTTTGTCGTCTTTGAAGCCAGAATCCTGGTGGCAGAATGTATTATCAAGCTGCGGTTTGTGTCCATCACTCCAGTCACTTTAGCCCTTACTTAGCGAGACGGAAGGTCAGATGGTCTCCAGTGAGATCAATGGGTTATGTCAGTCCATACTCTCATTCGTCGTGGCTTCCTACTTCTTTCTTTGTTATTTATACCATTTTAACTTCCATATTGAGCTTCACACTTATTTTTGTAGTCGAAATTATATTTAAGAACAGAATGATTTGATAAGGGGTAATCGATTGTAAATGAAGATTATTTCCATGTTCTGTCAGTTTTATGTGCTTTCTCAACTTTATTAACTGAGTAAACCTTTCAAAATTTCATTTAGACTTCTGTTTTATTGCCGAATTTAATTTACAACCACCCAAATTGAGTCACACATAACTACATTGACATCGCATCGTAAGCAGCCGAAAAGGCAGTTTGGTGATGCACGGTGAGATAAAAATAACACAGTAGAAATAATGTATGGTGGTAAATTTACAGATGTACGATTGGGTTTTTTTGTGTTTTTTTTTCTTTTGGGGGGGGGGGGGTGTTTTTGTTTTTTGTGTTTTCAACGTCATTGTAACAATTGTGAGCGTCAATGATAGAAATTGCAAATATCCCTTGATACGAGACTTGACATGGACGTTGACAGCACTTAACTAAATTGTTATAGAGAGTATTTTGATAGATGGAGTCAAAGGCAATGTGTACAAAGAAAACATACAATTCACATTTACCATAACCATGGTTATACATGTCTGATCGCTTACGGGTAAACAAATCAGCATTGTCAAAACAAAACAAATGAATTAGAATTAGCATTATTCTCAGTCACAGAAGTATGAAACTGCAAAGCCGTAGTAACATGCGGTATGTGTCACGATCAGTACAAATAATAGAGTATTGGAAATAAAGACGGTCTAACTGCTATGAAATAAAGAATTCAATATTTCAGACATATATGAGCATGATTATTCTATCATGTGAGCAAATAAGGTCGTTATAACGACAGTAAAATTAGCAGAATTTTGATTTAAGGCGTGATATCTCATATCTGTGTGATATTAACATTTCATCCCGTAGTTTTCTTCGATAAAATAAAGGAACGATACTCAGAACTATCTATTGCATACAGAATGATTTGAGACACATAGCACTGCACCCAGATGGTAAAGGAATGTTATTACTTGTATATAGAACGTTAACATATTTTGAGATTTAAGCTTTCCAATAAATATCCAAAACTGTAAATTACATCGGAGTACGTCTTAAGTTCTCCTTAACGTTTGAAAGTAATTAAGTAAGGGTAGCTAATAGAGGTTTGATGAAGAATTTATTGGATTCTGCAATGAACCCATGCTTATACGGATCTTTATGTAGTTTTGGAATCCAATATAGGGAGGGTAACCCGAATTCACTATCTTTAGTACATGTGTAAAGGTCACTGAAGACAGATTTCATTATGAATAATAATATGAGTGTAAAGCGAGTATCAGAAGGATTAGAAGTAGATTTGTAAATGTAAGTTCCTCTGAAAGATAATTGACATAGTAAGCCTTGCAAACAAAAATTATCTTTATGTGCTGGCACTAAGAGGTATTTGAAATGTATTCTCTCTATAGCTAGTTCTGCCTTGACACCTGAGTCGTCAAAGGTATAGGGATGACAGGTCTTTGTGTCCGTTTTTAACTATCACCTAGTACTTTTTACCCATTCTAACTCTACGTTATGTTTATCAATTTTTTCGTCATCATGCAATGTGTAATTTATTCGATGTCAACGGTGTACACATGACGACATCACAATAAAAACTTACCACAAATAGGAGATTAAATTTGACCTTGAGATTATCGATTATCTGAAAATACTCTGGATACTACATAACGACCCACCATGTGAAATTTCTTAGCACTTCAAGATTTCTGATTTATATATGCAGATTAAGAATTCGTACGCTCCTTGGTATTACAGAGTTCGAAATGAAAATATTAAGTATTCATAGTTATACTTTCTTCAATAGATACTGTATGCCTCCTTTCGGCCTCTTAAAATCTATTTACCCACGAGAATATCACAGCCAGAAGGAAGTAATGATGTCTGCTCCCCACAAGGAACCAATTGTTCAAAACTTTATCCACTGATCACAGGGAATCTCATAGGATATATACCTAAAATTTCCCGTCTTGAAATTATGTAATCACTCTAAAACTAAGGAGTATCTCCCCCATGCATAGCTGTCCTTAGATTGATTCTTTGGTTCACGTTTTCGGTCATTTTGGTTTCAATACTGCTCTTCAAATATGTATATAATATGAGAATTCCAACCGAGCATAACTGAAGAGACATAAGTTGTCTAAATGTGCATCTCGTGCACAAAATTTAAAGATATATATGTTCTATATTTATTCAAACGTATAACGTCCAGTAAAATAGGTACAAGAACATGTAATATATATTCAAACAAACACTTCCGAAAGCCAGGAAAAGTAAACTTAGAATAAATAAAATTACATCAAATGTTTTAAATGTATTTGGCATTAGATAGCTATAAAGTATAAATATCACATGTTGCATGTAAATTACAGCTATGTTTGAAATTATAATTCTTCTGTGATTATTCATAACCAAAGATTCACACGTATACTCTCTGTTGTTTAATATAGAGATATAACATGAAGCGACGCAAAAAAGAAAATTCTTACACCATTTGTTACACACATTATAGTTTTCCTGAATTCGTTTTTGAATGACATCATTTATGATTCAGAATTCAAACATATAAATTCTAAATAACGTCTATCTAAATTAGCTTAGTCGCACTCGGCGAACCAGTCAAGGGGTAAGAGTTCTTAACATTGTGTATGATGTATTTATTCATTTTCAATTTTCAATAATCAGATATCTTGCGCACGGAATGTATAAGAAAAGTTAATTACGACTGCGATAAAGGTAAACATATAACAGCCTAAATGGAATTCTGTCTGGTTTGCCTAGTGTAACCTTTGTTGGATTTTTCTTGGCATGGCATGGGTATCTCTGAATGGCATACAAATAAAACGTCCGGCAGCGAGAAAGATACTTATACAATAACTAAGAACATAACTTGTGTAATATGGGATTTCGGCTTTTACAAAATAACGGGATCAGCTAATCTGGGAATCAAACTTCCACACATGCGCACCCCTAACTTTATTTCATATTTGACCTGTTCGTTGAAAAAAAAAATTCGGATGTGACTTATACCTTGTTCGAAATTAACCTGCATCATTTAATGTACATTGAGGCATTGCTATAAACTTCGTGCGACAGATGTGTAGCCTGTGTGGCTCAGTAGATAATGTACTCGGCTTATAACCAAGACGCACTCCGTTGTCCTGTCCTTTGCATGAGACAGTATAAATCAAGGTTCCAGTACATCAAAATTCCCATATTGCTATGGGTGGGTCGGTTATAATGGTATAAATTTTTTTTTGTGTGAAAGCAATAATTATTCTACAGGACAAATTCTATTTTTAAATCCAGTTTTCAATGCAACTGTGTTGTCCAGAGATATGTAGTCAATTTACTGTGAAAAAATTATACAAGTTATCCTAAAACTACGGAGTATCTTCCTCGTGCATACCTCCGTCCTTAGATTGTGTATTTTACCCCTGCTCATTCTTCTTTTTATTTATCTTGGGGGGGGGGTTGTTTGATTGTTTGGGGGTTTTTTATATTTGTTTGGGTCAGTTTGGTAATTTGTTTGCTGTACTGTATTTATAATTCAGATTTCAGAATTTTCGGCTTCAAGCATTATTGAAAAGATAAACGTTGTAAAAATGTAAATATGATGCACCAAATTAATACATATCCAATTTTATGATCTTTCTTTCAAATATTTATCACTTTTGAGCAGTAAACCCCGGAGAATACCGTTTTTTTTCTGATAAACTTTGCAGAACACTGACGTTTACCCTAAAGAAGAAACTGAAAACCCCTGAGAGTCCTGAAAAACACTACAAAACTGTGAAGTCTGCAGTGAAAGCTTTGTGGCTTTTTGTATGGTAAACCTCAGTGTTTATCACAGTTCTTTGAACTTTGCTGTTCAGTAGTTTATGCATGACGTTAAAGTCAGTTTCAAAATCATGTTGGTTAATTGGTATTTTGCATTATTATCTATAATCAATTTAGAACACTATTACAACTTATATAGATGAGGAATTTGAGCTACACCACAACAAAACTGGCTTCATATTGATAGTAGCTTCTTTATGTCTTACATGTAAATTAACACCGAATGAACCCATGCAAAACAAAAGGACATCTTTTAGGTGCTGAGCCATTGCCCCCTTTGCCAGGACCTCAGTGTGTTATATATTTTGTGTGTCATGCGAAAAGCATTGTATTCATTAGTCATCTGAGAGGCAGTATAATATGATTTTTCGACATCGCATAAAATATACTATCGTCTTAGCTACACTCGCCTTATATATATATATATTTTTTATTATACGGCATTTAAATGATAGGATATAGAACTGAAACCCATCGCTTCGATAATATGATATTTTGAACATTTTTCCTCTGCTTTTTTGTGTCGATCGTTCTCATTTAGATGATTTTTAGATGACCTTTTGTTAGCGCATTTGCGTTTTTATATGCATATATTTTCAAGATAAAAGGTAAATACGGAGGTATATGAAACTCTGTGTGTACATTTACCACAACTTTAATTAAATTCCTTCATAATATCGATTATGATTGGTATATGTCTATGAACAAAATCAATGCACCGTGATATAAAAATGCAAAAGTTGCATTCATTTGTAGAAATGCTTCTACATTTTCCAATGTGTTTACTCTTTATAACATAATTTGTTTATGAAATTAATAATAATTTATGTATGTTGTATTGCAGCACTAATATTCCGAAAATGAAAGTATTGGCCATCTGTTGCATTTTAATGTTATTGTGTGCAACCATATCAGCCGCATATGATTGTATCAGTATGTGTGACGAACGATATGTAAATGGAAGAATGTAAAATGTAAAAAGGAGAATGTAAAAGGCATTGCATTAGCCGGATGTACTTGCATTCTATTGGAACGTGTTTGGTTAATTGTCATTCTCAGCTGAAGAAGTGTGAGTTGAGATGTCCATAAATGAAAGAATTACACCAAGCATTCAGTGTGTGACAATACATGATTAAAAACATCTGTTGTATTACAGCGCTATTTCGGTCAAACTATAACACCCTTCTCTCTGCGTTTTACGAAGATTGGTAAAACAAACGATCATCATATGTAGTATATTTACAATTTTGTACACTCTTTTATATGGCTTTTGTACTGTGAAGTCAGTAAGAAAGATAAAGAGGAGTTACTGGCTCAGTTATATGGCAGAAGTCACCATGGAGCTATACAATACATGGATATCAATAATATACTAGCACATATAACACATTGCAAAAATATTTGATTGTAGTGCAATTACGATACCAACTTCGGACGGTCATTTAATTTGACAAAGCCAAACAAATGGTGTGGTTAACCGGTTTACAGAATGAAATTTGAAATCAATACTGTGTTTCTGTCTCAATAAACAGAGGCAAAGTAACTAGAAAATATCAATGCGATCCAAGAGTACATAAAGTGTAATGATGACCCTATGGTACAAGTAAACCATGCATATTTTTTTTACATAATATAGCATTACGAAAATAAAATACACTGTTTACGTATTTTGCTGTAAAAACATCGCAAAATACTCAGAGTCGATCGAAATGATAATACTAACAATAATAATTATGATAAAAATCATATTGAGTAAACAATAATAATAATAATTAACCATCAATTATATGATGTTTACAATAAACAATAAAATACACAGTATGCTGCTGCCCTTAATCAATTAACAATTTTAAAAAGATCTTGCCATTGAAATATGAGGGAAAAAATGGGTAAAGATATTTCATTTATGTAGGTTTTTTTGTTTTTGTTTTTTTTTTTTTGTTAATGTTTCCAGTCTTGATGACAACGTTTGGTAATTTCATTCTAATGTTATTTTGGTATTGTTTTTGAGTCAGACGGATCAACTTTCATATCAGATGTAAATAATTTGGTAGAGGATCAATATTGCTACATATGCAGTAACTTGCAATCAAGTATGCAGAACATCTGTATTGGACATTTACATATAAATGTACTAGGACAAATGTTTGTAAAATTGAGTTAATCTCCCTGATGAATAGTTCTGCCTTTGGATTCGTTCGTTAGTTCCTGTTTTCGATTACATTGGTTATTAAAGGGTAAGATCAGTAAACAATTAAAGTACCAGAATATATATCAGATATGCAAAAAGTAGCACTTTGCATTGAAACATAACTCCACCCTATAAAAATACAGAAACCTGACCTATCGTAATTACAGTTAGGTGCAGTCCTAACCTTACATAAAGTGCACTTCAAGTTAACTTTATGACTGCTTTTCAAGTTTACTTGGCGACAACAGAGTAAACTTGGAATCAAGTTAAGTAGTAAACTTGATTCCAAGTTTAGTACTAAACTTGATTCCAAGTTTACCCGAAGTGCACTTCAAATTTAGTTTACTTTCTATATACATGTACATTTACTATATTTTTCTATTAAAACATTTTTTTTTTTTATGTAAAATATGCAATTGTACGTAATAAGACAATTATTGCTATCGTGTTATGTGAAACTGGATAATTGTTATAAACAAACGAGAAAAGTAAACTTGGTGTCACGTGATAGTAAACTTAAAAACAGAATTATTTTAAAGTAAACTTGATATCAAGTGCACTTTTCTAAACTTTATGACTGGTTTTCAGGACGAAACACTAAACTTGAAGTGCACTTGAATGTAAGGTTAGGACTGCACCCAACTGTATCTCATCTTTAACACATCATCCGGCGGCCCCATCTTCTGCTCTGCGTGAGGTCAAGAAAACTTGCCATGATAAACATACTACAGCAAGTTTTGTGATTTCATACCTAATCTCGGAAAGGAAATCAGTATTATTATGTCAGAAAACGATATTTCAGGATTTGATACATATGCATTCTAAGCATATTATTCAGCGACAGAAACATACATGAAACCATATGCAGCATATTATTTTTCTATACAAAATAATGCAAATCTATATATTAAATACTTAGTAGTCTTTTGGAGAGGAAAAAAAAACCCCAAAACCAAAATATGGTGAGAGCCAAGCAACATTTTCTAGCAAGTTTGGTCAAAAGATGATAGATGTTTCTGAAGTGCAGAGCCGTCATTATTGCAGCACTCTACTGTGAGCTCCCGTCATGCACCATGCCACTTTGAAGAAGTTTCACGAAAAGGGTACCCATTTGAAATTTCCCCTGAGCAATTTTGTTTAAAATTGTTGTAGGTCAAACCAATGATGTCTGAATAGGAAAAAGCTCTTTTCTGCTAAATGTTTATGAATTATGAAAGGCTGTATTACAGTTTGGAAGACAGATTGGTTGGTATTTTCACTGGATCTATACATTCTCAAACTTCCGCCTTAGGAAATTAGAACGCAAATACGACAGAGATCAGAGGATACAGTGATTGTTAGGAGAACTAAGCCTTAGAACAAAATTTGTGCTCTTGTGATGTTTTTTTTTTTTTATTTTGGTTTTTCCACTAAAATACACTAGATTGGTAAAACATACACTTGACGTGCATCAAAATATGCGTTGATCTCAACTATTTAACAAAGCGATGAAATGATTGAAATTAACACTTTGGTATAAATGAAAATATCTGACATCTACACGATCTTGGCCCTCTCGAATAATTACCACTGAATATTGGTAATTTGCTTAGGTATCCCGATAGCATTGTCAGGCGCAAAACCTGATGACGGCAACCTGTTCATACCGAGAAAACTAGGCAAAAGCAAAAAAATCTTAGACAGAATTACGATGAACTGAATACTACAAAACTTTTACAACATTGATGGATTATATCACTTGGACAAGATGTCCAAAAAATGATGAAGTATTCCAACCATGACAAAAATTTGCATTACTATAGGATTCTGTTTTGGACCCAGTAATGTTGAATGCAAATATCATTAGCAGACTAGACATATGAGTAATTTATTTTTTACGTGCTTACTTGAATGGTAACTAGTAACTGGTATTGCGTCTGATGACATTTAGCAATAATGTAGTTTCTTAAATTTATTATCACCAAGTAACCAATTACCAAATAATGCCTTGTTCTTTTGCAAAGCTCCGGATTTGTTCTAGCTCATTTGTCCTGGCACTGAATGACAGCGCATCTTACACAGAGGCGGTAGGTCTATGCAATAACCGATTTGTAAGACGTGATGTTATTGGGTTCCCTGGCAATAATCTGGAAACATAAAATTAGCCTAGCTTTGTTTAAAGGGAAATGAAGTGGAGCGGAACGGGAGCTTAGCTACTGAATTTTGAAGTAATAAAATTACGCAAGTACAGGTACTCTAGTTCATCAAAACAAATATGCTGAACGTTAGTGTTAAAAATCAGGTCTGTATATGATCATAGCAAAGAACCACAATATAATATACCTATATATAACACAATCCACTTGACAACATTTGATTTGAAGCATAACAAGATAGCCCATCGAACAAGAACAATATGCATTGTATACAGACTAAAAGAAAAAAGAGGAGTTACTGGCTCAGTTATGTGGCAGAAGTCACCATAGAGCTATACAATACATGAATATAAATTATGTCACATTACAAAAATATTTAATTGTAGTGCAATAACGATACCGACTTAGGACGGTCATTTAATTTGACAAAAGCCAAACAAATGGTGTGGTTAACCGGTTTACGGGCCCACCTTCCCACTCACCGTAACAGCAGAATAATCAAAGGACGTACATTTAAAAATTTATAAATAATCCTCCATGTAAAGAACAAGGGTCAACAGGTATCGCATATTGAGAGGTCATAAAAATATAAACACGTAAGGTATTGTAAAATACATAATGGTATTAAAATATATGCGACATCAACATGATAAACCGTGCTCTGCCAGTCTGAAAGCGAGCTAAGACCCTAGATCTGTAGGAGTCCCGACTAACAGTCAGAGGGGACGAGGTTCAGGACCATGTCTCCTCTGAAAGAGGTTTGGACAAGGCCCGCCATATAGTCCCCACCGCCCTGTTAGTCAGCGTGCAACGTTCAAGTGAAAGTCTGCAGAAGGCTGTAGAGGGGCAAAATACAAGACCTATAGACTAAAAACTGAAGTAGACAAAAATAATCAAAGTTCATTTTTAATAAATTAAATTTATAATTAACAATTAAATTTTCATTGTCGTATATAATTACATGTGTCATCAAGGAAATCACACACTGTGTGACATGTAATGCACTTGCATACTTACTCAACAATTATATGCATGTATGTACATAAACTTAACCCTGCAACCCCTGCATTCCTGATCATACAGGTATGATAAAATAGAGCAACGTTAATTACACACAGAAAGCGAACATACATGTTTATGCATTACCATATGTACTAGTCAACGTGAACGTATCATGGAACTGGGAGATACCGCCATTAACCGCGGTCCTAATATTTAGGGAAGAAATAAAACGTTCTCATGCAATAATGACGTAAGGAACAATGACACATTATTCTGACGGCATAAGGCTGCTAACTCCAATCGATGTTACCAACTGATAGTACAGAAGCGAAGCCTAACGGACGGTACCTCACATTGGTATAAATGTCTACATCCTGATTGTCAAGCCAAGAAAACTTAAAGTTTAAAAACTAAGGTTACAAAGAAGATTTTTGTTATTTTATAACACACTTGACCATATGTGTGTGTGTGTGTGTGTGTGTGTGTGTGTGTGTGTGTGTGTGTGTGTGTGTGTGTGTGTGTGTGTGTGTGTGTGTGTGTGTGTAATACAATTGGACGAACATTATGAAATGTTTCTTGCACATATCAATAGATAATAATTGTGACAATAAATTCTGGTAGAGTGATCGAAAGGATGGCCATTGTTTGGAGACCATTGCTACTATATTTCAAATTTCGAAGAGACGTGGAACAAACATAGATTGTCTGTTCTCATTTTACCTCTCTTTTGCACTCTTCCTATCATAATTGAAGTAAAAATTAATCATAACTCTTGAATGTAAGATATTTGAATTATATAAATTAAAGATATATCACACCGTTAAATAATTTTGGAAAGTAACATCGGGACGTTGAATTTATAAATCAATCAACAATCCTGTGTGGAATCATAATCTCTCTAGTACTATAATGAAAGGCTGTTAAATACATAAATAAAAAAGCAACATTTTCATTACATAGTATATCAGTCTCGTTAATTTAGGGTATCAACTTTATAGAAAGGGCAATTACTCTTCTGGAAGTGGGTAGATATAATAACAAACCAACCCCATCAGGATTTGTATTTCATCGCAAGTTCTTTATCCCTAATGTTATTTTAGCAGTTCATTTATCATCACTACATCTTTAACCTAATTTTTTTTTTATGTGATTAAGTTATAAAATATGACATCATTTTAATCCATTCATCAAACAAGTAAAATCTCCCTTTGTTCAGCTTGAATTAAGATTTCAATTTTCCGTTATAAACTCCTTCCTAATGACGACTGTATCTTAATAAGACTTTTGTATGAACACACTCGTAAGGTAATAAAGATCGTTTAATATAAGGGTCGGCCATGAAAATAGTTGACAGTGAACTTGATTGAGCCCGTGTCAAAATCACGAGACACTGCTTTCCTATGTCAAACGTAGAGCGCAGGTAGAAATTATGCGAATGAGAAAAAGATTTTCGCCAACTGAACAATGAAGTTTACCTTTTGTCAAAAGTTTTGATGTATGACCATGTGTGATAAACATTACACGCCGTCTTTTCATATCACTAATTTCCCCAGAGTATGAATAAATGTGGTATGGATTATTGCAAGGAAAATCCTATTTTTTTTACCAGAGCATACGTTACGGACAGGCGAATGGACTAATATGGGTGATCATTATCAGTCCCTTCAAAAACGTATTGATCTCTTGACTTATTGTAATGCTTGTCAGATCAGTTGTATTGTGGGAGTGCAGTATTACAATACTCATACTGAACTTACCCGTTTACCGAAATATGAGTCAAACAGGTATTGTAAGCATTAGCCATGATTTATTTACTCAGTTAAATCATGTATGTGGACCAGAAGATGATTCCATACATTCTGCTACGATCTGGATTAGGATATATTGTTTCCAACAATATATCAACAATCGTAATTTGAAACCCAAATCATCTAGACAAACAGTCAGGACGTATCTATCACAAATTGCTGTTGGGAAATAAAAAAAAAATGTTTTAAAAAATAATATTCAATGTTTAATATCTCTTAACGCCAGCTATCAAAAAAAAAAATCGAATTTTGCTGTAACAATAACTCACATTCTGAAGGTTAAAACTGCTATTATCGACAATACAATACAACAAATGCAAATGCTGATCCGAGAACAGGGCCTGCTCAACCAAAAAAATCTAACGTCATTACATTCAAACACGAAAAAACAATCATTTTAATAGAATAATGGAAGAAGAAAATTTTATCATACCACAAACGTTATTAAGGCATGCCATAATTTATTATTTGTACATATAAAGTATAACATAATGCAAAATTACTTGCTAATTACTTACACAGAAATAGAAGCTATCAACACATTTTAATAATGTTATCCATATCCTTTTACAAGGGTTTAATGTTGTTAAGTTTTCAAATATTTTCCAGCAAATTCATTTCATTCAAAACTATACAAATTACTGTACTTTCAAGTTTTCTTCATCTTTATACATATAAATGCAAAACGTTGAGGATTAAATTTATACAGCGTGAATGGAAATTAATAATATCATGTCACATCACCTAAAGTTTAAGGAAGGATATGACAAGATGATAAATTTCCTCTTTGAATGAACTTTAAAAAGAGAAGAGGGTGAGAAATCCCCTTGAATATTACCCAATGGAGAAGATGATTGAGTCACTGTATTTCGAGTTTCCTCTCTGACAGTTTGCGTAGAAGGCGACATTGTGTTAGAAGACAGTGCTGGTTAAAAACTATACATCCTTCGGCTGTGTTGGCAAATATCAACTCACTGATGTTCAATTCTTTGTCTACAGTAGAGAATTATCAGAGAATTACCATATGCACTTTATAATGTGGTATATCTATTGACATGAGTTCAGTATTTCATGGTCACCGTCTTGGAAATCACCGCAAAGGCAATTATTATCATTTTCACTGTTTTATCTATTTATCTGATAAATTCATTTGGGAAAGCTCGTCATTAAAAAGGTTTGCCTGTACGCAATGAGATTGGCGCGTTCGTATGCCGTTTCCTGCACTCTGTCAACGTTAACGTACTGTAACAGTTATATCCCGTTGCAACTTTGATTTAAAATGGTAGTCTGTGACAAGGGAGGCTTTGTCAGTTCCAAACGTTAAAGCAAACAACACCATAGAGTTTGCAAAGTTTAGCAGGAATAAAAACAACGACAAGCCTGTGGAGAGCTCGAGAGGGAAGAGAATTTTGTACCTTGGGTCGATGAAAAGCGGCGCATAATAGAAGCAGCCATGATGACACAAAGGCTACGGGAGGGGTGCGATGATCAAATAGAACTAAATATCGCCACTACAGTCCATGAAACAAAGAGTGGCTTGAAATCGGTAATATTTACCTGGAGGAAGGAGATGTTCAATTTCTGACATAATACTGGCTAAGCTATGTATCTAATCCCGGACCTATTAATTAACTGCTACATTACAACACCTCAGTATGCAATGTGGATTGCAATATGACTGAAATTGACGTTGACGTTTATTTAGGAATGACAATACATGTATTTGGAATGAGAAATAGTTATGCATAACTTTTGCAAATATTTGTCGTTCGAAAAAATAGTAATAACAATAGATAAATAAATGAATAAATAAAAATAATAAATTAAATAGGTTAATAACGTAATAACTCACTTGAGCCTTTGTTTCAGGTGAGCTAAAATTCGTTCGGTACTCTATATATAAATGATATCCATGTGCGAACCTGATAGATTTATAGGTCCGAATGGTCCTATCTAGGTGGGATGGACCAAGAGCAGATGTTGAGTTAGCGGTTATCTTGCTTATATGAATATAAAACTTGACGTACGCATTTTATGACGGGAATAACTCTTACTAGCCTTGCCTTCTTACAATCTGAATTGCAATAGGAACAGGAATTGCAATAAATTTACTGCAATTCGCGTTATTGCAAAACACGGCGACTATCACAACCTGAATTGCAATAACAACTGGAATTGCAACCAAGTATGAGTACCGATCAATTTCTATCAATTTCAAAAATAAAGATAGATTTCATTGAGGAATTTTTTGTTTGGTTTTCAAAGTCAAATGCTTTATACTTATAACAAGTCCTTGCACATTTAAGATGAATATTGGATAACAAATGTTTATTGCAATTCCGATTATTGCAAAAAGCGGTGCGTTTGCCAACCTGAATTGCAGTAACAGCAGGAACTGCAATAAAGATCTCCTATAAAACTGATATTATTCAACAACAATTTCTACATGGATGATGAAGATTGAAAAGATACTTATTTAACATTAAGTTCAAATAAATCCAACATGCACAAATATCTTATCAAACACTTGATGTCCCATATAAGGTTTATTGCAACTCCGGTTATTGGAAAACATTTTCTACATTGATGATGAAGATTGAATACATACTTATTTAACATTAAGGTCAAAGAAATCCAATCGTTAATTTCTTTTGTTTACTTTTCGAGTTGTACTGATTTTATGAATTTGGGGGGAAAATATAGGAAAATTGAATGAAGACACTGGTTTTGTAAAGCTGATCGTGTAATACATTACACATTTGAATTAGTGTCATTGTCTACAAACAAGTAAAATAACAGCGTCGACATAACTGTTCTTGTAGAGATATCAAACTTAATAGCGTGAAGCTCCGAAAAAGAATATATATGTAAAATCAATTGCATCCAAAATTTATAATCACAAAGGGTTTCTAGTGTCTTGATCTTAGCAACTCTGCATGCCATCCTCAACCGTGTGCATGTTCCTCATCTAATTGTATTCATCATTTTGTATATTTTCCTTGTGGTCATGTCATTACTGGTGATCTTGATATTGTTAAAACACTAAATAAAGAGAACATTTACTTAAAGATCCTAAATACAGAGAAACCAGATCATTCACATGGAGCCAAAATTTTGAGAATATTATGAACTGCTGCGAGGAATATGCCACACGATGGGCAAAAAGAGAGGAAGTACAGGTCGACACTCTTTCGGAATGGATAAAATCTATTGCAGTATTGCTGAGATCAAAAATTAAAAAATTACAAGGCTCTGTAAACACCAGATTCGAATCTATTTTAAGAGATCCTGATGTTGTCAGAGAACTTACCTTCCTCCAAGAACATTATATCATTACAACAACAGATAAAGCGTGTAATAGTTGTACATTTACTTGTAAGAAATGTTACTTTGACAGCCTAGTGAAAGACTTAGGATTAAATTCAGCTCCAGGAAATCCTACTTATACTCTCACGAACTTTTCGGTTTCTGAAGTGCTTGAGAATCATAAATCTGTCCTCAACACGTTTGGTATTGACACAAATAAATTAAATTTAGAACTTCCATATTTGTACTGCATTCCAAAAATGCGCAAAAATCCTTACAAAGAAAAAGGAGGAGTCACTGGCTCAGTTATGTGGCAGAAATCACCGTGGAGCTATACAAACAACGCTTTATCGCTGGTTCCTCGAAGTGTTCCACAAAATCTTTATCGATGCTTCTCAGAAAAATATTATCAGAAATTAAATCTGGCCTTTATAGATATTGCGACACAGTATATTCCGGAAGTGGAAGTAATCAAATGTGTATACTTAAAATTTCAAAAGATTTATTAGAACATCTAAAATCAAAAAGCTTTACTTAAATTCACTCCATCAAGTCTTTTGACTTTTCGACTCTTTACACAACGATCCCGCATAAGAAATTAAACGACAGATTAGCAGAAATTATTCAAAATGCATTTACTAGTAAAAACGGAAGCCGCAAATTCCAATATATAGTTAAAGGCCATGATAAAACTTACTTTGTTAGGGAAAATTCTGATTCCAAAAATAAATACACTGAAACAGCTGTCATCTAGATGTTGAACATTCTTATCGATAACATTTTTGTGGTGTTTGGAGGACAGGTTTTTCAACCAATTGTCGGCATTCCAATTGGCACTAACTGTGCTCCGCTTCTGGCTAACATATTCCTTTACTCATACGAAGTTGAATTCATTCAGTCTTTGCTTTCGCAAGGGAAAAAAAAAAACAATTGGCTCTTGGCTTCAGTTTTACTTACAGATATATAGATGACTTGCTTTCAATTAATAATCCTTCATTCGCGGATTACCTTAGCATCATCTATCCAAGTGAACTGGAAGTCAAAGAAACCACAGAAAGTAGTAATTCTACTTCGTATTTAGATATTATGTTGTCTTTCGACTTTCGATGTTCAATTGAACACCTCACTCTATGACAAACGTGACGATTTCAAGTTTGCTATCACAAACTTTCCTTTCATAAGTAGCAACATTCCATCATCGCCCGCATACGGCCTATTCATATCTCAGTTAATACGTTATTCCAGAGCTTGTTCAAATTACAATGACTTTGTTCTGAGGGCTAGGCGACTTTCAGTTAAGCTGCTCAACCAGGGTTATATATGTGCTAGACTAACAACGTCACTGAGGAAAATCTACGGTCGTTATCAGACTCTTATTTCTCCATATGATTTCTCGTTATCCAGACTTTTAAATGATATTCTGGACTGAGACCGATTCCGATCATTTTACACAGGTTTGACATCTTCTATACTAGAAGGTTACTTATTTTGACTTCTCCATGTATAAATACATATGGAATTTACACGATTTGACTCTTTCTACTGGGTATATGTGATGGGTGTTGCTAGCAAGCAGGAGATGCTCACTCTCCCCGGGCAACTGATCTCACTCCATTACAGGGGTTCACATATGCTCTTAAGTAGACATATTTTGTTATTTTCCACTTGTTTTTCATTTTCTCTGATTTTGTATGTCCAAACTTATTGTTTGCATTTATCCATCATCTTTACATCTACATGTATTATAAGAAGACATCATATTGTGATTTTTGGCTAACACCCATATGATTCTTTAAACCCGTCATCATTTTCTTTTAATGTGACAAAGACTATTCTATACTAAATTGTATTTAACCACTTAAAACACATTTTATACATTCTGTTTTATTGATGTTTAAATGTTTTCAAATAATTACGTCTACTATAAACATAATTGGTTTTGAGGCACAAACCACCTCCATTTTAATCAGCATTTCGAATTATGAATTAAAAAAAAAATAAGGTAGACAAAAATAATAATAATAATAATAATAATAATAATAATAATAATAATAATAATAATAATAATAATAATAATAATAATAATAATAATAATAATTTCTTTATTCAATATTATCTACATTCTGTGTTGAGGTATATTGCTGTTGATATTGCAATTCAGGTTGGCAAACGCATCTCGTTTTGCAATAACCGGAACTGCAATACACCTGATATAGGACGTCAAGTATTTGACGAGTTATTCGTTCATGATAGATTTACTTGACCTATATGTTACATAAGTATGTTTCAATCCTCATTATCCATGTAGAAATGGTTGTTAAATAATATCAGGTTTATAGCCGATCTTTATTACATTTACCTTTGTTATTGCAATTCTGGTTGGCAAACGCGCCGCGTTTTGCAATTACCGGAATTGCAAAAAACCTTATATGGGACGTCAAGTATTTGATGAGATATTTGTGCATGTTGGATTTCTTTGACCTTAATGTTAAATAAGTATGTTTTCAATCTTCATCATCAATGTAGAAATTGTTGTTAAATAATATCAGACTTATAGGAGATTCTTATTGCAATTCCTGTTGTTATTGCAATTCAGGTTGGCAAACGCACCGCGTTTTGCAATAATCAGAGTTGCAATAAACCTTCTATGGGACATCAAGTGTTTGATGAGATATTTGTGCATGTTGGATTTATTTGAACCTAATGTTTTTTTTTTTTTTTTTTTTTTTTTTTTTGTTTTGTTTTGTTTTGTTTTTTTTTTTTTTTATATTATTTATGTAACTATATAAACCCATTTACAAAATCGAAAATATCCCGGGTCAGGATAAATCGATAACAAAACAAAGATATGTCAGTTTTTAAGTAAAACAAAATTAAGTTCATATCAAGATATACACAAATATATATATATATACATATACATACATATATATACATATACATACACACATGTACATATACACACATACAAATATGCATATACATACACACACGCACATATATATACAATACTTACATATATCTGATGGACAGCAAATTATGCAGTAAGTTAAAGTTGAATTCTGCAACTTTTTTGTCATAAATATTGTATATTTTTTGTTTGTATATTGAAGGCCATGAAGATTTTTCTTGAATTTGAAAAATACGTGAATAAAAAGGTTGATAAATTGGTGTACTTAACTTCTTATTGCGTAAGATGTTACAAAAAAATTTACAATTATATATTTCTGAGTTAACACATTGACGTTCATAGAACAATATTCTGAATTTACATTTCTCTTGTATATATTTGGCTTTGTACATATCAAATTTTGAACACATTTTGCCCAAAAATTGTTTTATAATATTGTATACACAAATCCAATTGTGTTTTTTCACCAAATGTGTAAAAATCCATTCTGGTGGTTTTAAACCATTTTCATCGACAATATCCTTGACAAAGTGAAGTCCACTGTTTATCCAGTCCATAAAACATAAGGACTTACCATCGTAAATAATGGATTTGTTGTTCCATAAAGGTTGAACAAGGAAATCTTCAGTTGATTTGATATTATTTAAGTGAGATTTACATTCATTAAAGGATACAAATATTTGTTGATACAATAGAGGTAGTTTCTTGACAATATTATAATGAAGAATTTTTGTTTCTTTTGTATATGTAAGGTAGGTGAAATCTATACCTATTTTATTACACAAAAAGGTAATGAAATGTTTTGAAGTTACTCCTACATTTTGACAGTCTATCAACCCAAGAAGCTTTAATGGCTTTTAATTTACATTCAATATCTACGATCCCAATTCCACCTTGCTCTATAGACCCTATCATTGTATTTCTTTTGATCCTATCTTTTCTATTCCATAAAAATGAAAAAAATTATTTTATTGATGAGTTTAAGTTCCTTAGATTGTGGTAATTCCAATATTGATGCAATATATACTAACTTGGAAATAGCCAATGTATTAACAATGCAACATTTTCCAAAAAGTGTTAAATTTCTAGTTTTCCAAGATTCAAAAAGTTTTTCTATATTTGTTATACATCTTAACCAATTGTTTCTATAACATAATTCTTTATCATGACCAACAAAAATTCCAAGACTTTTTAGGCAAGTAGTGTTAATTTTTATACCAAAAGTATTAACATTTTCATTTTTTAAACTTCCAAGAAGAATACACTCTGTTTTAGATATATTTAATTTCATTCCAAAAACATTGATGAAATCTCTAATGTCATCAATGGCTAATTTCATTGATTTTTCATCCTTCAATGGTAATGTACAATCATCTGCATGTTGTATTATTTTTATATTTCTTGTATTATTATCACTTTCTGATATATCGAAGCCATTTATATCTTTGTTATTTCTTAACTGAATGGCTAAAACTTCTGTCACAAAGAGAAAAATCATAGATGAAATTGGACACCCTTGACGGATTCCACGGTCCATTTTGCAAGTTTTTGATATCCAACCATTGTTTTTTAATCTAAAAATGGGATTTTCATACAATATTTTCATCCATTCAATAAAATTATCTCCAAAATTGAATAGCTTTAATGTTTTAAACATGAAGTTCCATTCAATAGAATCAAATGCTTTATGAAAATCGAGAAAAAGCAATACGCCATCAATATTATTAAATTCACAATATTCGAATATATCTAGAATTCTTCTCGCGTTTATCCCAATAAATCTGCCTTTTATATAAGCTGTTTGATCATATGAGATCAATTTATCAATAACTTTTTGGAATCGTTTGGCCAATGTAAAAGCAATTATTTTATAGTCTGTATTTGTTAGACTCAGCGGTCTGTAATTACTTAAAATATTTTTGTCACCTTTTTTGTGTATTAAGGTTAAAATAGCCAATCTTTGGGAAAAAGACATACGTTTTTCATCAAATGATTGAGTAACAGATTCAAAAAATAATTTTTGATTTTATCCCAGAAGGCCTTGTAAAACTCGGCGGGGATGCCATCAAAACCTGGGCTCTTATTACACTTCATGTCGAATAATGCTGATTGGCACTCTTTAATAGTTAATGGTGAATCTAAAAACGCTTTATCTTCATCAGATAATATATTTTCGATATGCACATTTTGTAAATAATTTGTAATTTCAGCATCAGTAACATTTGTTGAACTGTACAGTTTATTGTAAAAATTGAACATCTCTCCCAGGATTTCATCATTGCTAGTTAAATTACAATTTTTATCATCTTCTAATTGTTTTATTGTATTGCATGTTTGTCTTTGTGTTTCTAATCGTAAGAAATATGATGCGTTTTTTTTTTTTTCTCCTTGTTGAATCCAGTTTGCCTTTGAGCGTATTTGAGCCCCTTTAGATTTTTTTATCTAAAATTGATTCAAGTTCACTTTCTAGCGAACGTTTAAAATTCATATCGATATGTTCTGATTTAAACTCTTCTATCTCCGATATTTTTTTTTTCTAGTGTTGCAATGCGATGTTTAATATTTCTATTTAATTGTGACGAAAATTCTATACTAAAATGTTTAATTGATTGCTTTATTTCTTCCCATTTTTCTTGTGGATCTAACTCTACATCTTGTAAAATATGTGTATCTAATAGTAAATTCATAGAGTTTAAAAATTCTTCGTTTTCTAATAGTGATGTGTTGAATTTCCAATATCCTGGTCCCCTCAAGTTACCGCATGCATCGACAGTGAATTTTAAACATTTATGGTCAGAGATTCTAGTATTGTTGGAATGTTTGCCAGGAACCGATCTAGTTATTATAGTACATGAAATATAAACAAAATCTATGGATATGAAAATATAGTCAATTCTTGACCCCGGTGTCCCTTCACCATCACACCATGTAAAGCCCCATTCAGTATTTAAATTTCTCCATGTATCTTTAAGATTTAAAGTTTTCATTAGGTTTCTCAGTGCATGAACGCTCCTGTCACTTGTGCTATCATTATCTATGGCACAATTAAAATCACCTGCGAAAATAATATTTTCCCTATTACAAGTTAGTTGGTTTGTCCAAGTACAAATTCTTTTAAAAAATCCACTCTATCCGCCGGATTATTTGGAGCATATATATTTACAAGACGAAAATCATTGTCATCTAAGCGAAGATTTACCATGAGGGGTCAACCATCTATCGAATAATGCGTCTTTAAAATTTCAACATTCAAATTTTTACGAAACAATATGGAAAAACCTCTACTATACCGAGATTCTGAAAAACTGTGAACAGATTTACCATACCATCGTGAATCATAAATACACGTATTTTTTTCAATAAAATGGGTTTCTTGTAAGAACATGATATCTTCATTTATGTCATTTAGCCATGAATAAAGTTTTACTCTTTTGTCATAAGTATTTAAACCCCTGCAATTGAGGGAGAAAATCTGTAATTTTTGTGATGACATTCTAATGATGTATATACATCACTATCTATATAAACTAGATGACAATGAAACTATGAGAATACAGACTTACGAGAAGCCCGGCTGAACTTAATGTTAAAAAAGTATGTTTTCAATCTTCAATATCCATGTAGAAATTGTTGTTGAATAATATCAGATTTCTAGGAGATCTTTGTTGAAATTCCTGTTGTTATTGCAAATCAGGTTGGCAAACACACCGCGTTTTGCAATAAACGGAAATGCAACAACACTTATATGGGACATCAAGTGTTTGATGAGATATTTGTGCATGTTAGATTTATAGTAGATCTTTATTGCAATTCCTGTTGTTATTGCAATTCAGGTTGGCAAACGCACCGCGTTTTGCAATAACCGGAGTTGCAATAAACCTTCTATGGGACGTCAAGTGTGTGATGAGATATTTGTGCATGTTGAATATATTTGACCTTAATGTTAAGTAAGTTTGTTTTCAATCTCATCATCCATGTAGAAATTGTTGTTGAAGAATATCAGGTTTATAGGAGATCTTTATTGCAATCCCTGTTGTTATTGCAATTCAGGTTGGCAAATGCACCGCGTTTTGCAATAACCGGAATTGCAATAAACCTTCTATGGGACATCAAGTGTTTGATGAGATATGTGTGCATATTGGATTTATTTGAACTTAATCTTAAAAAAGTATGTTTTCAATCTTCAATATCCATGTAGAAATTGTTGTTGAATAATATCAGATTTATAGGAGATCTTTGTTGAAATTCCTGTTGTTATTGCAATTTAGGTTGGCAAACGCATTGCGTTTTGCAATAACCGGAGTTGCAAATAAACATTTATTATCCAATATTCATCTTAAATGTACAAGGACTTGTGATAAGTATAAAGCATTTGACTTTGAAAACCAAAGGACGTCCTCAATGAAATCGTTCTTTATTTTTGAAATTGATAGAAATTTATCGGTACTTATACTTGATTGCAATTCCAGTTGTTATTGCAATTCAGGTTGTGATAATCGCCGTGCTTCGCAGTAACGCGAATTGCAATAAATTTATTGCAATTCCTGTTGTTATTGCAATTCAGGTTGTAACATTGCCTAGTATTAGATTTACCCGAACGTACCTTCATATTGTTTATCTGTTCTTGTTATTACAATTGCGGTTACCACCATATTTCTTTACATATTTGGTAAAGGGAATACTTCAATTTAGCAACTGGACCCATCCGATGTATCCGTATTAATGTCTTTTTTTCATACTGTGCATACAATTCATGAACAGGACTTCTGAAATTTATAAATAGATCAACCAGATTTCCACCCTATTTTGAAAAACAAACAACTACTCAATAAACCATCTTTTCTTATATTACTTCTCATATAGCGTTGCTTATATCTCGCAAAAAAGCCTGGCAACTCAGACATTTCTCTTCATAAGTCACATGTATATATATTCAGATTGTAACAGACCTTTAAAGGGACAAATGTAGTGAACAAATGGAGTACACAAGAGGAAAAATTATCCCAAATGCATTCATTCAATCATCATTAAACACTTTATGCAGTTGACGCCCAACTTTTGACTTATGTGCCCAATAGAAAAATGAATTCCCTATAATCTCAGGAAGTGTCAGTTCTGTATCTCCCTAAAAGCGCGGATACACCACCTCAGATATGGTCATGTTCTCGTAAATTCACTGGTCGGACAAAAGCCAATTCATGGGTCGATGGCGTTATTACAGGGCACGAATATACGAACTACAGCATCAGGTAAGTATTTCCTCCTAAATTTGTCCAAAACATGTAAAAGTATAAGCACTTACCCCACTCAGCGTCGAAATAAATTCCTATTTCCCTCTTTATTTACGATAAGTCGGCGGCGGTATTTTGAATCATACCGTCGATGTCATTTTTATGTGACGTAGGTGGAGGATGAGAGGAGGACGCGGACTGGTTGAGGTTTGGGGTGTGTCCATCCAACCAATCAGCTTTCGCCCTCATCCTTCACCTACGACACATAAAGAATGGTATTAGGTGGCGGATCAAAAATACCGTCGCCGAGTTATCGTGAGTAAAGAAGAAAATATTTACCATCGAGAGAGTTCATTCCCTTCTCTATATACATACGAAAATCGATCCTGGATTCAAACAAGCTTTGTCCCTGTGTGTCACCGTGCACGCGCGGTCAAAATCATTGTACGTCTCATAACTCCTTACTGATATGCAGGATCTGAATAATTTTTCACACCATTGCTTCCTATGATCCAAAGATATGTGTTACCTGCATGTCTATTTGTCTATCCATGAAAATTGTCAGGTCCATAACTTCTTTTTTTACATTCGGAGGGAGATAATATTTTACACAATTGTTGATCATGACCTAGGGGTGTGTCTTAACCTTGAACTAAGGTCATATCCACAAGGTCAAGGTAACAGTGCATATATAGCCAGAATTCTTGTCCGAGTCGTTACTTCCTCCTTTTGATGTGGAGGAAGATATGATTTTACACAATTGTTGCCCATGACCTAAGAGTGTAACATTACCTTGATCAAAGGTGAAATCTACAAGGTCAAGGTCACAGAACCACACCTAGCCAGAATTTTTGTTTGGACCAAAAGCATAAAAGAAATATTTTAAACAAATGATGTCCATGACTCAAGGATGTAAATCAAGGTCATATCTACAAGGTTAAGGTCACAGTGCACACAGACCAGCTTGTTTTCATTGATTAAACCTCAAAATGTTCAAGTGGGACATCCATTACACTTATACTATTGATTATTTTGGGATGGATTATTGCCTGTTTCAACTGTGTTGCTTTGGGGTTATTTGTCTCGTTAGCACAGCTGTAGTTTAAGTTTGAAAATTTCTGTCATGCTTACAGGTAATGCATTGGAATTCAGTGACTTACTTATGAGGAAAACAAAGCTGGATCAAATTGTATTATCTGGTCATATTCAATAAGAGTAACTGGCCTTTGGAAAAAGTAAAATTAAGCAGACTGACCATATATGATGTGTATGTGGATTTTATGATACAAAGACACATCTCCGAACTCTGAGTCGTTAGATATGTAATATGTAAATGTTTCTTTTCTAAAAAGCTGAATATTTTCTTTGCTGTATGTATTTATATATAGATTCTTTCAATCAGTTTTAAATCTAAGAGTTATGGTAATCCTTTTATTTTACTAATTATTGTAGAATGAAGTCAAATGGGAACCCAAATGAGAACAGACAATACGAGTCATTTCCGTTTCAACATTAGAACAGAGATGGCGGCAACGAGTAATACGAAACCCTCGAGAACCTCAGTACATCTACTTAGGAAATCCCCGGAAACCCCAGTGCAGCTACGTACGAAACCCTTAGGAACCTCAAGTCAGCTACGTACGAAGCTCCCAGGAATCCCAGTGCATCGACTTACCAAACCCTCGAGAACCACAATGCAGTTATTTATGAAACCCTTGGAAACCTCAGTGCAGCTACTTACGAACCCCTTGGAAACCTCAGTGCAGCTACGTACGAACCCTTCGGGAACCCCAGTGCAGCTACTTACGAATCCCTCGAGAACCCAGTGCAGCTACTTACGAACCCCTTGGGAACCTCAGTGCAGCTTCTTACGAACCCATCGGGAATCCCAGTGCAGCTACCTATCAATCCCTCGGGAACCCCAATGCGTCGTCTTTCGAAACTCTCGAGAGCCCCGGTACAGCTGCTTACGAACCCTTGTCAACAGGACTGTAGCAGTTTACGTAAGAAATTAATTTGCCAATGACAGGGACCATGATGAACCTCAGCCAGCTGTGGTTACATATCTACGAAGTCGTTGATAAATCAAATGTGGATTATAGAGTCTGTATCAAAACACAAAAGCGACACTGTCGTGAAATAGAGCAAATAGAAATATACTCTTGCCGTATAGTCCTCACATATACAAATTTTAATAATTCAATTCTCTTTAATATGAATATGGGCTCTTAATTAAATGTGAAGTCTGCATTGGATTCCTGGTTGAGGAAATTTTTGTAGAAATAATCCGTTGACAGTGTCGTTTGTATCAGTTACCCCTGCATTTTAGAAAGGCCCATCCTAAACGACTAAGTTCAAATTGACCAAAATGCGTTGTTTGGCATTTTCACATCAATAATTTATCGAGAAATATTTTTAACTTGTAAATAAATATCATATCATTAGAATATTCATTTTGTTTTCTTCTTGCTTCTTAAATTTCATCTCATTTAGAATAGAAGTAAAGAAATTTGAATATAGCTAAAATCATTAAGATATTCAAAGAGGACGCGGCGGTACAGCGAGATGTTTATTTTGCACTGTAGTCGACGGCTCGCTTAGAATTAATCAGCATAAATGCGATATGTTCACTGGCGTTGACAGTTGCATTATTCCGATGAAGTAAAGTTTTACAGGTAAATACGTTCATTACCTGGTAACAGCTGATCGCTGAAGCGAAAACGATGGGCGACAAGGGCACAGATATGTTTTTTTTTTCATATCTACTATTTTCAATTTTTAATATGTAATAAGTATGTTTCTCTGGATTCAATTGATACCATTTGTATAAATATATACGTAGAAATGACTACAGTCTATTAAAAAATAAAATAGCTTGACCTTCTCTTCCAAAACAAACGATCCGCCGTCTTGTTTTAACGAGTCATTGATTACATTGACATATATAATAAACAATCGTACATTATAAAGTTCTCAAATAAGAGAACTCATAACAAAAACAATGTCTCTGAAAGTAAATATGATTATCTTCTTTGCGAAAAATCACCCCATAGCTTTTATTTACAAAGTTTTATTTATCAAACATTTCATTTCATCATTCACAATACATAAATGTCAAGCAGGGCGTGGCCGCGTGGGTTCACACTAGGCCTAACCGTAAACGATTGATTAATCTAAAATACTTTAATGTAGACGTATTTACCGTTTGGTGTATGACCGTAAGTTATACAGCAATTTATAAAAAAAAAAAAAACAAAACAAAAAAAACAAAAAAAAAAACAAAAAAACAAACAAACAAACAAACAAAAAACATTTTGTTACTGATGATGCATTATCTGAATTTATCTACTGTGATCAATATACGTTACTACACTTTAATGATACTTGCTTCATTTCAATTAAAGTTAATTAAATACGATATCATACATGTACTGCCGTTATATTAAAAAGATATCAAATTAGTAAAATAAAATGTTTTTATTTTATCTTTTCATTTTTAAGTGTCGAAAAGGTTAATATAAATTAATTTAAACTTTTTTATTTTACAACGTTTAAGAAACGAGTTAGCAACTTACATAAATCTTGCTCGTTGGCGCGGATCTTGGTGTAAAGGTGTCGTTTGTGTGGAAGGAAACCGGAGTACCCGGAGAAAAGCCATGTACCACACCGGGAATCGAACCCGGGTTGCATCAGTGAGAATTGAACGCGCTACCGACTGCGCTACCTAGCTCCCTAAAATGGTTGATATATGTTGTCAATTAAAACCCTGTACACTGATTGGCAAACTTACCTCCAAATATATACACCTTACTTTGATCCTGTCACATCTATTCGTACAAATACTTTTTATATGATTGAATAAACACTTCTTAAGCAATTAATTTTACGAATATGATAACACTTGCGTGATGAAACTGCCTTGAAACGGCATTTATAATAAATTATTGATATTCGAATTTTGTCAATAAATTAATAAAATCTATAACATTCTTGGGTAAGTATTACATATCAGAGAATATTTTTATCACTTCTTGTAAACCATAAAAATGGAAATCAAAAGCCTTTCGTTATACTGAAAAAATATTATGATATAACGCAAACACTCTGCGGTATATCGTAAAAATAGTCAATATGCACTTGTTTCATCGAACACAGAGGCAGGCTTGGTGTAGTGGTTAAGCGCTTGGCTTATGGCGCCGACGATCGGGGTTCGATTCCCGGGTTGCGGCACCATGTTCAAGAGGTTGGTTACCTCCTGCTTCCATGTCGCGATATAACTGAAAAATTGTTGAAAGCGAAGTAAAACACTTATCAACCAAATCATCTTACATACCAAAATCTAATTGTCTTTCGTTTAATAACTTTGGAGTAATTAAGATATTGTTAATCAAAAATGTTTCATAGAAAAAAGAGGAGTTATTGGCTCAGTTATGTGGCAGAAGTCACCATGGAGCTATACAATACATGAATATAAATAATATACTAGAACATATAACACATTACAAAAATATTTGATTGTAGTGCAATTACGATACCGACTTAGGACGGTCATTTAATTTGACAAAACGAAACAAACAAATGGTGTGGTTAACCGGTTTACGGGCCCATCTTCCCACTCACCGTAACAGCAGAACAATCAAAGGACGTACATTTAAAAATGTATAAATAATAGAAAACATCCCTTTCATGGCGACCGGAAGATGGATTATGGCAGGTTGTTAGTCGTTGCTCTGTCTTGTATAATTAAGTAATTATTGTTAATTATGAATTTGAAGATAAAGCGTCCATCATCTGTGCTGCCTTATTCATTCACATAACTCTACAGAAACATTTATCGATGACAATGTGTAATATTAGGTTAAAATAGTTAACAGACTATTCATGATATGACTGTAAATTGAGTCTTATGCAATCCTCCTTCAGGATTTACATTCTAATGTCACTTACCTTACACTTTATATGTAGCTATAAGTAAATATTGAAGACATTTGTATTTCAATAAACCTCAGATGATATAAGAATATCACAAAGAGTTTTGTTTTCTTTTTTTTTTTATGTAGATATAGGTAAATCTTTTGACGACTTCTTGATTTAATTACAGCAGGACAAATAACGCTTGTGTTATCTAAGAAATGGACTGTATTTAGGTTGTACCAAGATTTATAAACTAAGCATCTTATCTACTTTTGAATCTTGTAGCGATGAATGTTTTAGTATCCGGGGAATTCATTGTTTAATTTGATACTTCATATATGAATTTTATGAGAGGATTGTAAGAATAACTAATTTTATATAACTCTCGTAATTCATCAGCCGACACTTCAAATTCGACCATGGTTAAGTAATTTTTTTTCTTGAATGAATAAATTATTTTTTTCACATTTGATTTCACACATTGTAATATTGCAGACAGGTGAACTGCATTTCATTCGGATGGTACATCCACTTATATGACTGTAGATATACAAGTTAAATTCAAAAGAATAAATATGAGAATATAAGGAAGATTCGACGTTCAAGGAGCCGGGGATTCCTAGAGTATTATCTTAAACCGTGAATATACTGTATCAACAACTGTTATCTATTCACTGAATAACATGGTTGGGAAAAGTGAGGAGCACACACTCAGTGTGACACTTACGTGCTTTCAATGTAAAATCAGGGATATCATACGTCTATGTTGTAACTATTGGTATCAAGGAGTGATCAACTCTTTTACCATTTGGCAAATTATATATCCAATTTGAAATAACATGGCTTGGCAACCAAAGCATCGTATGCATACTCACTTCTTGTAGTTCACATACCGTATTTTCAACTTTCAAATTTTCAATAACATTGGTATGCCCTCTACCTCTATATTCTCAGTTGCATTTGGTAAAGCCTCGATTATCCAAGTAGACAACTCAGATGGCATGTTGGAGTATCCTGTATCGTCAGTTATCAAGTCATGAAGATTAGGTAGGTAGGACTCTCTGGACTTGCACTAGTTAATGGTTGTTTATACTGTTGGTGTGCAGTTCTAAAAGTCATATCTGTATTATTCATCTGTATGTATAAAACAAATCTTGAAATAATGTTTAATTGTTATAAAGCAATATGATGAAATAAATTGTCCTGAAGATTTTATGTACCATTTGATTATTCCATATTATGGATTATTTGTATTTGTAGAACACAGAGTTTATTGAAGCAAACCCTGACATATTTTTAAAGCTAATTAATATTTCTCTCTCGCAATTCAGCATTAAACGGTAAGCAATGAAGTGGGAATAACATACATGATTCAGTTCTTATCTTTTCTTCATTTCTTGCGTCATAACTCCTTTTTACAACTTTTTTGAAAAATCGACAACGTGTCACTTTATTGAATTTGTGGTTTTAAACAAGGAACATAAAATATTCAGAAAATATTGTTACATTTTAACATTTAAAATAAGATCTTTGTTTCTATAAATTATGTCTGTCAGCTGTATTCAGCAGTAGTAACTGCATGTCAAGGTAACAGAAATATATGTTATGGCCTAATGAAGTCAGTGTTTCAAATACACCTTTCCCCATTTCATTGTATTTTTTCTCTACTGACGTATTTGCAACGATGGACAGATTTGATTCAGTAGTTGACTTACAGTGAAGGGGTAACTGCTTCGAATTTTAGATTGTGCCACTATATATGAGATTACATGCCCAGCTTCCATGTTACTACATTACTTGGAACAATTTTTCTGAATTATTCCCTGATAAAAATCCATAAAGGGTATACAAACTGTTTAATCAATTCATTGTAATTCTGCTGATGTCCGAAACTGTTTTGCTGCAACAAGCTCCTAGCTCCCAACGCGGTATTTTAACAATTCATTCTAGCCTGAACGGAGTTTTATCTACTACAGTAGTATTGCCACCTAATTTTCAAAATATATTTGCACTTCCCACTTACTTCTCATAAACCATTAGTACCTAGAATCTTTAAACATGTTATTGAAGTAATTTATGACTTAGGTAATTTAAATTCTACCTTGCTTGTTTACTTCGTTGATCTCATTCCATGGCAGTGATTTTGATCATTTTGCCAAATAAATAAATAAAAATAAAGAATAGAAAATTAATAGATAAATATCTAATAATAATTAAAAAATAATAAATAATAATAAAAACAGAGGTTTCTCTTTGTAATGTTACATGTACTTTCAATGTTCACAATGTGCCAAGGACAAATAAGTATCAGTTACATCACTAACATTTTGAAAATAATAGTTTCCACGAAAAATATCTTTATTGGACATCCCAATGTAGGTGCTGTCAAGTAAAATTAAATATATCAAGCTAATGCAGGTATTTGCGTTTAACCTAAACTTAATTTCTCATCATAATATATAAAATATACATTATGAACGGCATTTGAAGCATATATTTGACAAACCTTCCTGAAATGCATCTGATGATAAATCACTATGCATGATCGTGATGATACTCCATATTTTTAAAAACAGATCTAAACCCTTTCTTGGTCTTAAACAGACAGGCATCGTTTTGACCGAATAAAATATGTGTCATTAAAAACTAAGCGCAGCTGCAATAGAATGGAAGCTTTTGTAATTGTATTACATATATTTTTGTGTTATTTTCGTGTTATAGGTAAACTATCACAGGCAAATCAGACCTCCTATCTCCAATGTTTTACTTCATGTGGACAGGACTCTCTTTCTCTCTCAAACGCTTTAAAACCTTAATATTCACGAAACGTATGACTTTCTGGGTCACTCTTTAATAACTTGAAAGGGGTCATCTTGTTAAGTTCAGGTCGCATGAATTGTGACTGAAAGGAAAAATAGTTAGAATGAATATAATAAAAGCGCTAGCAGTACATCATAATTATCGCAGTATCTTATGTGCATTTGCCACTGTCAACATTCTTAATCATTAAGTTCCACAAATGCTTGTATTTAGAAATAATTGAGGAAAGCATTAAAGAAAACTGTCAATATAGTCCTGCGAAATGCTTCATGTATTGGTAGTGTGACAATGCACTAGTTTGCAAATTGCAAGCAGAACATCATGTTTTTTTTAATATCTTTTCTATACAAACTCAATTCTCGTGCGCTATCTGTGAGAATACTTGAAATAAATACATGTCCGTAGGCGTCTCTCGATCATTAATTTATAAAGGGGAATATTATGACTGGCTGTATGCCAAACTTCGCTGCAGATATGAATATCTAACAGAAGAATTAGCATGGAATGGAATGAAAATATTTGGTTTTGATGCATACAGGATAACGAATCGATGAAGAGCTTGAGGTTCATCAAGGGAGCATTGTGATATTATTCTGCACATCATATTTTTAAAAGAGGAAGCATCGTCGGTTTTATGCCAGTCTTTATATTTCCAATATACAAGTGGAAGTTTTTGTCGATTTCAAATGTTGATATTATCATATGTCATTTACCTTTTGAACATCCTCCACTACAGGTATGCGTTGTTCCATACCCTTGTAATATAATCCATTAAGCTCTTTTATTACAATGAATATTGATATGCAATTTGCATTGATAATGTTACATCAATCATTTATCTATATAAAGTAACCGGAGATGAAATGGAAAAATAAAAAGGAAGCACTACACTCTGGCTCCTGTTATTGCAATTATATTCCGGATATAAAATTTAATAGTGATAGTTCCCTTTCTAATATTTCAACAACAAAATATAAATGGCAATGTTATTGACTACCAGTCTTTTGTTACGTATTAGCTGAGTGGGCGGATCCCCATCTGGTAAGTGCTTGGTCCCCGGTTTGAGTCCCGCAAGTGATTCGTCAGCGTCTTGTCTTTCCAATGACAATGTACAAAGGTTTGGTCATGTGTGACGGTAGATGTCGCATGTAAGAAAATGTATCACTGCTTTGGATGGTTCCTTTATAAAGGTGTAAATGTCTGTATATTGCATAGGGCAGATGCAATTACCATAGTATTGCAATAATCTTGGCTTATTCCTATCTTAATTGAAAAATGATGACAGAAAAAAATTCAATTACAATTATTTTGTTCTTCAGGACACAGCGACTTTCAGACAAGCTTCTCAGCCAGCTATAATGTAATAGTTAGACTGACAAAGTCCCTGAAGAATTCCTTTTTAAGGTTACCATCATACAATATGGCATCTGTTTATCCACATGTTCAAACAATGTTGGCACTTAACTCTATTCCGATCATTTGAAAAATGAATTTAACAAATTCTATACATAGATTTACTTCATTCGACGATTTCTGCTAGCCGAAAGTGACAGAATATAGTGAAAGAACCGCTTAGTTCCTCGTGCACCTGATATCGCTTCATTTTGATTTAGAAATTCACATAAGCTCCTTAAGGAACAATATGCGCAATATATACATATATATCCACAGCCACTTTAATTGCCTGAGATAAAGCTTTGAAGTCCTATGTATTTCATTTCTGTATAAATTACATTGATCAGTGACGTCATAACGCCCCATATTTGACCCACTTTTTAGCACAGAAAGCGATGTTTGACAGACATTTCGTTGTTAAGCTTAGGACGTAATAATGAAACGTTCGACATTTCCAATCTTGCGTGACGCCATCAAAGTGGGGGTCTTTTTTTAGCTAAAGTGCTTGACATTCGAAAGTATATCATTCTGGATAAACGTTACGTTGTCATGGGACACCGGCTGTTTCTTTCAATTTATACCTTCCCTCCAGAATGATTTCATGATGCGGTTTATAAATGGGAAGTGGAAATTTCCAGTATGATATTTTGGCATTAAAAGCGCATATATATAGAAAAAGTGTCTTTTTTGTGATGCATTTATGAAATATAATGCGCTGTCACACTTGATTTTGTCCCTGTGTACTTTCCATAGTATGTTTTAAATTACTTTGCATAGGTGAAGTATGGTTGCTTCAGCTTTCCATACTTCAGTTGTCACCTGAATTAAAACATACTCACTTTGTTTTACCTGTATAGTGCCCCTACTAAATTGTTTGTACTTGTGTATTGTATGCAAAGTATGTAAAGGAGTACTCGATTCACAAGCCTTTGTTTAGTAAATGTACTTGTATATTGTATGCATTGTCAATTTATATACTTGTAGATCCTATTACTTCCATATATTACCAGCAACAGTGACACAATGACACACTGTCAATGAAGAAACTAATTTAATTTAGTTTTGTGTAGATTTTAGATTGCTAAATCGCATCACTATCTTTTACGCAGAGCCCATGGCAGATGCCGAGGCTATGTTTTCAAAATTGGCTAGGTATAACTACTTTTCACGTCTAGATTTGTCAAAGGGTTATTGGCAGGTACTTCTTACGGAAACTGCAAAAAATAAAACTGCATTTCAAACACCAACTGGCTTGTATCATTTCAGAGTAATGCCTTTGGTTTGGTTACCGCCCCTGTTACATTCTGTAGACTTATGCGAAAAGTATTGCAGAATATGGATAATGTAGATAATTTCAATGATGAGAGCAGGAATAAACTTCCAGTTGCGTATGGAAACTGAAAAACAGTGAGGAGCATTATGTTACGACTGAGAAAGAATGCTTGGCGATAGTGGTCTATACAGAAAGTTCATAGGTATCTTTATGGTAGAGACTTTATTCTAGAGACTGACCATCAACCTCTCATGTACCTAAATAGATCAAAGATGGCGAACCCTAGACTTATGCGATGGGCTATGATACTTCAGCCGTGCCATTTCCGCATTGTCGCTATACGAAGCAAGGATAATGTTGGTGCTGTTTATCTCAGTAGAATATGAGTAAAGTTTGTATTTATGTTTATATCAATATCGAAAAAGTACCAAACCGTTAGGACAGATACAAGTCCAAGGACAGATACAAAATCGTGTAAATTTCAAAAAGGAACTGTTGTGAACCCCGAAATACTGAAAAATTCCGAGGTGAGACCAGGTGCCCGGGGAGAGTAAGGGTCTCCTGTATGCATGCATCACCCGTCAGAGCAGTTCTAAGAAACACGTCAAAATCAAGAGCCCCGGTTCCCTATTGTGCAAACGAAAGCACAAACCGGCATACAAAGTCATATTTGGTTTTAACTGAACAGGTCATTTAGTCGCATTCCAGAATATTATCAATCATTCTAGAAAGAGGCACACCACACCCCCGCGCAAGATCCCCACAGCGACCGCAGAACCCCTCCAGTGAGGATTTCAGATGTTCTTTAACATACCCCTGCATGCGAAACTTAGTGGCAAGTCTTTTGGCCCTTGGAATAAAACCGTCGTATAGAGAACAGGCTCTTGCGTACCTTATAAGTTAAGATATAAAAACTCCATAGGCAGGTGAGGACGGGATATTGCTGCAAAGAAACGGAAAGTTATTTATTTGGAAGTTAGAATTGTCACGTTTGTCATACAGAGAGGTTTACAAATGACCATTATTGTCGAAAGTTAAAAATATATCCAGATAAGAAGCGGAATTATTCCTCTCGGTTCATGGGGATAAATTTCATGTATGTAATCCTTAAAGTTAGGATTATTGATTGACAATACGTCGTATATATAACTATACGTACAATTAAACTGAGATGCAAGGCTTTTTCTGCCTGTGGAGAGCATGTTTTAAATAAATTCTGCCTCATACGAATATAAGAAAATGTCAGCAAGAAGAGGGGCGCAGTTAGTTCCCATGGGAATGTCAATGATTTGCTGAAAAATGTTCCCTCCAAACACCATGAAAATATTGTGTATTAAAAATTCCAGCATTTTCATGATTTGATCTTCGGTATACTTGTGTTTTGCATCAGTGTTCTTTTACGAAATATGTATCTTCCCGCCCAATGACAAGATCTTTATATCTACGATTTCCATTTTTATGGAAAAAAAGAATTTCGAATAATTGTAGCAAGTCTTCTTTTTGAGCTTTTGATGCGGAATTGTAGTGTAGAGCGTGGAGAAGTCAAAAGATTTGATGCTGAAAATATTATTAAATGTCGGAGACTTTAGATTCTCTAAAAGTTCTTTAGAATTCTTGAGGATCCACATCTGATTTATTCCGCTTCTGGAGTATGCTGTATCAAAGTAAATTTGAAGACTATGCTTGATGTGTGTCAATATCTTCGTAAGCAATGTGGATAGAGGTTTGGTGGTACACTTGGAAGAACCAGCAATGAAACGATGTTTGTAAGGGGTTTTATGCATTTTTGGAATCCAATAAATATAAGGTAATTCAAGGTCAGAGTTTGTCGTGGTTATTCCAAAAGACTCGAGGACAGATTTGTGGTTTTGAAGTATTTCAAAAATAGATAAATTTGTGTGTTGGATTTCCAGGTGCAGAGTGTAATCCAAGTTCCTCTAACAGATAATTAATGTAAAATCTTTTGCAAACGAGGGAATAATCGGTTGCTGCTTTGTCAGCTGGGACAATAGTAAACTGTTCGTGTAGTTCAGAGAGTTCTCTGGCTACATCCGGGTCACTAAATATCGACTCATGTCTGGTTCTTACCGAATGCCTGAGACACCTATATGCCTAGATTATTCTCTTTATTCTTTTATCCCTGTGTACTTTCCATAGTATGTTTTAAATTACTTTCAAAAGGTGAAGTATGATTGTGTCAGCTTTCCATACTTCATTTGTCACCTGAGTTAAAATATACTCACTTTGTTTTACCTGTATAGTACCCCTACTAAATGGCTAATATACCTATCGTGTTCCCCTATTATAGTACTGGTCAAACCTGTTTGTGAAGTTTTAGTTTTGTTAGAAATCTTTCCATGTGGCACTTCTGCTTCGCCATTCAAGCGATACACACCTTGATTTGAAAAATTCATTACATGATGAAATACTAAATTTAAGCAGCGCTCTGCGACGGCAGTCCTGCGTCATTCACTTCTGGGTAAGTCTGCATTTATATTTAATCCTTACTTATATATTCTACAGTGACCATATTATATATTCCATTGGTGCATTTAATATTCATAGACTTTGCATAATGTATATATTGTATTGCGTATATGAAATAAGTCTCCTGTATATGTAATGATATTTGTATTTCTATTGTAGTATAAATATGCTATTTCTATACGTGTGTATTGATAAACAATCGTCATTTATCTACAGTAGTGTGTATAGTAAAAGTGTATCGTGTGAGAACGCAGTGAAGCGTAGTAGGAATCACAATGTAGTGTATACGAATGAGTTATTTCAAAGTATGTAAAGGAGTGTTCGATTCACAAGCCTTTGTTTAGTAAATGTACTTGTATATTGTATGCATTGTCTATTTATATACTTGTAGATCCTATTGGTTCCATTTCTTACCTACAACAATGGCACAATGTCAATGAAGAAACTAATTTACATGAAACGGGATGGATGACCTGTGAAGTGATTATTTCAGTAGAGGACTCATTGTGAAAGAACATTATTAGTAGTTGTGAAAAAAAACGAACATTAACTTTGTATAATTAAAGTGTAATCTACAGTAACTGTTATATTTGTTTCGTTCTGTTTTCCTTGCCAAAAACCCTCGGAAATCCTGTGACATGCGCTAACGTGCATTATAGCTAATAAATGCATCAGCCATTGCAATTTATTCCTGAATGAAAATACAAAATAAGACACTTATTCTGCATATGAACTCAGTTTGCCCTAAATCTTACAATATATAATATTTATTTATCTTATTAAAGTAACATTTGCCCGAACATTATTTCGCTACTATGAAATCTACACCAGTCTCGCGAATACTATAATCTTCATTTAAAGATAGTCATTAAAATTCTTGAGATTATAGTTTTAATTGTGTGTAAACGTTTTAAAGTACGCGCTCTTCTAGTTTTGTTTAAATCGATGTAATTCACACTTATCATAATTAGCACGAGCCCATATTCTAGAGTGTCTTACATAAATATAATGCAGAAGATCAATAATTAATGTGTTTAACTCTGCAGTTACAATGGCATATTGAAGGATTGTTTTCGTGTAGTATCTCACAATGCACTGGTCTTCTGCTAATGTCTGTAGTACTTCAGATATATAGAAACACAATGTATATGTTTGTTTATCTTATGATAATAGGATATAGTTCAGCGGGATTTCAATCATTTTTCAAGTCAACTATAGACAAGAGTACTAATATCATAAAAGTCTTTGACACAACAGGATACCAGATGTGCGTAACAGCATGTAATCAGTTATCTAGCTGCAATTCTATAGTATTTTATCATACAGACTTAAAGTGCTTTCTTTATGATGTGACTTGTGAAAATGCTATGATTCGAAACTCTGAGGTAACTACGTTTGGCTGTTACAACAACGTAAGTATCACACATTCATATATACAGATGGGTGCAGTCCTAATATAACATTCACGTTAACGCGAAAAGCAGTCACGAGGACTGCTTTAGCACACTTGCTAGGATTGCTCGACCGGACGCGCGTGCGCTCCTTGCGTTAACGCGGGAGGAAATTCGCGTTCACGCGATTTATTCCTGCGTGCGCTCAGTCCAGTCGCGCGTTCACATGATTACATTTGTAATTCTCTTCACAGTGTTACGGATGCAGAAAATGAAAGGAATCTAATCAAATTACCGCAAATGTCGCCATATATGTGCATTAAATGTGATGTTAAAATGACACCCCTCATTAAGGGTTACATATGTAATATAATAAATTAAATCATCGCGTAAACATACACTCAGGTATTTATGAAAAACTTCGTCAGTTAATACTATAAAGACTCTACGAAAAATTACATTCTAACTCTATTTTATTTGTTTATTATTAATTAATAAAATTATGTATTTATTTCTTATTTGTTTATTTATTAATAATTTCCTTATGTATTTTTTCTTATTTATGTATTTACAATTGCGTTATTATTCTTTTCATTAATGTTATTATTATTATTATTATTATTATTATTATTATTATTATTATTATTATTATTATCATTATTATTATTACCCTAAAATAAGAATAAATTTCATTATATTCAATGTTCGGAAAATGTATTCAATATTTTTTTTAATCCACCCCTTTACTCGTAAGCGTTTTATTTAATTCTAAATATTCATCTAAATGCACTCAGTAATATGTTTTTATATTTAAATATACAATGTATATATCGATTCTCCTTTAAATCCGTCTCTATATAAGTTGTAAGCAAGCGAACGTGGCTGTCAGGCACGTTCACGCGGCAGCCAAGCGCGTAAACGCGGCAGTCCAGCGCGTTAACGCAGTCTCAAAATTTAGTTCACGAGGATATCTGCGTTAATGCAAACGCGTGTGCTCAACAGTCCTGAGCGCACGAGGAAAGCAAACTTCACGTTAACGCGACGTTAACATAATGTTATGTTAGGACTGCACCACACTGTACATACAATTGATCATGAAAGTTAATACTTGCTTGACACATTTGTCTGTCTTTTATAGATGATTGATTGATTGATTTTCGTTTAACGTCACACCACGAATATTTCACGTATATGGTGACGGCATCTGCCTGATGCGGTACATACAAATGTTGACCTTTACAACGGACCCATCCGAAGCAGTGAGAGATCTTTAACGTGTCATGCATACCACGACACGGGGCCTCGGATTTTACTGTCTCATCCGAAATACAGGACACCGGCATGGCCAGAGCGGGAATCGAACCCAGGCCTCCCAATCAGGAGTCCAGCGCGATACCACTAGGCCACGCCGGCTTCCTTTCATAGATGAAGATACTTTGATATTATTATTTTATTTGGACAATATCATAACATACAAAATTGAAATCGCTTTGTCATTTGAATAGATACCTAATGCAGTACAATTGATATTTTACAAGATAACATATTGTCTACTAAATGAGGATATGATATACTGCATGTTTTTCAGAAATCATCACCATGTGAAAATTGTAAGGCATTTGAAACTTGTGTTACTCTGTCATCTGATATTTCCATATGTATACCAACAGGTAAATGCATAAATAAATAAATATATGTATCGGGTCCTCCGTAAAGATTCATTCGTTTCTTTTTTTTTTTCTATATACAGTCTTAATACAGTTAATTTTCTTAATAAAATTTGACAGTGGCACTATAAGCTTGCGACCTATCTTCAGTGACTAATTATTTACTAACCCATACATGTCAAATATTTCCATGTTACGGTATGTAACATCCATGTCATTGGTTGATTAAGTGATAATTGATTTACTTCACTTCCCGATACTCCACGTATATGGAGACGGTATCTGCCTCATGCATCGTATAGACATTTATATTTTGCAACGGAACCTCCGGAAGCCACGAGTACCATGGCACAGAATCTCGGTTTTTACTGTCTGATCCGAAAAACAGGACACCTGTACACCCATGCGGGAGTCGAATCCGGGCCTCTCGGTCACGAACCCACCACCTTCTCCACTTGGCTACACCTGCTTAACACCGATGTGAAAGCAGGCTTTTTTTTAAACGTCGACGGAATTTAGAAATGTTAACGGTACATACTCAGTATCGGTCTAATAATTACATTCTTGTAGGTAAATGATCAATTTCACAATACACAGATTGAAAGTTACCTATGCATATATAACACAAATCCTTTGAATTCTACTTTGTTATACAAACGCGCAGTCTGACCATATATAAGAAAAAACATAGGACCTGTGGTATTATCACAATGTATTATGTAATGTACCAAAAACTATGACATTGATGTGATATTCTGGTAATTTTAATATGAGTAAACTATCAGTCTGTATGTGCTATTGTTGGTAATGACCGATTATTGATTATGATTTTATTGATGTTCTGGTTTATTGTTATTATACCACTGTTCTGCTGTTGTGAGGCTCTGCAATTTTATATCAACGTTTTTCTACTTCCGTGATGAACGAGCAGTGCTGAAACATTTTGTTGTTTGTTTCCGACATTTATGACAGATTTTGCAAGCTAAACAGGAAAAAGACACTTATTTTCTTTGGTTTCCTTTGATGCGAGTGTCACAGTGATACCTAAACATAGATTGCGGCGTGAACGTGATTTCGAAAGAACATATGGTCGGAATTCTCATATTATATAAATATTTGAAGAGCAGTATTAAAACCAAAATGACAAAAAAAGTAAGCCAAAAAATTCCATCTAAGGACAGAGCTATGCATGAGGGAGGTACTCCTTAGGTTTAGAGTGATTTACATTATTTCATGATAGAACATTTTAACTGAGTTATAGTGCTTTTTTCTTGCATTAAAGCGCTTTGTATTCACGTTTACTGGCTTGTTCTTCAAACCTACATATGTACATGTACATTCATAGGAAGATTGTTACATGTAGAATAAATTGTGATAAAACGAAAATATTCAGAATTAAATATGTTTTTTCCGCATTACTTTTAAGAATGTTGAATGCAATTTCTGAAAATCGAATGTAATCCATTTTATCTACACCTAATAACAGTAATAATGATAAATAAAATTGAATAAAATGATAATACAATAATAATGAAAACCAAAAAATAAATATAATAAACATACAATAAATATTAGAATATATATACGTTATGCTTTTCTGCACAAGATGCGCAACTAATGTCTCTTCAGCGATGCTCACGGGCGAATGACTCGACGTCTAATAAATATCAATATATAAAGAGCAAAATGAAACCAAAATGACCGAGATAGTGAACCATAAAGTCAATCTATGGATAGATGATTAATAATGATTTAAAAAATTCAAAATAATCAATAATATAAAAATAAATAAATAAATAAAAAATCAATGATGTAAGTTAAAAAAATTATATGGATGATATGAAATGATATCAAAAACATGCTGTTATAAACCGATAAATGGTTTTCTTGAATAATTTATCACTTTATCTGGATTTATTTCCCTTTATATAAAGCCCTTGATCAGGAGTATTACTGTAACATGAGATGTAATTCACTGTATGTTAACTTATATATATATATAAAGAAAGAAAAAAATAATGACTTAGAAGTAATATTTCCATATATGGTGTATGATTAAGACATCAAATATGAAGATGTTTTTTTTTTTTTCATTTAATGAACGTAACCTTGTAGAATGTACAGGTCAACCTGTGGTACGAAATGCAGAGATAATGGGAAGAGAATTTAATCCTCCAGCATATTTCTACGAATGCAGAACAGGATATAACAACAGTGGAACTGAAAGCAGGGCTACCTGCAAATCAGATGGAAACTGGACAGCAATGGACATGAGGTGTTACCTGACAGGTAAGATTATAATATTGTCAAGAGAAAAATCTAAAACAATTACCAGATATGAACATGGTTTCAGAAGATTTGTTTGTCTCACAAGTTAGTCCCAATCCTGGATCTAGTAAAATAATAAGTACTGAAAGTTTAAGTGCACATCCTTCGCATTAGATATATCCAAAATTATCGGATGTCTTTCATTTCACAACTTATACGCTATGCCAGGGCAAATTTTCACTGAGGAAGTTCTATGGTCCATATAGGGATCTAGTGCAATTTCAGATGTCTCTTTCAAGCCTGTTAACCGATATTTTGGGACCAGACCATCCAAATAAGCATCTTAACTTTTTGATTATACTTGATTCGACATAATACGTACATGTATATATATATACAGATATTTGTTCACGTGCATTTCCCACTGCGGAATTTCAGTGAGGCAGAATTTCTTGCCTTGAATGGGAAAACTTGACTTCGTGTTCTTGTTTCTTTCGTGTGTTCGTGCGTGTATATCTATGTATTGAACTCCTCGACTTGAAAGTTTGTTGCAGGACTTTTGCGACGGGTGTTGCACGCAACAATGGGACGCTTACTCCTCTAGGGCACTTGGTCTCGCCTCATTTCATTGGGGTTCATATTTGTCTGAATATTAGACTATACACGATATTGTCCTTTTATTCCATAGACTATGAGATATGGTTTACCCTTCGGTACTTCTTCTTTGTTTACTTAGTACATGTAATTTCCTGTTTCTATTTACTTGTTGAGACAACTCAGCTACATGAAATATGCTCTTAATAATATATTTTTTTATTTTTACTTTGAAAACACATTGCTATAGTTACAGTCTAGACTCATACAATGAAAATCCAGTATTTAATTATATGTATAAACTTATTAATGAAATTATCAATGTTATTATAAATCGAATACGTATTAATGATTCACTTCCTTCTTATTTTATTATATGATAACGTCAATAGTTTAATGATATCTCGTACTGACTAAGTGCAATATACTTTTCGGTTTATATATCATTGTATTGTAATGTATGTTTTGAAACAATTCATAGCATGAAACGAAGAAGTGCTTTAGTGTTTTGTGAAAAAAGTGTGGTATACTTTTTATCGTCACTATGTAGAAATATTCCTTTATAATACAGGCATTGAAGAACCCAGCCCTGGTAAATATGGAAATTGTATCAAGCATCCATCATACGTTAGTAACTGGGTTACCGTTGAATCACAAACTGATAATTCAGAAAAGTACATAGCACACACCTGTCAAAGTGACCCTATCAAGGTCGAGGTCCAAGTCAAGTCGCAGAAATCTTCTCCATACAGCGATTTTGTGTTTAATGGTATCAGTAGCGCACTAAAAGATGATGACAGTGGCGATAGGTATGGTGGAGTAATTGTCGTATACAATGCTTCACATGTACGTTTGGTTGTTCCAAACCGTTATAATAACAAGAAATCAGGGTCAGTCATATACACAGGTGGGTAAAATCATATTCCTTTTGAAAGTACGTAGTTAGAACAGCATGCCCCTGAAATTATCATTTAGACCAAAGAAATGTGTAATATTCCTCAGGGTACGCCAACGCCGCAACATATCTTTGGTGTAAGCTGATGCTCATGTTCAAAATTTTCTTACCAATACTATTTATACAATAAACCATCACATTATCGAGCTAATGTTGTCTGTAAGAAACTCAGAGCAGAGTTAGTTTATGTTATTCTCAATGCATACTATCAATCTTGTTCAACGCTTTAAATTTAAAAAAAAAAATCTACATGTATTTTGTTTTAAATCTTATACTAGCAAACGCGTCTTCCAAGTCAATGTGGCAATTTGTCTTAATGCTTGCTCCTGCTGTCCGCGCAGCTCACTTCGGAAATCAGAAAATCGCGATTTATTCTATTGTCGCATTAAAACTAATAAAGATGGATACTACCATTTAATTATTTGAGAATTCTCGTAACTAAGTCCATAAGACAAACGTACTCAAGTGCAACCATTTGTCAACCCATATCACTTTTGAATGGGAATTCTCTATGTCTTAATTTTATATTGATGCATATGACGTTGCATTTGGAAGATTCCATTTTTATATTGTAATAGGGGTGTTTTCAGATCTAAGGGTTAAGTCTATATTTGAAAGATTGAAATGGCCATGTTAAATCACAAATAATTGACTTTACGGTACCGTAATTATTAATTACTGTTATCCTCGTCCCCTCCGACTGTTAGTCGAGACTCCTATTGATCAAGGATCTAAGCTCGCTTACAGACGGAAACAGCATGGTTTACCTACGCTGATGTCGCCTTACATATTTTTGATTACAACATATTATTCTGTAAACATTTCGTGTGTAATAAAATCTTATGACCTTTCTTCGTGAGAAACATGTTGATCCTTGTTCTTTATATGGATTATTATTTATAAATTCTTAAATGTGTGTCCTTTGATTGTGCTGGTTTTGCAGTGAGTAGGAAGGTGGGCGCCCGTAAACCGTACTCAATCGAGTCGATATCGTAACCGCAGCACAATCAGATATTTTTGTAATGTCATTTTTCCTTTTATATTCTTCTATTATCATTTTTGCTGTGCATGTCCTTCGTGATTTGTGTCATACATCTTTGTCAGATGTTTGTTTTCTCTTTTATATTCACTTATCACCTATTTATTATTTCTTCAGCACATAACACATCCCTTCTGAAAAAAAACAAACAAACAAACAAACAAACAAAAAATGAGGAGTGGCAGGTAAGGGGCTGATTCAATTCCTAAGTCGTAAACACATTTTCATGGAAACCTATTCTTTAAAATGGAATTTCCATATTTCTGTCATATTTTTGTAGTAAAATCTAGAGAAGATGTCTTGAATAAATTTTTGTAAAAATATAAGTAAATAATCAAATAAAAATTATAATAGAGAAATTTATTGATTAGGTCTGAATAAGAAACCTCTACCAAATGACTCATTGTACTGATAGTTCCCTAACTTTACTTTTCATAAGTAGCTAGAAAAAAGTCGATATTTGATTGGTAGAATCAATATCGAAGAATATTGAATTTCATTCAACGGTTTTTTAAATAATAATAATAATAATAATAATAATAATAATAATAATAATAATAATAATAATAATAATAAAAATAAATAAATAAATAATAAGAAAAATTTTAGTAAGACATTATAAGGCTATTTCGGAGTTTCGTATCTTTAGTAATGAAATCTTAGATTCAAGTGGAATTGTTTGTCTGTAGGCGTGTGATTTGAACAACATTTTTAAAGAATATTTAAAGTAAAAGGATTACAAGTGAACAAACCAACGGGAAAACAATGATATCTACTTAATACTTAAAAAAGCAAAAACAAATTAGCACATTGAATAAAGTAAATTCTATGACTGAATTAAACATCAATATTTGCCAGTAGTCAGGTGCTTTTTATGGTAATATTTTTAAAAAATTTCAAAGCGTAATCGAAAACACAGAAATAGTCTATTTGGAACCCTGGAAAGCGATCGTATAAAAATATAATTGATTTTTGTCAGTAGTTTGTACGGCACCGTTGTTACTCATATGTTTCATTTTGTCGAAAACAATTTAAGTAATGCTTTTAAATAATGTTATATCATATTTACTATATACAGCAAGTAAGAAAAACGTTATAAATTTTCAAAAATAAATAAAAAGAAATTCATATACTTGAAATTACTTTAACTATAACTCATGGTCTATGTACATGTATGCACATAATTAATCTTGAGTGGATAAATATACAGGCGCCGATCTACCCTATGTTTACCGACCTAGCGCACTGCACAAGATTATCACGGGCCGAATATTCCATGGTCTGAGTTACCCCTTATTCTTATGGATTTTCCTGACTGAACTCCGGGCATCTGCAAACTGTAATTCTCGACAACTTTCCTTGGTTTCACTCAAGTATCTGAATTATGATATGATAACAAAAATTGCAAAAAAGTGTTGGTTACTCTCTTTATATGAATCTTGTTATCTTTAAATATCGGTACCTCGTTAAACATCGTGTGGAAAAGCCTATTTATTTATCGACTGTTATGTTTTGGAGATTCTTTCTAACTGAAAATATACGAACTTTACATTTTCCAGTATTAGACTCGTCCAAGAATGACGTCACAGGTAGACACGCCAGGTAATCCACCATTAGCGGATGACATAAAATACATGGAGAATCCCCTATCAAAGTAGTTTTAGCTATCGGTAGGGGAATGGTTGCAGTTAGAAATGTTTGAGTTGTATATTTAGTAACGAGTATACTATATTAATTGAAGCGTCATATTAATTTTTATCAATTTTAATGCTACAATAGAAAAATTGTGATTTTCCGATTTCCGAAGTGAGCTGCACAACAGTAGCTGTCATGAGCACACGGAAAATGGCAAACTCTACATCAATGCGACGTTAACACATTAATATTTACAATGCTGGTCTAATTCCTTCGATGAACCATGCTAAACAGACTTGGTTCATCAGCCCATGAACTTGGGTCATGGAAGTAGTACCCGGCGTATGGCAAAAAGAGGCGGGGCTTACTCAAGTTTAAGGCTGATGTTCTATTATTGTTTTTTACTTGAATGAATGTGATTCATCTGTTTACGACATGGTACAATTCAATTTATGGTGCAAGAAAAGTATTTTTTAGCATTCTAGACACGTACTATATTGCGTGGCGGAAGTACTTTTCCATTTAAAGAAAAAATCGGTCCTTCCCAGTTTGATAACTGGGAATTCGATATTTTGTTTTCAAAAAACAACCTTTTAATATGCAATGTAAATATAAGGAATGACTGTCTTTTTTTTCTAGGTTCATGGGGAATGAACTTTGGTGAGAAATCAACAAATCACGTGAACCGCAAAGCGGTTCTCGAATGATTTGTTTGTTTCTCACCCAAGTTCATTCTCCATGAACCTAGAAAAAAAGACAAGCATTCCTTAATTGTATCAGCGCTGCAGTTAACTTTACATTTGTGATGTTTTATTTAAAACAAAAACAATCTGGTTTGTATACATGTATATCTTAGTTATGAGTTAAAAAAATGAATGTTTACATCTTACATGGATAGTGGTGGATAAATTGATTTATATCATATATCTTGTATAAATAAAGCTCATTAAATAGATTTATATTCTTCTAATAAAGTGACAGGGAACTTTTTGTCGACCTCTCGCAATACTGACCTTGTATGAGATAAAGGTTGTGACGTCCAGGTTTCTTATGCGACTTTACCCTTTTCATAGCAGTTCTCATACAAAGGTTCTCTTTTGTTTACTATGTGCTTTGTTTTCAATTTCATACTGGGTAATAAATTGTATGTGAATGAAGGTGGTGAGAATTGGTATGGACCACACTACATGACTGAACATAGTGCTGATGTCCGGGTTAAAGTTTGGTGTGCATCTCAATTCAAAACACCAACGTTTGAATCATCTTGGAGCGACATCGATAGTGCAGGTAATTTCTATATCTGATAATGTGTAACCAACCCCAATGGTTGACGTGCTAATTTATATTTTGCTTTCTATATGTTTTAAAAGACTGCACATCGCAAACCCGCCGGCTGGACACAAATCTGGTAACTTTCTAGTACGATGCATGACGCATACTTTAAGAGTTGCTTGTACATTAGTCTGATGAAATAAAAAATCCCAGTATGTGAGTTTTTCAGTTTGTAGCCACTTTAATTGTGGGGATCTTTAGAGTTAAAACCATCCATTATTAACAAATATCAATGTTAGCAGGACATATGTCATTTCTCATACAATTATCTTAAAATCTTATATTTTAGTTGGGTTTTTAAACCCATACATATATGAAAGAAAACAAAAGCAAACAATTACTTGATTCCTGACAAAGCCTGCAATGGCCCCCTCGAATGGCTTTGATAGAAAACAGCAGCATTATTTCCAATAATATTAAATTGAATTTATTTTATTTCAAAAGACCGTTTTCCTCTCAGATTGGTTTCTTGTTGTTAGCATAAACAAAAAGAAAGTAATAGATATTATATTATCATTATTAACACGACAGAAATGTCTAGGATCAATAACTATGTAAATACAATAAGGATAATCTTAGAAATTTAAGGATTCGTCCTTTCTCTCCTATCCAAGTAGAACTTATAAAGTCTGTTCAGAGAAAATCAGGCTATCGTGTGGCCCCTACCCAGCCCCCCCCCCCTCCACCCCAAAGTACTGACGCACAGACGGACAGTATTTAGGATACCCGCCATATGGCGAGGCCGTAATAATAGCCTTAACACATAATGGCTATCATATTACTTGTGTTATGTTTTGTTATTGATTATGAATACTACGGTATATGCGTTCTGGACTGCTTTTTTTCTGAATCGAAATATATACTTTCAATTCACGGGGACACAATTTTATTAATTACTCTGAAATTTAGGAGTATGACCCTTTTCAATAGCTCTATTTCAAAATTGGTTCTTTCAAGCAATCCGATTGGATAATACATAACATAGGCATAATATCCAGCCAAAATACCATCCAATCGGATGATTTGTTTTATAATACCACGGAGTTAAGAGAAATGGCTGTTTCGAACATCTACAGTTGAATCGGCAATTGCTTTGCATCCTAGAAGGGAATAATGGCTGTGAATTGTAATTTGAGGTAAGGAGCTAAATTCACAATTGCTTTAAGAAAGAAGCTGCTTAGTGCATTCATCTGTGTTGTCTATAAAATTGACTCTATTGCTTCGAGGTCATTGTATATTTTTTAAATTCGCATATCTCGGGAAGCACTGTATATTTCTGGATGATACTTGATGACACTGTAGATTTATCTCATATGTATGAATCGCGAAAGACCCAAAAGCGATGCAAAATTACAGTGCTTGATTTTTTAATGTTCCATCACGCAGACCAGCGTCTCGGCTATTGACCTTAAACATAGCATAGGCATATCCAACGGCGGATCACGTTTTTATCACCTTTGGTCTTGCTGACTACTATGCTGCCAAAGTATGTGAAGCAGTTCACTACATCCAGTGTTCGGCTTTCTAGCAAAATGGCGATGATGCTGGCTGCATTAAGCTGGAGATTCTCTCACTCTGAATATGTTGAGTCTAATGCTAGTTGAGCTCCGTGGCAGCGTGTCTGTCTTATCTTCATCTGCAGAAGAGTTTGAGACAGGAGAACAAGGTCGTCGGCAAAGTTCAAATCATTAAGTTGTTCTATCAGAGTCCACTTTATCCAATTTATCCACTCATCTGTGGATGTCTTCTTAAGCCATTCTAAGGCAAGCAGAAATAGGAAGGAAGATAACAAGCACCCGTATCTAACTCTAATTGGGACTTTCAGTGCTTGGGTGAACTATTGGCCATGTACCACACTGTCGGTCATCCCTACCTATTGTTTCTGATGAGGTTGATACATATTTCACGTACCCCATAATGCCTTAAAAGGTGTCCAGAGTGTCTGTCTTTCTAAGCTCTCGAACACCGATGTGTTCTACTTTAGTTATTGTTCTAGAATGATGCAAAGGCTTGCAATCTGATTTGTACATTATCTGCCCTTCCTGAATCCAGCTTGTAGGTCTTGTAAAAACTACTCTCCCTGAGGTGGACAACAGTGTGACCCCTCTATAATTGGACCACTCACTGAGGTCAACTTTCTTCGGGAGCTTTATAAGGTATGCCTCTTTCCAGTCCCCTTGTATTTTTTCCTCTTCCCATATGTTCCCGAATAACGAGTACAACATCCCCATACTGGTTTCTGTATCAGCCTTGCGGGTATGTTTTCAGTTCTAGCTGTCTTGCTGTTGGACTGTTTAATGGCTCCACAGATCTCTTCTGTGGTGGGTGCACTGCAGTCCATGTTCAACTCTTTCAGCTGGCTCTATATCGGGGGTGGGGGAGGGGGTTGAGGATGACCTGTTTAACAGCTCCTCGAAGTGTTCCATCCACCTGTCCTTCCTCATCTGTAATAGCTCTTCCTTACTTATCCATATTTGCTCTTTGAGGTGACCATTTTTTCCACTCACTCCCCCCGGGCACCTGGTCTCACCTCTGAATTCCAAGGGTCCGTGAAAGTCCACTGTGGTACATTGTTGGTAGTGCCATAGTCATGTGATCAGTTATTTTCGTATTTTACTTGTTAATAATGTACGGATCCTGCTTCTGTTTCTTCTATCACCTTCCACATAGTTTATCTTTTCACGTTTAGCTCTTTTTGACGGTTTTGTTTTCTTCGATTTATTCCTCTTTTCCTCCGGCTTTCTCTGCTCTTAATATTGTAAAGTTGCTGTTGATTATGTATGCTGCATTACTTTAAGTGATGCCATTCTTAAGTATACACAATTTTAGGTACATAAACTCAATACCGATTGCTTCAATACTGGTCTCAGTGGTCATAAAATTTCTTGGAAGTAATTTATCGAACTGAAACTACACATGCATAAATCTTCGTAAGAGAAACTTTAACTACAATGTTGCAGATCGTAAGTTACAAAATACAAAAATCCGTAAGTTGTGTGGGTGTGTATGTGGTGGGGGGGGGGGGGTGTTTGTGAAAGATCATAAATATTACATATACATACATACATATATACATTAGAATATCACAGTCTCCATTTTCTTCAAATACTTTAATCCGTAACTACTTTCGCTATTGTCGCCCATCAGACGGGAAAAAAATGTAAACAAGTAAACAACATCATAACAGTTGTTGATTGTCTGATGACGTTATGGTGACGTCAGGCGGCAGCATTTATACATTAAAGAATTGAGTTACTAAACGATTATTTTCTATTAAGTTTTGGATTGTAACGTTTGATGAAATGATCCTCTTTTGCTGTTCCTAATAGTTCATCACTATTCCACATTTTGAAAAAAAAAAAAAAAACCCGAAAATTTTGAAGGTTCCCTTTCCACAGTTAGCAAAATGTTTGCAACATGGGTTGTTTCTGACACTGGGTTCTTTGTCTGTTTTTTGTGTACTCTAACTCTCCAACTCTCTTGCGTTGAGTTTCCCAGTTTGTCCTTTATAGTTTTTCCCGCATGTTGGGCATCTTGCACAATAAATCACATTCATTGTTTTGCAGTCCATACCGGCATTTGTTCGCAAATTTTCGCCGGGTTTTAGTTTTATTGTTTCCCCTTCCTCGATGTAACTGCATGTTCCACATCGGGGGTCTCCACATTTCTTTACACTATTGTTTAGTTTCATCGAAAATTTCGTTTGGCAGCATTCAGAACGTTGTGGATACGGGGATTATGGGTAACAACAAATGGTATCTTTTTCAAATCACTGCTTTCCCGTCTGCAAGCATTGCGTAATGCGGATATGGGAATCTATTTTGGCTTTGTCAATTCATGAGCTAATGAGATTATATGGATAATTTTGTTTACTTAAGTATACTGTAAGTTCTTGTAATCTTTTTGCTTGCAGATTTTAATCGGTTACAATGGTACACACACCTCGCGCCATGTTAAACGTAATATCTCGCTTGGTATGGGATAGGTGACAATATCGGAAATCTAGGTATTGGTGTGTGTCTGTGTCTTGACTATATAAATCTGTCATTATATTTGTTCCGTTTTTAATTATCAATATATCTTAAAAAAGGGAGTTCTTCTTCGTTTTTTTTTTCCATGGTAAATTTTATAGAATTATGTAAACTATTTATATGTGACTTAAAAAAGTATTAAAAAAGTTATACAAACTCGTTACATCGAAGCTAACGAACAATGTGTGTGGCTCGACTGTATCCAATATGTAAGTTTAAAAATCTATATCGTCTCGTATGAAACTTGGGACTTTATGACACAACGGTTTTAATAATATATGAAGGAGACTACTGAGTCTTTGGATGCTGGATGACGGGCCTGCTATTATTGGACGCAGTTTAAGAACTGTTGGAGCTGGTAATTTTATTTAAGTACTATTCCATTGTTTGATATAGGTTGAATTTCTTTTGAATTTGTTAGATAATCTATTTTATTTTTAGTGAGGTTATTATTGTATCGATTAATAATTTGTTTCTATTTTGAATGTAGTACGGCGCTCTTCATTTTGATTTCTTATTTTTTTATGGAAGTTGGTATCCTATAATTAGTCAAATGTCATTTGTTTGTAATGATTCACATCCATTATAACGATCGCTCCTCCCTTATCTGCTTCCCTTGTTATTATTGAAGAATCATTTCTCAAATCTTGAATTGCTTTTTTGTGATCTCTTGAAATGTTGGATTTTCCTCTTCTCTCAACGATGTTCGCATTGGCTGATTTTTCAGGCAAGTTATTTAGTATTCTAAATTTTTGTATCTGTTGGGAGGGGGTTTAAATCCCTTTTTATTTTTCACTACCGAACCATCATTATAATTTTCATTTCCAAAATATTCCTTTAAACGCAATTTACGACAGAACTCTTCTGTATCTTTAATGAGATCAACTTGATCTGTTTCGGGTGTTGGCGTGAATTATAATCCAAATTCCTTAATAATTACTTATTACTTTCATACTTAGTTTTTTTTTTTTTTTTTGGGGGGGGGGTATTAATTATTTTAGGTTTGGATACTTTATTTGTATCTCGAAACTCTGACATCGTATGGGTTTTAGTCGTTTCTTATTATGTTTGCCTCCTGAAAATTCTGAGGTTAAGACCAACAATTTTTACGGCCTGCATAAAATCCACAAGTCAGAAGAAATTCAACTAAGTATCAAAAATGGCATAGTACTTATATAAAAATACCAGATCCAACATATCTTAAACTGCGTCCAATAATAGCAGGCCCGTCATCCAGCATCCAAAGACTTAGCAATCTCCTTCATATATTATTAAAACCGTTGTGTCATAAAGTCCCAAGTTTCATACGAGACGATATAGATTTTTAAAATTACATACCGGATACAGTTGAACAACACACATTGCTCGTTAGTTCGATGTAACGAATTTATATACGAACATCCCTCATTCTCTAGGAATCGAAGCTATACATTTTTAGTTCCAAAAATATCCGGAAGAAATTAATGACAGATTCCCAAAAACAATCTTTACTAGAAGGCATTAAAGTCCTCCTTGAAAATAACCATTTTATTTTTGACGACTCATACTACCTCCAGATTAAAGGGACAGCAATGGGTACAAAGGTCGCCCTGCGTATGCAACCCTTGTAATGGGTTTCTTGGGAAAAAATCTTTACAATAAATTGTCGGACATTTTAATATATACATAAAGTGAAATTGACAACGCTGTCTGGATGATTGCTTTATATTGTCGACTAAAGGTGAAGAAGAATTAAACCGATTTAATGATCTTATAAATAATTTACATAATTCTATAACATTTACCATGGAAAACAATGAAAAAGAACTCCCCTTTTCAGATATATTGATAATTAAAAATGGAACAAATATAATTACAAATTTATATAGTCAAGACACAGACACACACCAATACCGAGATTTCCGATCCTGTCACCTATCCCATACCAAGCGAAATATTCCGTTTAACATGGCGCGAGGTGTGTGTACCATTGTAACCGATTAAAATCTGCAGGCAAAAAGATTACAAGAACTTAAAGTATACTTAAGTAAACAAAATTATCCACATAACCTCATTAACTCAGGAAATGACAAAGCTAAAATAGATTCCTATATCCGAATTAAGCAATGCTCGCTAAAGGGAGAGAAGTGATTTGAAAAACACACCATTTGTTGTCCCCGTAATTACAACATTCTGATTGCTGCCAAACGATTTTTCCCACTTTTGGAACAATCGGAGCATATGAATAAATTGGTGAATGTATCACAAATTATTATCAGCGGAAGACAGCCCCCAAACCTAAAAAATCTACTTACACGTGCGAAATTTTCGATGAAAGTAAACAATAAAGTGAAGAAATGTGGAGACTTCCGATGTGGAACATGCAGTTACATGGAGGAAGGGGAAACTGAAATCCGGCGAAAATTTGCGAACAAATGCCAGTATGGACTGCAAAACAATGAATGTAATTTATTGTGCAACATGCGGAGACAACTGTATAGGACAAACTGTGAAACCCAACGCAAGAGTACACAAACAACAAATAAAGGACCCCAGTGTTAGAAATACTCCATGTTGCGAACATTTTGCTAACTGTGGAAAGGGAACCTTCAAAATTTTCCTTTAAGTACTTACGGATTAAAGTATTTAAAGAAAATGGACACTGTGATATTCTAATTATATCATTATATCATACAGACATATTTGCACGCATGCGTGCATGCATACATACAGGCAGCCAGGTTGGCAGGCCGACAGACAGACAGACAGACAGACAGGCACACACGTACACACGTACATTCATACATACATATGTGTTTTTGTTTAGTAAATTGTGGTCTGGCTTTCTTTGCTCTTAATATTGTAAAGTTGTTGACAATTAGGCATGATACATTACATGATACATTACATGATACATTAATTGATACATTACTTTAAGTGATGGATCATTATACATGCCATTATTAAGTATACTCATTCTTAAGTACATTTATTCAGTACTCATATTAGTGGTCACAAAATGTCTTGGAAATAATTTAAAAATTTGACGAGACTTACCTTGGTTAAGTTGAAGTCAAATTGGAATACTATGAGTCATAAGACTCACTGAAGGTATCATGTGCCCTCCCATCCTACCCTGTGTTATACACATGATACTACGAGGACATATTTATATTGTTTTCGGTTTATCAATAATGATCAAACATTTGCTTTGAAATACTGAAGTTGCACATGCGTACTACTATCTTTTTTGGTCGAGTAACAATAGTTGAAATAAACTGATCATCAGTTTCCTGAACTTCAATTATAGCTTTGATTTCAAGTAATTTTAAAATTTCTTGGTCTATAATTTCAGATTCCTTCTCATTGAAAATAATTTCATGTGGACATACTGACTGAATAGGTAAAACATTATTTTTGAATTCCAAATGACAATTTTCCACAATATCAATGATACTTTCATCAGAAGTTAATTCTTTCCATTTATTTGAAAATTTTTCCAGTCTACCTGCTTCAAATTTTTGACTTACTTCTCGTATAGAAGGTTTTTCTACATTGGTTTTGGCTTGTGTGGATAGGACTCCCTCTTGTAGTTTTTTGACTGTCCTGATCCACGACCACTGTAACCTTGATTTGGATTGTTACCACGTCCTCTTCCTCTAAACGAAGAATTGAACCTTCCACGGTTACGTCCACGATATGAGGAGCGACCTCTTGTTGAATACCCACGAGTATTGTGTTGAATTTTGTATGCAATTTTTGAACAATCTTCTATTTCCTTAGCTGTTTTCGAGACATTGTCACCAAATAGCCATTTCGTGTATGGTACAGATGACGCACACAAATGCCCATATCCATATCTCATCTCTGGTTTTATCAAGTCTCTTCTAGTCATGTTCAGTTGATAATTAGCATTTCCTAAGAGTGCTAGTGAATCATTGCATAAATCAATTAATCCATCTATTTTGTCATTGTGTTCAACTTTTTCCATGTCCGCTAGTTCGCTGACAACTTTTGTTAGTATGATAGAACCTTTGATCAGAGAACTTTCAACATTTTGCAATTTTTTATCTGATGTTCTGGTTTCAGGTGACAAAATGTCCCATACTAGTTGGTTCGTTTTTACTATGCACAATGCTTGGCAATTTTCAGGACGAGAGGTTTGTTTGTTTATGTCTTCCAACAAAGACTCATTCATTCCATTTCTAAACAAATCGTCGATGTTGCTGGCCAACACACTGTCGATAGGTTTGTCACATTTATCGGTCAATTTGCACCTATTTGTCATAGCATCAAAACGACTCTTACTTGCCGTCACATTTTCCTCTTTATTGACATTATCATTGTCAGTTTTCTGTTTTTTGTTCGGAGGCTCGACTTCATCATTAATGCAATCATCTTCATTCACATTAATATCATTAGAATCATCTCCATAATCTATGTTTTCGTCATAGTTCTCATAATTTTCCCATTTTTGCATTTTACTGGTCAGAGACGATATCTTTTCGTCTTGACGTTTTTGGTTTTCTTGGATGGCACCTAACATATTGAGGATTTGCGAATCTTGGTTTAAATGTACCACAGCTTCAGTTCGAACAGAAGTAGAATCACTATTCACTTTGTTACCGGCACTAGACTGTTTCCTACTGGAGGAAAACGTTTTACTAGTCCGAGTTGCCTCTGACGTTTTAGGATTCGCACTACTAGTACTGCCTCTCACAGCATTTTTCGTCTCTACTTTTTTGGAATCAACCTCGTTGGCCCTACCATCCTCTGTGCTAATGTCAAGAGACAGAATGTCCTCAAGTTTACACGAACTAGAGCTACGCAATTTCTTCTGCACTTCTTTCTCTGCCATATTCGAAGGCGTTTTACCACAAAACGGTAAGATGTCGTAAAATACGAAACTTACGTATAAATGTAAATATGTATTGACTCAAAATAAAACAGTAAGTGAAAACATAAGTTCATCACATGAACTTAAATATTTGCTACAATGTATATTATAGTTGCAGTAAGCGAGCAAGAATAAACCACGTCTACTCTCAGTGAGCTCAGGTACTACACTGAAGTTGCACATGCGTACTACTATCTCACAGGATACCGGAAGTGATTATGACGAAATAGAATTTATCGATCTGAATTAGAACATGCAAAACATAAATTTAAATCCTTAGATTTCATACGCCATGTCCTCGTGAAATGTACTTAAATTGCCATTTCGCAGATCGTAGGTTAAAACGTACAATGATTGGTAAGATGTGTGTGTGTGTGTGTGTCTGTGTGTGTGTGTGTGTGTGTGTGTGTGTGTGTGTGTGTGTGTGTGTGTGTGTGAAAGATTATAGATATTGACGTACTCTTAATGTATATTTTCTTCCTGTTAACTGCAATATACCCTATTTCAATTTCAGGGCGTCATTTCCACGACATAATCCATAAACTAGGCGAGGAAATACAGCTAGTTATAATGCAGATCAAACTTGGACAATCTTCTTGGATAGCTGGTGCACTAGGTTTGTAACTATATGTCTCGGGTGATAGTCGTGATTAGCCTTGCAATCTATGAAAAAAAAATGACCAAATAGTCAAACCAATAGTTTTTTCTTCATCAACAGAAAGAAAATATATAAGATAAAAATCATAATAACACTAAAGAAGTAAGGAGATGGATACATATTTTCAAATTTCACATCAAAATTGTAGATATTTAAGAATTTTCATACATACATACATTCCTACCAACAGACACACGCATACATACACACACACACCTAACTACCAATCCTACACACACCTACCTACTTGCACACACACACATATAATAATAATAATAAAATAATAATAATAATAGTAATACTAATAACTGAAAATAATAATAATGAAGTGTGATAAAGTAGGTACATGTTAGTATAAATGTTATGCTTGTTATATATGTAGTGATAAAGCAATTTTTTAAATCAGACATTTTAAATAGCAACCTTGGTGCAATTTTCTAAATGTGATATCCATCTAGACACAATTTCCATTTCATCTTAAACTATATCTGTATTTTTCAATGTATCACTTTTGACTAAATCTCAATTTTCGTGGTATATTACTACATGTATTACAATACTATTTCATGATCAGGTTCTTCTTCTGCAATGAAGATTGGCAAATGGACTCATTATGGAGGAGTGATATATGGATACAACAATAACAGTGTTAGAATATGGCTTCCGAAATCAGGTTTTAAAACGAAATATTAGTATATGGCTTTCGAAATCAGGTTTTAAAATGGAAAATCGTACAGGACAGCTCGGCGTGTGGACAAACGGTTCGCACAGGACTGCAGCTCGGCCTGCGTAAATAATACAAGTCGGCAAAGTAACAGCCGTGTACCTATATTCTTCAAATCTTGACTGGATGAGTTTTCTATGCTTGACTTGCAAACATTGACATTGTTACATATTTATTTTTCTGTCGGAAAAGGGTGGAATTAGGATATTTGCAGGATTCATTCTGACAAGATATCATATTAATATTTCAATTTGAATATTGAATTCTACATTTTAATCATTGCATTTAAATTAAACTTCAATATTTAAATTTTTGCAAAAAAAGTACAATATACAACTAGAATATCACATAGATAATTTCTTTTTTTTTCAAAAATTGCATTCAAAGCGCGAACATATTAAGAAATTATATATAAAGATATATCCACAAGTCGACCTATTTAATTGAAAAGATATATGCAAACAAATTAAAAATGTTTCTTTTGTGTGCATGTCCTTGGTGATTTGTGTCATACTGCTTTGTCAGATATCTTCTGTTTTCTCTTTTATACCCATTTTTGTACATAAAAATTTTCATCATGTTTTAATCTCCGGACGTCCAGCAAAAAGTGCATCTTAGGGCCGAGCGAGTAGTCCTGTACTTAGCTATTTAATAGCCGAGTTGTCCATTTTCCCTTCTTTATACACGGATGTCTAAGAACAGTGGTATTTAGACACTCTGGGTAGTAGTAGTTCACTACACCATCCTTTAGTACAAAGTGAAATTTGTGAATACATTCATGTCCATGTACTTCTACAATTCTGTCATTCTTTCATCAGAAAGAAAGTATTTAAGCATAGTGTTCCTTCATAAATTGCCAAACCCAAATAAAAAAAAAAAAAAAAAAAAAAAAATGGTGTAAGGCTCCAGCTGATTATTATACTTCTTTCTACAACTGCAATTCAACCAATTTATGAAAGGAAACCTTTCACGGCTTGAAATAACACATCTTTGCATTAATTTTCTCATCAAGGATGTATTTTCTCCATGTTTGATGGCTGGGGTTTGGCAACCAGTGATGCGAAGGGATTTACAAAGGGATCTGTGAAAGTAAGAGTATGGACAAAATCAGATTTAGGCTATACTATGAAGAAAATACCTATAAGCACAACACACATCGTCAACACAACACTTTTGCCAGATCTCGTCGAAATGGACAAGGATTTTGTTTATATTTCGGTATGAATATTATATAAGTTGTTTCAATTATTTTTAATGATTGCAGTAAAGATGAGTTACTAGTATACATATACTAGTTACGCAGACAACACATCTGCATGTATGTAGTGATTCATAATACCACTTCTAAATTTTCTACTCCTTGTTTACCGTTATTAGATCGAAGAACCTTACTTCTGTGATAGTGCATATAAGCATTAGACGATAAAGGGTCCGATTGATTTATTGACGTGAAATAATTTAACAACGTCATTTTCAACAAGATAACTCTTTCAAACCAATATTTAATTTATTCACTTATTTCATTTTTTATTATTACTATTTCTTTCTTTATCCGTGATATTTAATGTGTTCATTTTGGCAAATATCAAAGGTTCGATTACCTATCCGGATAACAAGGACTCCGTTCTGATGTCAAAGAAATCCCGATGTAGATCTTTGGATTTGGATGTCACGGTGACATATTCATTTTAGCAACTTCTTTAAAATGACAGACTTAATTTGAGAAATGTGGAATTCCATGATCATAGTTTCTCATAGCTCATATACCAACTTCTCTGCAGCATTTTGATAAATCGGTTGTATTTGAATTTTCACTGAAGAGCCCCAAGTTATGAAAATACTTCTTGATTTGACAAGAAATTAAATTGCAGGAATAAAGCAATAACTTGAGTTCCTTAGGAAAACCTGGGTGGCTTGCGAGCTTTTGCAGAAAAATTCTGACAGCCTGAAAAATGCGGAACCGAATGATATATGTGTTTGTGTGATTCGTAGGCGACACAGGACCAGCGAGTTTTGTAAAATAATAAAAAAACGGCCCTTTTGGCACAAACCGGGTACATTTTCAATTCATACGACATATTTTAAAACAAACCTGGGGTATATTAAGACACATTGAAGTCTTTTTTATTGTGCATCATATTCAACGAAAAAATTTTTAGCTCATATATATATTTATAAACAACATTAGCATTATAAAGTGACAATGAAGAAGGTGCGGAATAATGGTGTATCATTTATATTTTACATACAGGATCCTAGAATAGATTTTCATTTTCTCATTCCAGTAATATTTGACCTAGTTAGAGGTCTAATGAGCTGCTTCAATGGATGCACTGAGTGTATAGATTCTCGACCTATATCACTCATGTCTCTACCATTGGATGGGTTCTTTGACTCTTATATCCAAATTTATTTGGTTATTCGTCTGTGCATCTATTCTTTTAATTAGGATTTCCTCATATTCGTCTGTGAGCATCACCGAAGAAACACAAGTTGCCGTGATACGCATATGGCATAAATGAACGCAAAGATATAATGCCTAATATCTAGTGTGTTTTATTTTGGCAGACCTTGGTGGACAGCGGAAACAATAAAGGTTATTCGTTTCCAGCTGATAGTTCTGTTCAGGAAGTTAATCCTGGAAAGTTTGGTAGCGTCGTTTACGCCCATTCTTCATCTCGCCTGTACGTTTGGCAACCCGTTTACACTGGTGGAGAGACAGGCTACCTAGTGTATATAGGCAGTCGTTGGGGAAAGGCATCATACGAACAATATTCCAATTCGGGCACTCTGCAAGTATCGGTTCTAAAGACGTTTGATCAGTGTTAGAATAAGTTTGAGGCTTTGACAACTCTCACAAATCGATTATTTAAACATTTTTCAATTGCAAATGTTAATATTTCTGTGATGTATTTTTTTCCATTGCAAATGTTTTTGATTCGATTGCTGTTTTTGATATATTGTCGTGAAAACTTGAAGTTTTTGTGATATCAGTTTATCTTAATAATATTATGTCACAGCACACAATTTTCATGAAAGAAATGCACATAGCCTTATACATACTACGGATTTACCTATTTCTCGCACATCAAGTATGGGAAACTTTCTTATTTATAATGTTGAACTCTCACATTTCAACAATGCCAGCGATGATTGCAGTAAAGATGAGTTACAAATATGTATAATAGTTACACAGACAACACATCAGCATGTATGTAGTGATTCATAATACCAACTATAAATTTTCTACTCCTTGTTTACCGTTATTAGATCGAAGAATCTTACTCCTGTGATACTGCATATAAGCATTAGACGATAAAGGGCCCGATTGATTTATTGACATTTCAACAATGCCAGCGATGTCATCGATATGGAATATAAATTTTGACTAGGATTTCCTTGAAATGTGCAATATATCTTGTGAAAATAATGTGACACAGTGCATCACGCGATGTTATAGTCCGATGGTTTAGTTGATTATATTCCGCAATGAAAGGAGAAGACCATTTTACTATTCAGTGTATTAATGTGACGAATTTTAGGGTTTATTCTTATCTTTTATTGTTTTTGTTTTGTTTTTTCTTTTTGTTTTGTTTTGTTTTTATTATTAATATTATTATTGTTATTATTATTATTATTATTATTATTATTATTATTATTATTATTATTATTATTATTATTATTATTGTTGTTATTATTATTATTATTATTATTATTATTATTATTATTATTATTATTATTATTATTATTATTATTATTATTATTGTTGTTGTTGTTATTATTATTATGACGGGCCTTGTCCAAACCTCTTTCAGAGGACACATGGTCCTGAACCTCTTCCCCTTTGAATGTTAGTCGGGACTCCTACAGATGTAGGGTCTTAGCTCGCTTTCAGACTGACAGAGCACGGTTTATCATGTTGATGTCGCATATATTTTTATACCATAATGTGTTTTACTATACCTTACGTGTTTATATTTTATGACCTCTCAATATGCGATACCTGTTGACCCTTGCTTTTTTACATAGAGGATTATTTATAAATTTAAAAATGTACGTCCTTTGATTGTTCTGCTGTTACGGTGAGTGGGAAGGTGGGCCTGTAAACCGGTTAACCACACCATTTGTTTGGCTTTTGTCAAATTAAATGACCGTCCTAAGTCGGTATCGTAATTGCACTACGATCAAATATTTTTGTAATGTGTTATATGTTCTAGTATATTATTTATATTCATGTATTGTATATCTCCATGGTGACTTTTGCCACATAACTGAGCCAGTAACTACTCTTTTTTCTTTATTATTATTATTATTATTATTATTATTATTATTATTATTATTATTATTTTATTATTATTGTTGTTGTTGTCGTCGTCGTCGTCGTTGTTGTTATTATTATTATTATTATTATTATTATTATTATTATTATTATTATTATTATTATTATTATTATTATTCGTTTCATTTTCTGTACAATCTTCTTTTATTTCTGTTCTTTTGTTTGGTTGAATACCTCAATTACAACGACTTTCTATGGCTCTTTGGAAGGGATTCCTTGTAAATCATGAATCGGCGTCCTAAGTCGTACTGAATCGGTGTAAAATACATCATTATTACTACTACATGTTGTGAAAGAAATTGATTTAAATAAAATATACATGTTCTATATTTATTATAACCACTAGGCCGGTGTCACTGCTGGTGGACTGATAGTCCCCGAGGGCATCAAAAGTCTAGTTTTCAGTGCTTTTGTACTGACATTAAATGTATATACTTCAAATTTTCAGTCATCAAATTAAGTAAATCACTCTAAAACTAAGGAGTATCTCCCTCATGCGTAGCTCTGTCCTTATATAGATTCTTTGGTTCACTTTTCGGTCATTTTGGCTTCAACACTGCTCTTCATATTTTCATATATTTTGAAAATTCCAATCATTCGGCCGCGAGCATCACTGAGGGGACATATCTTGTCGAAATGCGCATATGGTGCACAAAATTAAAAGGTATATATGTTCTATATTTATCTAATATTCAAGTCCATAACATATACGGAATCACTTAGTTAAATGACTTCTGCGTTGCCTTTTTATTTATCCTATATATTTTACAATATGGCATATATATTCTTCATTCATACTGTTGTACATTAATTTTTTCCCTTTTGGTTTGTTTTGGTAAATGATCGATTTTACAATTTTAATGAAACTAATTAGTATAGAAATGTGCCTACGTAAGCTTTCCCTTTATAATATGATTAGTTAATTTTATGGCTGATAAATATAAATTATTGTTCAGAATGATAAAAGCTCTTCAGTGTACTAGTACACATTCTTATGTGTTTTTATTTTCTAATGGTAAAAGTGAGATCAACTTTACTTCACGTATATTGTAAACGAAACTCGCTTATTGACGTTTTGGATACCAGAGCATTGAAGATAGGCGCTATGCAGAAGACAGGAAAAAAACTGCACAACAAAAGTGGTCATGGACTTGTAGTAGAAGAAAATGACATATAAGATGACATCACATACATTTTCGATTGTAATATAATGGAGATACCGACATAGGACGGTCAATTGAGGTGACAATCGTCACTCACCTGGAGTGGTTGATCGGCTTATAGAACCATATACCCATTCGCCATAATAATTGTACAATCAAATGTAGTTTACGTCCTCTGAAAAGGAAAAAAACTCTTATGAGCTAAATGTTTATGAATTATTCAAGTCTGTATTACAATTTGAAACACAAATTGGTCAGTCGCCACTGATTTTTTTTCCTTGAATCCATAGCTTCTCAAACATCTTCTATAGGGAATTCGAAGAGAGTTCAGAGGCTGCAGTGATTGTTAGCACATCTAATCTTTTAAAATAAATTATGCACATTATGATGTGGTGATTTTGGGTTTTTCTATTAAAATACACAATATTTGTAAATCAAGCACTTGAATTGCATCACAATATGCGATGATCTTAACTAATTAACGAGGTGGTCAAATGTGGTTTCTTTGGTACCAATGAAAACATATTACCTCTACACGATTTTAGTTATCTCGAATAATTACCACCATGAATACTAGAGACTTGATGAGATGTCCCGCGAGCAACATCAAGCACCAAACCTCGTGACATCAAACAGTTGATACCTTAGTAAATTAGAGAAAATTAGGGAAAATTGCGATGATATGAGTACAACAAAACTTTTAAAAAACAGATAGAGAATACGAAGAAAATGATCAAGTATTCCAACCACGACAAAGTTTGCATTACTTCAAAAATGGTCTTTAAATGCAAATATCATCAGCAGAATAGACATATGAGTAATTTATTTCTACGTGCTTTATTGAATAGTAACTGCTGCTATGTCTGATGATATTTAGCAATATAATTCCTACCGTGAGGATTCCGGGTGGATAAAATTAGTACCTCCGTAACCTCTTGCGTGTCGATGAGTTAACTACATGAGAACCCGGGATTTTTTGTTCAAGATTAACAAGTAGCCGTACAAAATGGGACACCTTGATTGTCGTATTGGAAGCCAGAATCCTGGTGGCTAAATGCATTAACAAGCTGCGGTTTCTGTCCATCACTTCACTCACTTTGGCCCTAACTTAGCTAGACGGAAGGTCAGATGGTCCCCGGTCCGAACAATGGGCTATGTCAGTCCATACCCTCATTCCTCGTGGCTTCCGACTTCTTCATTTGTTATTCATACCATTTTAATTTCCATATTGAGCTTTACAGTTGTTAAAAATTATATTTTAGAAGACGACGGTTTCATAAGGGCTAATCGATTGCAAATGATTATTTTCATGTTCTGATATTGCTTATGTGTTTTCGCGACTAAACTTTTGACCATTTCATATAGACTGATTTTTCATTGCCAAGTAAAATACGAAAGTAACTGATGTCACATGACTATGACACTAGCAACAATGTACCACATTGGGCATTCACGGATCTCTATAATTCAGAGGTGAGACCAGGTGCCTGGGAAGAACGAGTGTCTCCTGTTTGGCTAGCCACACCCGCTGTGAATGTATATTTTACAACCACTCAAATTGCGTCACATATGAGTGTTTAGACATCGCATCGTAAACAACTGAAAAGGCAGTTTTGCTGCTGCACGGTGAGATGAAATAAGATACTAGAAAGCATGTTGTATGGTGGTATACTTACGCCAGTAGTTTTTGGTTTAATTTTATTGTAATGATTGTGCGCGTTAATGATATAATGAGAAATTGCGAATCGTCCTAATTACGAGACTTAAGACTGACGTTGACAGCACTGGACTAAATCATTATAAAAGGTATTTTGATAGATGGAGTCAGAGGCAATGTGGACAAAAAAAAAAAAAAAAAAAAAAAAAAAAAAACCGTACAATTTACATTTGAGGACAGTATATCGTGATTATACATGTCTGATCGCTTACGTGTAGACCAGTCAGCATTGTGAAATCAAAACAAATGAATTAGAATTAGTATAATTCGCAGTCACAGAAGTATATGTAAAACCGCATAACCGTAGTAACAAGCGGTATACGTCATGATCAGTACGAATAATAGAGTATTGGAAATAAAGACGCTAACTGCTATGAAATAATGAAGTCAACACTTTAGATATATATCAGCATGATTATTCCATCATATGAACAAATAACGTCTTTATAACGACCGTGAAATTTGCGGAATTTTGACCTAAGGCGTGATATCTCCAATCCGTATGATAGTAACTTTTCTCCCAGTAGTTTGCCTCGATAAATGAAGGTACGGTATTCAGAAGAAGAAGAAGTTCGTGCATACTGATTCATTCATGACATACGCAGGTGATAAAGGAATGCTACTACTTGTATATGGAAAGTTACCAACGGGAAAATTAAAGTAATCACGTTTGTCATACACTGAAGTAGTAAGTTAACCATCTAGGTCAATATGGATTAGAAGATCTAAATAGGAAGCCCATGAACTGGACACTGTAATGTCTCTGATTTCCAGTTCACTGGGATATTTGTATGTATCAAAGTTCGTGTTATTTATGGACTGTACATCATGAATATATTTGAATGTAAAATTAAAGTACAATGCCAATTGCTTCTTATTCTGACTAACAAGATTTTGTATTAAATCAGTTTCATACGAATAGAGGGACAAAGGAGTTAACAATTAGTGCCCAAAAGGATTCAGATGGTAGGCTGGAAGAACTGGTCACCAATCACAACCTATATATTTTCAATTAGAAAGTCCAGCATGTTTTTATGTCATCTTGAGTGTGCTTGAATTTAAGTTCAAAGTGAGTTTTCATACAATATGTGTCTGGGTATCTTAACGCAGTATACATATATCTACGTAATCCCTTTTAGGTGAAAAAAAAAAAAAAAACAAACAAACAAACAAACAAACAAACAAAAAAAAAAAAAAAAAAAAAATGAAGCCACTAAAATTCTATAGACACTGTTTTTAAATTTATCATGAGGTATATTGATATAAGTCCTCATGTATTTAACAGTTGACACATTTTGAGATTTTCAGTTTTCCAATAATTCCTTGGAGTTTTAATATCTGAAACTGATTAACATCAATCCTAGAGTAAATAATATCGGAGTACGTCTGAATTTTCTCCTAAACTGAAGATAAGAATTCTGTAAAGAGAGCTGATAGAGGTTTGGTGGAGCATTTAATTGATCCTCCAATGCACCAGTGGGCCGTTTCACAAAGAGTCATAAGTATTTTCCGTACGTATTTTACTTACGGATTCCTTAAGTAAATCCGTAGGTAGGTTTCACTAACGTTTCCATAACTTTATGGAAAATCCGCAAGAGTTACGGAATTTCTTTTTCCATCAGTAGCGATGCCGAGCGCATTTTCACTAACTTTTGGAGTAAACAATCCATTTTCAGTTTAAACAACGATGGACGTGGTTTTAAAACGCCGTCATTGATTGACTGCATGGTTCTTGTTTAACCATTAGAGTGCCAATGTTTTTGAAAAGGCAAGATTTACGTCATGCAGCAGTGGATGACGTCATTGTGACGTTATGTCGTGGCGTGTCGCACCTGCTGTATGCGCTCTGTGGAAAAGTGTGGTATATTTGAGCTGTTATATCTCAGGACTGGTTCATAGTAGAGGCATGCTTTACACATCATTAAAAAGAAAGCATTTTAAACATTTAATTGATATCAAGACATTGCTATTGACATATTCATTGAAGTAGTTATATATGTACAGATGGGTGCAGACCTAACATAACATTCACGTTAACGCAAAAAGCAGTCACGAGGACTGCTTTAGCACACGTGCTAGGACTGCTCGACCGGACGCGCGTGCGCTCCTTGCGTTAACGCGGGAGGATATTCGCGTTAACGCGATTTATTCCCGCGTGCGCTCAGTCCAGTCGCGCGTTCACATGATTACATTTGTAATTCTCTTTACAGTGGTACGGATGGAGAAAATAAAAGGAATCTAATTAAATTACCGCAAATGTCGCCATATATACACGCATTACATGTGATGTTAAAATGACACCCCGCATTAAGGGTTTCATATGTAATATAATAATGGAAATCATCGCGCAGACATGCACTCAGGTATTTATGAAAAACTTCGTCAGTTTATACTATAAAGACTCTAGGAAAATTACATTCTAACTCTATTTTATTTGTTTATTTTTAATTAATAAATTTATGTATTTATTTCTTATTTGTTTATTTATTTATAATTTTCTTATGTATTTTTTTCTGCGTTAACGCAAACGCGTGTGCTCAGCAGTCCTGAGCGCACGAGGAAAGCAAACTTCACGTTAACGCGACGTTAACTTAATGTTATGTTAGGACTGCACCTCACTGTACTACAAAGGCAGATTTTATAATGACATATATGTATTTGTTTTCCAAATAGCCTCAATTTTCCCAAAGCAAGGTTTTAAACTTGCTACGCGAGTTCGACTTGGGGAAGGACGTATCATAAATGCTTGGCTTGTGAAGATGAATAACCTCTGAATGTGTGGATATGGCGTGCTTTGTAAATTTGGCGAAGGGATAATATCCAGGATGTTGAAATATAATGAAGTATAGATTAAAACCGAGTGAAATATGGTGTCACAAAGGAGACGCGCAAGATATTTTATACACGTGATAATTACTCCAGCACACGCGATATATACAAAAATGGTAATTTTTGTGACAGACTGACGGCCGATTGAGATTTAATGTCCCCTCGCTTTCGCCAAAGTTGGGGAACAATAATTTGTGTATGCCTAAGATAGTGGAGTGTTAAAGGTCAACCTTTAAACAGACGCATAAAATGTGAGAAATTTCAAAAGTGGAGAAGATCACGTTATCACGTCCAAAAAGCAAATTGTTGCAATGCAAAATGCCCGTTGTATATAGAGTTGAACCTATAAGAATGCTTACGTTTGGTACTGAAAGGGTTTTTAGGACTCTGCATGTGTTTTAGACAGGACCTTCGGAATGGAAGTTTTCAACATCATAGCTCCACCAAGATATACGTTTCGTTATGACGAGACGTAATCTACATGTATGGGCAAGTACTCTCGCATTGTCAGTTTATTCTGTAGATGTTTTTCTTCTACATGAAAAGAACAAATGTGGAAAGGAATAGTATATAACCTTGTAATAATAAATATATCATTTGGATGATTCACTATGAAAATTTATAAAAATAATTTATAAATCAAGAAAAAAAATATTCAAAAGACGAGGTCAGTGTCTATTTCAGTGTCTACTTCAATGGGTACTGTCTGGAAGGGGACACGTGATAATTGTTTTAAACAGTGCGCCCCGCCCCCTTCCTGGATCTGCGCCTATAGGGCTTTCGTTTTTAAACTAGATGAGAACTATTCTGGCCTTGGGACTAGTCATACAATCAGTGACATGCATTACAATTGAATAATCGAAATATGCCCTTTGTCACTAACTTCATATTTTCTTTTGTGTCACTGTCAGCCCGTTTTGCAAAAGCGGATCAAGAATCTTTCAACAGCTTAGTCAAATGTCTCTGTCCAACTGTCGTCTCCTAGTAGTTGATAGACCGGAATGAAATTTATGGACTAATATGCGGAGACGCCCCTGTTGAAATCTCCGATGTAAAGATAATTTTAGTATATACGGGTAATTGTTGGATAATTTTGTTTTTGTTTGTGTCGTTATACTTGCTAAAATATTATCAATACTTATATAATGACCGGAATAGAATTTGACCTATTTGTGGATGGATTTATATCCCACTTGACCACGTCAACCAAATTAAGGAGGCGCTCTATCGGATAGGCGATATCGCTAAATCAACTCCCTGTCATTCAGGGTGTCCAGCACTTGAGTCCTGTGGCGAAATACTCTCTCTTTTTTCCTTTGCTTGTCTGCTGCTGTATTAAGTAAAAACAGAGCAACCACATTTATGGAAAAATTGCATTTAAGGAAATTCCTTAAGTAGTTACGACACCTTTTAGCTGTCCATAAAGTTACGGATTTTCCGTAACGAAAAATTTACTTAAGTCATGTTATGATTCTTTGTGAAACGGACTTAAGGAATTTTTTTGTACGTACGCAAAATATCGTAGGTATGATTCTTTGTGAAACGGCCTGCAGTGCGTCATATGCGCATTTCGACAACTAAATTTCTTTAGTGATACTGAAGGTCGAAATAATTGAAATACAGGGAAATATATTCGAAGAGCAAACTATGTAGAAAAATATATGTAACAAGAAGAGAGATTGGTAGTAGCAATGACAATATGTATATAACGATAAGATTATTACGTCATAAATAAAATACCGCCAGAGTATGCAATGTCTGGAGTTTTTAAATATGACTGGGAAATAGTTTATATATATATATATATATATATATATATATATATATATATATATATATATATATATATATATATATATATATATATATATATATATATATATACAGTGAGGTGCAGTCCTAACATAACATTATGTTAACATCGCGTTAACGTGAAGTTTGCTTTCCTCGTGCGCTCAGGACTGCTGAGCGTTAACGCAGATTTCCTCGTGAACTAAATTTTGAGACCGCGTTAACGCGCTGGACTGCCGCGTTCACGCGCTTGGCTGCCGCGTGAACGTGCCTGGCAGCCACGTTCGCTTGCTTACAACTTATATAGAGAAGGATTTAAAGGAGAATCGATATATATACATTGTATATTTAAATATAAAAACATATTACTGTGCGCATGTAGATAAATATTTAGAATTAAATAAAACGCTTACGAGTAAAGGGGTAATTTAAAAAATATTGAATACAAATTCCGAACATTGAATATAATGAAATTTATTCTTATTTTAGGGTAATAATAATAATAATAATAATAACAATAATAATAATAATAATAATAATAATAATAATAATTAAATTAATGAAAAGAATAATAACGATGATAAGCATGGTATTCATATATTATGAAAAATAGCTAAATTACAAAAATAAAATGTAAATACATAAATAAGGAAAAATACATAAGTAAATTATAAGTAAATAAACAAATAGCAAATAAATACATAGTTTTATTGATTAAAAATAAACAAATAAGATAGAATTAGAATGTAATTTTCCTAGAGTCGTTATCGTATAAACTGACGAAGTTTTTCATAAATACCTGAGTGCATGTCTGCGCGGTGATTACCATTATTATATTACATATGAAACCCTTAATGCGGGATGTCATTTCAACATCACATTTAATGCACGTATATATGGCGACATTTGCGGTAATTTAATTAGATTCCTTTTATTTCCTCCATCCGTACCACTGCAAAGAGAATTACAAATATAATCATGTGAAAGCGCGACCGGACTGAGCGCACGCGGGAATAAATCGCGTTAACGCGAATTTCCTCCCGCGTTAACGCAAGGAGCGCACGCGCGTCCGGTCGAGCAGTCCTAGCACGTGTGCTCAAGCAGTCCTCGTGACTGCTTTTCGCGTTAACGTGAATGTTATGTTAGGACTGCACCCATATATATATATATATATATATATATATATATATATATATATATATATATATATATAATATATATATATATATATATATATATATATATATATATATATATATATATATATATATATATATATATATATATATATATATATATATATATATATATATGTATATATATATCATAAGATTCAAATGTATAATGTCCGTTATAAAAAGTACCAGAACATATAACATATGCACAAGGACACACAGCCAGGTAAAATACAATTAGATTAAATGAAATTACATCAAATGTATTTGGCATGAGTCAGCTATAAGGTATAGATATTACATGTTGCATGTAAATTACTATAATGTTTGAAACTATAATTCTTTTGTGATCATTCATAACCACAGATTCAAAAGTATAATCTCCTTTGTTTAATATAGTGATATAGCATGAGCCGACTCAAAACAGAAGATTCTTACACCAGTTGTTGCACACATTATTATTTTCCTGAATTCTTATTTGCATTACATCATTTATGCTTCAGAATGCAAACAAATAAATTATGAAATAACGTCTATCTAAGTAACTTTAGTTGCAATCGACAAAACAGTCAAGAAGTAAGATTTCTTGATAAATGTTGTCATTTTGTATCATGTAGTTATTCATGTTCAATATTCTTTAATCAGATAACTTGTGCACGGAATGTGCACTGAAATTTTATTCCGTCTTGTTTCTTAATCGTTGTAAAATCAATAAAGTTCAGTCTTTTTGTCTAGTAAAATCTTTGTTGTTCTATTTCTAATTGTTGATATTTCTTGGCAAGGCATGGGTGTCTTTGAATGGCATATAAATATATCGTCGAAGGAGAGAAAAGTACACATACAGTGACTATAAAGAAACGTTTAGTAAACACAGGATGTCGAGTTTTACAAAATACGGCATCAGCAGATCAGAAGGCTACACATACGCACCACTAATTGTGTTTTATATTTGACCTGTTTGTAGAGCAAGAACTGGATGTGTTAGTTTTTTCGTTCACAATTTACCTGCATTAATGTAAATGTAAATTGAGGCATTTAATTGAACTCCTTAAGACAGATGTGAAACCTCTGTGACTCTGTGGAAGAGGTGGTCTTCTTATAATATAGAGCACTCCCTTGTCCTGTCCTTTGCATGGGAAAGCATAAACCAAGGCTTCCGTAAGGGCACGAAATATCCCATATTGCTATAAGTGGGTCGGTTACAATGGTATGAATTGTTTTGTACTGCAATTCTGTGAAAGCTCAGGTCTTTATATTGTTTTTGGCTATCAGTTTTCGGTCGGTATGGTAATTAGTCTGCTATTCTATACTTTTTTCTACAGTTTCGGCTTCTAGCATGATTGAAAAGATAAAATACACACCAAATTAATACATCATTATCTTCCTATACTTATTTTTTCGTTCAATTATATTGCATTACTGAGCAATAAAACCCCTGAGAATCCTGTTTTCATTGGACAAACACTAAAAGTTACTCTGAAGAAAACTAAAACTATTGACGGCCGTAAAAGGCACCGCAATACTCTGGAGTTTATATTCAAAACTCAGAATTTACGAATTTATCAGAGAAGAACAAGATTCTCGTGGGTTGTGGTGAAAGGGGGTGGGGGCTTTACTATTCACTAGCGTATGTATGTATGAGCAACAAAACCCCCGAGAATCCTGTTTTCATTAAACAAACACTAAAAGCTACACTTATGAAAATTAAAACTATTGACGGCCCTAAAAGGCACCGCAATACTCTGGAGTCTATATTCAAAAACTCAGAGAGGAACGAGATTATCGGGGGATTTAGAAAGCTATCACATGTTATGTAGATGAGGAATGCATTATGAAATTGTTGTTCTGCGCCACAACAACACATCACTAGCTTCATGTTGATGGTATCTTCTGTATGTACTACATATAAATTAACACCTAATGAACCCACTCAAAATAAAAAAAGACATCTTTTACACGCGGCGCCACTGCCCTCTTTGCCTGGACTTGAGTTTGTTAAACATTTACTGTCATTCGAAAAAGTATGGTATTTATGAGTCATCTGTAAGACAGTATAAAATGATTTGTCGACATCGAGTCCAATATACTATCATCTTAGCTACACAACCCTTATAGTTTTTGTTTTATCATACGGCATTTAAATGATGCGATATAAAACTGAAATACAACGCATCGTTTATATCATATGTTGAATATGATTGCTCTGCTTTTTCGTGTCTATCTTTGTCATTCAGATGCTTTTAGATGAGTTCTGGTTAGGGCAATTGTGTTTAAATATGCATATCTTTGCAAGGTAAAACGTAAATATGGAGGTATTTGAAACTCTCTGTGTAAATTTACCACAAATTTAATTACTAGAAATTATTAGAAATCAATTCCTTTATAATATCTACTATTGTATTTAAATGTTATTGTGTGCAACCATATCAACAGCATATGATTGTCTCATTATGTGTCATGAACAACACGGAGAATGTAGGCGGCGTTGCGCTAGAGAGATCTATTCTATTGGAGCGTGTTTCGATAAATGTTATGCTCAGCTTAAGGAGTGTTCTATGAGTTGTCCATAAATGAAAGAATTACACCAAGCATTCAGTGTGTGACAAAACTAAAAAAAACCTGTTGTATTACAGCGCTATTTTGGTCAAACTATAACACCTTTCTCTCTGCACCTTTCTCTCTGCACTTTACGATAGATTGGTTAAATACATGATCGTCATATGTAGTATATTTACATTTTTTTGTACACTCTGTTAGATGACTTTTGTACTGCACAGTCAGTAAGCAGGTATTAAGAGTGTTTTAGATTAAAAGTGGAAATCAATAGTGTTTCTATCGCAGTCAACAGAAATAGAAGTAACTGGAAATAAAGTCACTGGAAAATATCAATGTCATCTAAGAGTACATAAATTGTAATGATGACACTGTGGTACTAGTAAACCATGAATTATTTTTTTTTTTACAAAACATAGCATTTAATACACTGTGAACGTATTTGCTATAAAAAAACCAAAATAAAAAAAAAAAAAAAAAAAAAAGATATTTAGAGTCTACTGTAATAATGATTATAAATAATATAATAATAATATTGATTAAAATAATAATGATAATAATTATCTATCATTTATATGATGTTTACGGAACAATCAAATCACGCAGTATGCTGCCACCCTTAATCAATCAATAATTTTAAAAAGTTGTTGTCATTGAAACTTGAGGATAAAAGGGGAAAAGACATCTCATTTATGAAGCTTTTGTGTTGTTGTTGTTGTCTCCACAGTCTTGATGGCAACATTTCGTACTTTTATTTTAATGTTATTTCCATATTGTTTTTGAGTCAGACGGGTCAGCTTTTATATCAGATGTAAATAATTTTGTAGAGGATGAATATTGCCAAATATGCAGTAACTTGCAATCAAGTTTGTAGAATTCTGAACGGGGCATTTACATATAAATGTACTGGAAGAAATATTTGCAAAAATGAGGTGAATCTCCCTGATGAATAGTTCTGCCTTTGAATTGTTCCGTTATTTCCTGTTTTCGATTGCATTGGTTATAAAAGAGTAAGGTCAGTGAAACAATTAAAGTACCAGAATATATATCAGACATGCCAAAAATAGCATGTTACATTAAAACACAACCCCATCCTATAAAGATAAAGAAACCTGACCTATCGCCGCCATCTTCTGCTCTGCGTAAGTTCAAGAAAACTGGCGATTATAAACACAATACAGCGTGACAGTAATGTGACACAGTGCATTACACAATATATTGTCCAATAGTTTAGTTGATTATATCTCCCAATGGGACAAGACCATTTTACTATTTAGTATACTAATATGACGAAATTTGGGGGGTTTTGTCTTATCTGGTTTGCTTTGAATCAATTAATAAAAGTATTTCTATGTTGTTCTTTTACATGTCCTATATAGTTTACAATATGATATATCCTCATTCATGTTATTCTTTTCTTCCTTTTGGTTTGTTTTTGAAAATGATAAATAATTTACAATATGAATGAAACTAATTAGTATAGAAATATTCCTATGTAAACTTCTCCTTTATAATATGACTAGTTACTCCTATGGTTGATAAATATTTATTATTAGTCAGAATGATGAAAGCTCTTCAGTGTACCAGTACACATTCTTATGTGTTTTTATTTTCTAATGTTCAAAGTCAGATCAACTTTGCTTACGTATATCATAACGAAACTAGCTTATTGGTGTTGGATACCAGAACATTCTAAGAATTCTACCAACTCTCATCAGACATCAATTGGTAGAACCTAGATCAAACAAGAAGGTAGGCGCTATGTAGAAGACAGAAAAGAAACTGCACAACAAAAGTGGTCATGGACTTGCAGTAAAAGAAAATAACATATAAGATGACATCACATACATTTTCGATTGTAATGTAATGGGGATACCGATTTAGGACGGTCAATTGACGAGACAATCGTCACTCGCCTGAAGTGCTTAATCGGCTTATAGAAACCACGTACCAATTCGCCATAATAATTGTACAATCAAATGTACTTTATGTTATCTGAAAAGGAAAAAAAGCCTCTTATCAGCTAAATGTTTATGAATTATGAAAAGCTGTGATACAATTTGAAACAGAAATTGGTCAGTCGCCATTGCTTTTGTCACTGAATCCATAGATTCTAAATCATCCTCTATGGGGAATTCTAACACAAACCGACAGAGTTCAGAGGCTGCAGTGATAGTTAGCGCATGTAAGCCTTTAGAATATGTTATGTTGTGGTGAGGTTTTATGTTCTGTTTTGTTTTTTTTTCCCACTAAAATACACAATATCTGTAAATCATACACTTAAATTACATTGCAATATGCGCTGATCTCCACTAATTAACGAGGTGGTCAAATGTTGTTTGTACTTTTAAACGAGATCGAGGTTAACACTTTGTTATCAATGAAAATATCTTACCTCTACAAGATTTTATAATTATAATAATTACCATCCTGAATACTGGAGATTTGCTGAGATATCCAGAGGGCAATATGAAGTGTCAAACCATGTGACATCAAACAGTCCATACCTTCGGAAGCTTGAGAAAAGTAAAAAAAAAAAAAAAAAAACAAAACAAAACAAAACAAAAACAAAAAAAAAAAAAAAACCTCTTAAAGAAAATAACGATTATATGAGTACTACAAACCTTTTAGAATATAGATGGAGTATTCGACTTGGACAAGATGTCCGAGAAAATGATTCCAACCATGGGCAAATTTGCATTACTTCATAAATAGTGTTTCAATGCAAATATCATCAGCATAATAGATATGAGTAATTTATTTCCACGGGCTTACTTGAATAGTAATTGGTATTATGTCTGATTCTATTTAGCAATATAATTCATACCGTGAAGATTCCGGGTCGATACAATTATTACCTCCTTACCCTCTTGCGTGTCGACGAATTAACTAAATGAGAACCCGAGAATAAATGTCCAAGACTCCCAAGCACCAAATAGCTATTAGCAGTACAAAATGGGACACCTTGTTTGTCATCTTTGAAGCCAGGATCCTGGTGGCTGAATGTATTATCAAGCTGCGGTTTGTGTCCATCACTTCATTCACTTTGGCCCTTACTTAGCTAGACGGAAGGTCAGATGGTCCCCAGTCAGATCAATGGGCTATGTCAGTCCATACTCTCATTCTTCGTGGCTTCCTACTTCTTTGTTTGTTGTTCATACCATTTTAACATCCATATTCAGCTTCACACATGTTATTTTTATAATCGATATTATATTTAAGAACAGGATGATTTAATAAGGGCTAATCGATTGTAAATGAAGATCATAACTACATTTACATCGCATCGTAAGCAACCGAAAAGGCAGTTTGCTGATGCACGGTGAGATGAAATAACACAATAGAAAGCATGTCGTATGGTGGTAAACTTACGGATGTACGTTGTCAGTTTTTTGTTTTGTATTTTGGGTTTTTTTTACTTTTTTTTGTTTTTTTGTTTTTGTTTCTTCCACTTCATTGTAACAATTGTGTGCGTGGATGAAAGAATTAGAAACTGCAAATCGCCCTTGATACGGGACTTAACATGGACGTTGACAACACTTGACTAAATTGTTATAGAGAGTATTTTGATAGATGGAGTCAGAGGCAATGTGTACAAAGAAAACGTACAATTTACATTTACCATTACCATGGTTATACATGTCTGATCGCTTACGTGTATTGGAAATACAGACGGTCTAACTGCTATGAAATAAAGAATTCAATATTTCAGACATATATGAGCATGATTATTCTATCATGTGAGCAAATAAGGTCGTTATAACGACAGTAAAATTAGCAGAATTTTGATTTAAGGCGTGATATCTCATATCTGTGTGACGTAGCATTTCACCCCGTAGTTTTCTTCGATAAAATAAAGGAACGATACTCAAAACTATCTATTGCATACAGAATGATTTGAGACACATAGCACTGCACCCAGATGGTAAAGGAATGTTACTACTTGTATATAGAACGTTAACAATGAGGAAATAAAAGACATCACGTTTGTTATAAATTGAAGTAAGAAGTCTACCGTCTCGGTAGAGATCTAAATACAAAGCACACGAATTGGATACTGTAGTGTCTTTGATTTCCAGTTCACTGGGATATATTGTATGTAGGTAGGCATATGTATGTGTATATCGGAATGTATCCGATGGTATGCTTGAAGAACTGATCACCGAACACAACATGTATATTGTCAGTTAAAAAGTCCAGCGGAGTTTATGTCATCGTCAGAGTACTTGAATTTAGGTTCAGAGTGATTTTCATAAAGTATATGTTTGGATATCCTAACACACTATTTCTTTTTCTGTGTGAACCTTCTTTGGGGAAATGGTTGTCATAAAATGAGTCTGTTTTTCAATTTATCATGAGGTATGGCAGTATAACGTGTAGAAAAATCCTAAGGCTTAATGTAATTAACAGTGGACATATTTTGAGATTTAAGCTTTCCAATAAATATCCAAAACTGTAAATTACATCGGGAGTACGTCTATAGTTTCTCCTTAACTTTTGAAAGTAATTTAGTAAGGAGGGCTAATAGAGGTTTGATGAAGCATTTATCGGATTCTGCAAGAACCCATGCTTATACGGATCTTTATGTAGTTTTGGAATCCAATATAGGGAGGGTAACCCGAATTCGCTATCTTTAGTGCATGTGTAAAAGACACTTTCAGTAGATTTCATTATGAATAATTTCATCTACTGAAAGTGTAAAGCGAGTATAAGTAGGATTAGAAGTAGATTTGTAAATGTAAGTTCCACTGAAAGATAATTGACTTAGTAAGCCTTGCAAATGAAAAGTATCTTTATGTGCTGGCACTAAGACATATTTGAGATGTATTCTTTCTATAGCTAGTTCTGCCTTGACACCTGCGTCGTCAAAGATATAGGAATGACAGGTCTTTATGTCCGTTTTTAACTATCACCTAATACTTTTTACCCATTCTAACTCTACGTCATGTTTATCAATTTTTTCGTCATCATGCAATGTGTAATTTATTCGATGTCAACGGTGTACAAATGACGACATCACAATAAAAACTTACCACAAATGGGAGATTAAATTTGACCTTGAGATTATCGATTATCTGAAAATACTCTGGATACTGCATAACGACCCACAATGTGAAATCTCTTAGCACTTCAATATTTCTGATTTATATATGCAGATTAATAATTCGTACGCTCTTTGGTATTACTGTGTTCGAGGTGAAAATATTAAGTATTCATAGTTATACTTTCTTAAATAGATACTGCATGCTTCCTTTCGGCCTCTTAAAATCTATTTACCCACGAGAATATCACAGCCAGAAGGAAGTAATGATGTCAGCTCCCCACAAGGAACCAATTGTTCAAAATTTTAACCACTGATCACAGGGAATCTCATAGGATAAATACCTAAAATTTCCCGTCTTGAAATTATGTAATCGTTCTAAAACTAAGGAGTATCTCCCTCATGCATAGCTATGTCCCTAGATTGATTCGTTGGTTCAATTTTTCTGTCATTTTGTTTCAATACTGCTCATCAAATATTTATATAATATGAGAATTACAACCATTCGGTCTCGACCATCATTTAAGAGACATAAGTCGTCAAAATGTGCATCTGCTGCACAAAATAAAAAGGTATATATGTTCTATATTTATTTCAACCACTAGGCCGGTGTCACTGCTGGTCGACTGGTAGTCCCCTAGAGCATCATACGTCTAGTTTTTAGTGCTTTTGTACTGACAGTCTACTTTTCAGTGCTTTTGTACTGACTTGAAACATATACTTAAAATTTCCCGTCTTGAAATTATGTAATCACTCTAAAACTAAGGAGTACCTCCCCCATGCATAGCTCTGTCCTTAGATTGATTCTTTGGTTCACGTTTTCGGTCATTTTGGTTTCAATACTGCTCTTCAAATATATACAAATACATACAAATAAAACGTCCGGCAGCGAGAAAGGTACTTATACAATAACTAGGAACATAACTTGTATAATATGGGATTTCGGCTTTTACAAAATAACGGGATCAGCTAATCTGGGAATCAAACTTCCACACATGCGCACCCCTAACTTTATTTCATACTTGACCTGTTCGTTGAAAAAAAAAAATCCGGATGTGACTTATACCTTGTTCGAAATTAACCTGCATCATTTAATGTACATTGAGGCATTGCTATAAACTTCGTACGACAGATGTGTAGCCTGTGTGGCTCAGTAGATAATGTAATCGGTTTATAACCAAGACGCACTCCGTTGTCCTGTCCTTTGCATGAGACAGTATAAATCAAGGTTCCAGTACATCAAAATTCCCATATTGCTATAGGTGGATCGGTTATAATGGTATAATTTTTTTTTTGTGAAAGCAATAATTATTCTAAAGGACAAATTCTGTTTTTAAATCCAGTTTTCAATGCAACTGTGTTATCCAGAGATATGTAGTCAATTTACTGTGAAAAAATTATACAAGTTATCCTAAAACTACGGAGTATCTTCCTCGTGCATACCTCCGTCCTTAGATTGTGTATTTTACCCCTGCTCCTTCTTCTTTTTATTTATCTTGGGGGGGGGGGGGTGTTTGATTGTTTGGGGTTTTTTTTATATTTGTTTGGGTCAGTTTGGTAATTTGTTTGCTGTACTGTATTTATAATTCAGATTTCAGAATTTTCGGCTGCAAGCATTATTGAAAAGATAAACGTTGTAAAAATGTGAATATGATGCACCAAATTAATACATATCCAATTTTATGATCTTTCTTTCAAATATATATCACTTCTGAGCAGTAAACCCCCGAGAATACCGTTTTCTTCTGATAAACTTTGCAGAACGCTGACGTTTACCCTAAAGAAGAAACTGAAAACCCCTGAGAGTCCTGAAAAACACTACAAAACTGTGAAGTCTGCAGTGAAAGCTTTGTGGCTCTTTGTATGGTAAACCTCAGTGTTTATCACAGTTCTTTGAACTTTGCTGTTCAGTAGTTTATGCATGACGTTAAAGTCAGTTTCAAAATCATGTTGGTTAATTGGTATTTTGCATTATTATCTATAATCAATTTAGAACACTATCACAACTTATATAGATGAGGAATTTGAGCTACACCACAACAAAACTGGCTTCATATTGATAGTAGCTTCTTTATGTCTTACATGTAAATTAACACCGACTGAACCCATGCAAAACAAAAGGACATCTTTTAGGTGCTGAGCCATTGCCCCCTTTGCCAGGACCTCAGTGTGTTATATATTTTGCGTGTCATTCGAAAAGCATTGTATTCATTAGTCATCTGAGAGGCAGTATAATATTATTTTTCGACATCGCATAAAATATACTATCGTCTTAGCTACACTCGCCTTATAGGTTTTTTTTATTATTATTATACGGCATTTAAATGATAGGATATAGAACTGAAACCCATCGCTTCGCTAATATGATATTTTGAACATTTTTCCTCTGCTTTTTTGTGTCTATCGTTCTCATTTAGATGATTTTTAGATGACCTTTTGTTAGCGCATTTGTGTTTTTATATGCATATATTTTCAAGATAAAATAGAAATACGGAGGTATATGAAACTCTGTGTGTACATTTACCACAACTTTAATTAAATTCCTTCATAATATCGATTATGATTGGTATATGTCTATGAACAAAATCAATGCACCGTGATATAAAAATGCAAAAGTTGCATTCATTTGTAGAAATGCTTCTATATTTTCCAATGTGTTTACTCTTTATAACATAATTTGTTTATGAAATTAATAATAATTTATTTATGTTGTATTACAGCACTAATATTCCGAAAATGAAATTATTGGCCATCTGTTGCATTTCAATGTTATTGTGTGCAACCATATCAGCCGCATATGATTGTATCAGTATGTGTGACGAACGATACGGAGAATGTAAAAGGCATTGCATTAGCCGGATGTACTTGCATTCTATTGTCTATTGGAACGTGTTTGGTTAATTGTCATTCTCAGTTAAAGACGTGTGAGTTGAGATGTCCATAAATGAAAGAATTACACCAAGCATTCAGTGTGTGACAATACATGATTAAAAACATCTGTTGTATTACAGCGCTATTTCGGTCAAACTATAACACCTTTCTCTCTGCGTTTTACGAAGATTGGTAAAACAAACGATCATCATATGTAGTATATTTACAATTTTGTACACTCTTTTATATGGCTTTTGTACTGTAAAGTCAGTAAGAAAGATAAAAGAGGAGTTACTGGCTCAGTTATGTGGCAGAAGTCACCATGGAGCTATACAATACATGAATATCAATAATATACTAGCACATATAACACATTACAAAAATATTTGATTGTAGTGCAATTACGATACCAACTTAGGACGGTCATTTAATCTGACAAAAGCCAAACAAATGGTGTGGTTAACCGGTTTACAGAATGAAATTTGAAATCAATACTGTGTTTCTGTCTCAGTCAGCAGAAGCAAAGTAAGCAGAAAATATCAATGTGATCAAAGAGTACATAACTTGTAATGATGACCCGATGGTACAAGTAAACCATGCTTATTTTTTTACATAATATAGCATTACTAACATGAAATACACTGTTTACGTATTTTGCTGTAAAAACATCGTAAAATACTCAGAGTCGGTCGAAATGATAATACTAACAATAATAATTATGATAAAAGTCATATTGATTAAATAATGATAATAATAATTAATCATCAATTATATGATATTTACAATAAACAATAAACACACACAGTATGCTGCTGCCCTTAATCAATCAACAATTTTAAAAAGATCTTACCATTGAAACATGAGGACAAAATGGGAAAAGACATCTCATTTATGTAGGTTTGTTAATGTTAATGTTTCCACAGTCTTGGTGACAATTGGAAATTTCATTCTAATGTTATTTTTATACTGTTTTTGAGTCAGACGGATCAACTTTTATATCAGATGTAAATAATTTTATAGAGGATCAATATTGCTAAATATGCAGTGACTTGCAATCAAGTATGCAGAACATCTGTATTGGACATTTACATATAAATGTACTGGGACAAATGTTTGTAAAAATGAGTTAATGTCCCTGATGAATAGTTCTGCTGTTGGATTCGTTCGTTAGTTCCTGTTTTCGATTTCATTGCTTATTAAGGTATCCGAACCCCAATTAACGGTATTTCAATGTTAATTGTTTGATAATGCTTTGCTGATTAATGAAATCAGCATATTGGGTAGTGGTGTTTTAGACTAAAATTCACCGTGAATTTTTTTATATATCGTTGCTATGGTGACAATTTCAATTTCCCTCCAAAATTGAAATTTGGACAGCTTGGCATAAATTGATCGATCTGTAACCTTCTAATCAATATTGTATTCAAATGTAAATAATAATTTTTGAAAAAAGATATATTGGTATGTTACCTTGATGTGAACAAATGTTATGTGATATGTCTCTTAACTGACCAACAGGTGACCATATATCATGTAATTGGTTATTTTCATGCCATGCTATTTTAGAGTGCAATCCATATTTTTCTTTATAGATATTGTAAATTATATCCCAGAGTAAAAATTGGACCTCTAAAATATTCAAGATTTTCAAAAATATTTGTCAAAGAATTATTAACTTCTGACCGCTCAAAATTTCACAGCATGATTTCAAGTATGTCCATGCACCATTTTTCAACCAAATTATGAGCTTTTTCTTGTATGTATGCAGTGGTATAAGATATAACAGCATGTACTTGGAAAGTGGAAAAATGTCAATGAGGTGTTTGCAAATTAGGCTATGAAAATAATCAAAAGGCAAACACAGTTTTTAAAAAGGGACTGCCTGTGACCTTGACCTTTGTGATCCAATGACCTTGAAATAAAAAAGACAATTTACCAATCCCAGCTGTACACACTATACAGCTTAATTAATATTCCTACCTTACAAGGATGAAAATAAAGCAATTCGGGCAATGTTTTTCAAAAAATTGCTTGTGACCTTGACCTTAGATCATGTGACCTTGAAATCAAAAGGAACCATTTTAGACTTATATGATACCAAGCTTGCAGTTTTACACTTCAAGATTACATGATTTCAAATTTGACACAATATTTCCACAAAAGGAATTACTTGTGACTTTGATCCTGAATAATATGACCTTGACATCAGATGCTATGACCTTCAAATTAGCTATAACTACTTAAGAACTAGCTATGCGGTTCCACATTGCAAAATTGTTAGGCTATAGATAGAACAGTGCTTTTGAAATAAGGACCATTGCTTATGACATTGGCATATGATGCATAACCTTGACATCAACATGGATCATCCTTTATTCAGAAACTGAAAGTATTCATGCATGTTATTCAAACTTCCTTTGGCATGGTTTTCTACCAAGAGTGTAGACAAGTTTTTCACCAAGGAATTGTCTGTGAGATAACCTTTACACTTTGAAATCAATGGGACTGTTCTTGACCGTTATGCACTAAGTTCAGTAATTTGTCATTCATATGTTAGACAGTTATGTAGTATAACTGGTAAATGTATAAGAAATTGTTCATGTATAGATGGACGGACAGCACCATGATATTACACTGCGTCTCTAAAACACATATAAGAAGAGAACATTTGTTAGTTTCAAAGAGCAAACTTACTTTATTTGCATAGACAAATGAAAACTAGACGAAAATGTAAAAGGAAAGTACACACAAGGCAGCTAAATAGTACAAAACAAAGTTGATAATAGACTCATTGTGACCTTGACCCAGGTCACATGTCCTAAGGTTAAAGTCATTAACATACAGTCTTGGGTCATATATAACATTATATGTGTTTTTTCATAGAAAATGATGAACAAATAACTATTCTCCACATCACTTCATTCCCATTATATCAGTAATAACAATAAAACACAAATATGTATTTGGCCGATGTGCTCAATAGCCACTGCATGAGACATATTCTATTATATTTTATGTAAATGACATAATATGTACATCATATGATTCAAACTAGCCTTTGTCAATCGTACATGTATAAAGAATAAAGAAATGTTTCTTCTTTTTTTCACACAATAAAACACACACTATTTTACTAAATAAACCTCAAAACAAGCTGGATTAGCATATATAAAAAAGAGTGGTCCAATAATGATCATAACCGCCAAGGAAACACCCTGGAAAAAAGCCAAAACTGTACTGCCAAAGAAGTACCGAGGAAACCTGTGTCTGTAGCAGTGTAATTCCGGGATTTTGGGACCATGTCCTTCGTGGGGGGGCCCATGGGGTTCAGACCGAACCAAAATTGCAAATGCGTATCTAGACCACCTACCCAACAAAATATGGGAGTATAATAAATTCTTTTAGACCAATAGCCTTGGAGGAGATGCGATAGCATGATTTACACAGAGTTATATTAGAAAAAATGACCACACCCTTTTCTGGGCCCCCAGATGGAGGATTACAACCATAATCACACAAGCACAACTAGACCCCAGGGACAACAAGATGGGAATATAGTTAGGTCTCTGTGATAAATAGTCTCAGAGGAGATGCGATAACAAAAATTGTTTACAGACGGACAGACAGACAGACATCTGGGTATCGAATAAACTTGACTGGTCTAAAACAGTAGAGATAATTACACAACAAAATAATGTCCTACATTTGCAACAATGATTTTTAAAGCATATGTAATCACAAATAATACATAATACAGTATGTTCTTTTAGCTACAAATTTTCATCAATTGCCTTTTGTAAAGTACTGGCATAGTTTCTGCAAAACTGTAGTGACAAGACTCTTGCTTTACCGCACATATTTTTAGAAGTAAAATCATCAGCTAGTCCATCCTCTCCTTTCCGCTGCCAAATAAGATATAAGTGGTTAAAATTCAAACCAGATCCAGCGATTTTCTCTGCTGTGGTCATTTTCATTACTCCACTACCAAAAAGTTGGTGAAGGCTTGGCAAGTTCTTCATCTTTGCTTCTATGAAATGCTCCTGATGAGAGTGGCTTTGAGACGAATACGCATTTTGGATGATACATTTATCAGAAATACGTGCTTCATGTAGAATGCAAGACAGCATTTTAACATCATCTACAGCATTATGAGCATTATGAGCATTGTAACTCCCAAGATCAAAATGATGTGATAACTCACTTTGAGTATAACTGGCTACATTTGGCACTTTCGATTTAATGACAGGAAGAGTGTCAGTAAAACCTAAGCAGCATTCTGTAAACGTCTTGAGAAGATTACATTTTTCAAGAGCAGTTGACAGTACTCGAAAATCAAATTTCCTACCATTATGTGCACACATAATTGTTGTACCAAACTGCTGCAGCCATAGTATAAAGTTTTCGAGAGCTTTTGAAATCTTGACTGCACAGACAGGTTGACTTTTCACGAACAACTGCTTCCCATCATACACTATCCCTGTTATTTTCTCTGCATTTGGAGAAACAGGAAGTGTTGGAAGGACATAAGTAGAAAAGACCTTGCGACTCTCCTTTTCTAAGGCTGCAATCTGTGTAATATGAGGAATGGTGCTTCTGCGAACTGAAACAAAAAGAACACAATGAACTTGTGAAACATCAATGATCCCATTACTACTCTGGTAAATAGCTCTAAAAAGTTCTTTTTGAAATAAGTCAAAGGTTATAATCAAGGTCACAAAGATGCATAAGATGATATGTACTCACTCAAATCAGTTGTCTCTAAGTCCATGAATATCATCAATGGTGTGACATCTTTTATAGTTGGTAAACTACAAAATGAAGGTTTGGGAATGGCATCTGGAATTTGTTGCAAATCAATCCTGGACGTGTCAAGACTTATCTCTATAAAATCAAAATCAAAAAGAAACTGTTAAGATGTTGTGGCCATATTGCAAAGCAAATTCTTAAACAATTTCAATGTCACAAAGTTCTTGTAAGTGACATGTCAAAGCCCTAAACCTGTAAATTCAAAAACATAGCCCATGTTAGATATTTTGAAAAGTAGGTCAGACTTCAAGGTTAAGGTTACTATGTCAAATGCCATGACATAAATTGAGAGCTCTCATCAAACCTACAGGTAGAGTATATGTTATGTTTATACCCTGTGAGTTTCTGAGATTTTGCTTCAAACACAAATTTTAACCAAATGTTCGACAGGCAAGACAATTTGTATATATTTGCTGTCCGGTCAAAAAAGGTATCTTTGACATTGAGATTCATCAATTCTTTTTTATGCTAATTACAGGCACCAACCAGAATCATATTTTGCTCCCTCTGATGCCTCATGTGCCCCTTTTTGTTTTGCTCTCTCTTCTTTTAGTGCCATTCTTCTCATCTTCGTTTCTGGTAAATTAGCTTTGCTACGCTTAATTTCTCTCTCACTGTCCTTTTTAAGATTATATGGCTTTGTGAAGCTGCCAGGAGAAAGAAAGTTTTTTCTGAAAGTCTGAAAAATAAAATTTCAAATATTTATACAACTGTAAATTTCTTGACTATGTGTACAGAAGATTGAGTCTATAAAAGTAAGGGGCAGACTTGGTGTAGTGGTGAAGCACTTGGCTTGCGGTGCAGAAGGCCCCGGTTCGATTCTCAGGCTGCGACACTATGTTTATGAAGTTGGTAACCTCATGCTTCCATGTCGTGATATCACTGCAATACTGTAAAAAGCGACGTAAAATCCCATTCAACCAACCAACTATAAAAAAACTCTAACTACTCTTAAAGTTATTTGAATTGAATATCTTTTAAAACAAGAGCTCCGCAAAGCGGGGCAAATCCCCTAGCAATGCAACCTTTGTTGAATGATGTGACCTTATAACATTGACCTTTTGCCTTGAGACCATAAAATGAATAGGGTTCTTTTTCTAACGATGATAAAGCTATATGTAAAATATGACAATGATCGGACAAAAACTGTGGCCTCTAGAGTGTACACAAGTTTTTTGTATGACTTGAACTAGTGACCTTGACCTTTGACCTGGTGACCCCAAAATCAATAGAGTTCTTCCTCTCATGGTAACAAAGCTAGATATGAAATATGAAAATGATCGGACAAAAATTGTGGCCTCTAGAGTGTACACAAGGTTTTTCTATGACTTAACACAAGGTTTAGGTTACAAACGTACGGAAACCATGATGCACACACAAACGGTACAGTTACCATATCCCCACTGCAAAGTATTGCGAGGAAATAATTACAAAACATTTGCTATTAGTGATATAGGGTCAATGTTAATTCAGACAATTAGATAATCAAAGATAAATCTAAGCAATTGAGTTATAATTATACATATATGCCTATGGTGACTTAAATGGCTTAACACACAGATTTTAAGTTTACAAGTTTTAATGGGAAACAACAATTTAACTATAAAATAGTAATATTTAATTGACAGAACTGCTCATGCAAGAACAATAAAACAAACAAGACCTCAGACAAGTAGTTTCTGCCTTCATTAATGCAAGCTGCAGTGGCTTTGACTCTATAATGAAGACTCTCACTTTCTCCATAATGTAAATGCTTTGGTGCTCTCAAGGAAGTTGCTCGGTTTGCATGTTCACATGCCTGACTACAACCTAGATCAGAATATAGTGCTGCTTTTGCTACAATGGGCTCAAAAATTTGCATTAGTTTTTCTTTTAGAACTGGATCTGAGAGAGGAGCTTTATATGGTAAACTTCTATGTAGGTAGGTTGTATCTGGCCGTCGCTTATATCCACAAAACCGAGCCAAGCAAAGCGTATGATCCCCAAATTGGTGTGGAATTAGTGCCTGAAGGTTTTCACGCATCTGTACTTCATTCCCTTGATTTTTTGAGAAGACATATTTTATTGACTTTGTCAAATGTAGGATAACCTGATTGCTTATTTTCACTTCTTTGCTATTCCTCAGGTCATAGAAACCTTTAACAATGTTTTTTATACAGTGGTTTTTGTCTAGTTTCTTTATAACATGAACGCCCATCTCACTCTGAAGTCGAGCTATTAAAGTGTTATCACCATCTCCCTCAATGACTTTTACTGGTGTGCCTTGTTCTATCAAATCCTTAATGGCCTCTTTTCCGGCTTGACTTTCCATCATTCGAGAAGACCCATGATGATTCCATACACATCTATGATGCCTAGGCTTAATTCCTGGCCTGTTTCTTCTCCACCATTTACATGTAGCACATGTACGATGCTTAACAATGGTTTTTAAAACTTTATTTCCATACTTACGTTTACTTAGCAGAAATGTGTGACCTGAATAAATGTTTATTAGAATAATCTCTAAATGTCACCTATCACAAATATATGAATAAACTGAAGGAAAGATCAAAAATATCTTGACTTTCGACTCAAAAATCAGAAGGGCACATCATTGGTTGAATGGAAGGATTGTGTTTGAAGTTTCATAGTAACAGTGATAGGTAAAATGTAGATATAGTTATAGTCTGGAAAGCTATTTACACTTATCAAAGCTCTATGACCTTGACCTTTGATGTTTTGACTCAGAAATCAGTATGGCACATCCTCAGCCATAGTGAGTATGGGTGTGAAGTTTCATAACTATAAATAGAAAGATTTGGAAGTTAAAAATCGGAGTTGACACTGGCTGCTGCCCATCGGTACATAAATTTATTTGATTTGCATTTCAACTAAAATTATGATACATTTAGGCTCATAAAATTACCTGTAAGGCTATCAAAACCACGTTTCTGCCATCCATGGTCAGCACAGACTGTCATGCCAAAAATATTATGTTCTTTATTCTTTGGTTTAGACCTACGTATAAAACAATGTTAAAATGTATTACATTTATACTGAACCTTTAATTAATATAACTATACATTGTTTTAAAAACAAAATAGTCATATGTGATATTATTAAATAATGAAATAGTTAATAAATTAAAGATGTGTTTTTGTCATAAAAAGTCAATATTTGTTTATGGAAGCAAATGGGAAGTTTTGTTATTATTTTCGTTACTCTATTCAGAATTTTTTTATGAAGAAAATAAAAGTTGACATAAAACAAAAAGTTATCTTAACCTTACCTGTCAACATTTTCTTCAACAGTAGCAGCAGCAGCAGCAGTCTCAAGTACTGATATGTCTTCTTGGCTATATGAAATTAAGATAAAAATTGATTAATATGCAATTTAGTTAAAAACAAGATGTGTTTGTGAAACATGAATGTCCCGGCTGTAACAAAGTCCAAATAAGGCAAAGTTTACAATGTTCTGTACCTTCATTTCACTCCACCTCATGGGAATACACATGGGATATTTGGAAGCCCACCTCTTATGATTCATAAATTATAAGCAATATTAACGGTTTTAAATGTAGCTCAAACGTCACAGTCAAGGTTGGTGGCACTTAAGTTAAAATAATGCAAATTTTAAAATGAAGGTCAAAGTCACAAGGCTATTGAGAATGATGTTGAATTTATTGTATTTTGTGAAAAGCAGGATGGTATGACAGACAGCCAGACAGACGGACAAGCAGACGGCCCAAATGATATACATGTATGCTCCCTTGGTTTATGGACCAGGGGTCTAAAAAGAATTTAATTATATACAGAAAATGAAAATTGTGTGAATTATTATCCAGATCTGACAGGGCTAAGCAGTTTTGACCCCGACAAGATTGTGAACAACAGACGGACAGATATATGGATAATATCAGTCTATTTTCTTAAAAGTCACTTGTCAATAAATTGTTTATGCAAAAAAAAAAAAAAAAAAAACACTGAAGTCAGATGTACGTCAAATATCAAAACTTACCAATTCTGTTCTTTGTCATGATCTGATTCACTGTTTAAAGATCTAGCTTGATTTTTATTTTCAGTATCTCTGTAAACAAAACACAATGCATAAATTAAAAGGTACATACACAGACAAACCGAATACATAGGAATGATTTAGAGGGATGTGTGAAGAAGTGTTGCTATTTTTGGTTTCATTTAGAAATAAAAATTTTGACGTTTTTCAACATCTTTTTTGACTTGGCATTTTCAACACAAAAACAAGGGACTTAACTCTTTTTTGCTCCTCATATTATAATTCCAGCTGTAATTTGGTTTAAATAATTCATATTAAGACAAAAAAAGAATACTACAGACTACAGTGAAAGCAATTTTTCAATTAGAGGTCTAGAATTTTTTTATGAAAATTTTAAGATTGTGATATTGTAAGTAAATATTTATAGGAATCTGAGGGTTGTGGGTTCAATCCCCGCCCGGAGCAAAAAAACATTTTTTTAAAATTTTTTTTATTTTTCCATTTGAACCATTACAGTCAAATAATATCATTTTCTCGAAAATCTCAACTTTTAGACATTATTGATTTTTTTTTTTAATAAAAAAGGGGGTACCATCTTTCAGTTGGAAGAATGTATCAATAATTTATTTAAAGTGTAGATTGTTACATCCTACTAATATTTTCTCAAAAGTCAACGTACTCAGGTGAGCGATATAGGTCCACTTGGGTCTCTTGTTTACAAAAAGATGGTTTGTATGAAGATTACTCTGCTGAAACACACATGCAACATTGGAAATTTTTACATACATACCATCAAAAACATAAAAACAGGCTCTATATAAAGACCATGATCAAGTGTGCAACAATGTGTACCTCAGTTCTGCTTCATAGGCCTCTTTACTTCTTTGCTCCATGCTCCAATGTGCATACTCTTCTATCATTTCTCCTGCTCTTCTTTCCATCTTTTTCAAATTTTTGTGGGATATGGGTGGTAAATTCAGGGTTGTTAGCACATTATTAACTCTTTGAGGCCCTCCCAAAGCATCTATCATTGCTGAAATACAAACAATATTTTGGAATTTTGATGTTTTAATTTAACATGTACATGTATATGCAGTAAGGATTCTGGTGTCAACCTTAATTAATATCAAAATTTCAAGTGTAATTATTTAACATAGAGGCAGAAGAAATAGATGTGACCAGATTTAGGAAATGAAACCAGAACCTTGTACTATTTAGACAGACTCTCAATATTGAGCTAGCTGGCCACTTTATGTGCATGTCACACTAAGTCTAATTTTAAGCATACACTCTCATAAAGTGGAATAAAGGTTCTGGGTGTAATTTACAAGTCCTGGGTCTGTTAGTGTTACATAATAGGTATTTGACATGGGTTCACAGTGACTTTTATTGTACAATTACAAAGCAGTATGTCACAAACTTGGTAATCCAGGGACGTATAAGTTCTATTCTAAATACTAAAAAAGTAAAATAGTAATAATACTAATATTATTCAAATATTGATTGAACAAAGTCCACGAAGATAATAAAAAGTTAATGAATTAACATCAATAGATAAATAACTTACCTGCACCTAATTTTGTATTGACACAGAAACTTGGCATCCCTTTAGTTTTCTCCAGTCTGTGAGTGGACCCATATGCAATTCTGTTTATATATGAGCAAGAAGTACACATCACATACAAGTATCCACCAAGCCCACATTTCATTTCTCCTTTCACCGTCTGCCGTGAAAGATACAATGGACCAAAGTTGCAACTGATACAACAAGATAAGTTGTCGAATAGAACCTGCCACTCAACCAGCCTTCTTCCAGAATACCACTCTGATCCTTCCAATACACTGGTGTTTATCCTTGAACTGGCCTGCAGTTTTTCGATCCCTGGACAACAAACGCCGCATCCATTTTTACTATTACAAAAGTGACCTCCTAAATAATTGTGTTCGATCTCAATGTGTTGGAAATTACCGTGTTCAGATGTAAACGATGATGAGTCGATGGGTTTTCTTTTAAATCTACCATGTGAATCACGGCAGACGATCGACTCCGCGGCCGCCATATTGGATCACTAATGTAAACACGAAAGATACGCAATGTTTTTTTTTTTTTCTTCTTTTCCAATTAGACGTTTAAAAATCCAGTCTACCGCTTTCAAATGCTATTGAATGGCGAACAAAACTTTTTTAAATTTACGTATTCAGTGAAATTGGTATTTTATCCTATTTCATTTTGCAAAACCATCGGCCGACCTCGGTACTAATCGACACATTACGGAATTATTTATAGAATCGGCAATTGGGGTTCGGATTCCTTAAAGGATAAGATCAGCGAAACAATTAAAGTACCAGAATATATATCAGATATGCAGAAAGTAGCACTTTGCATTGAAACATAACTCCACCCTATAAAAATGCAGAAACCTGACCTATCGTAATTACCTCATCTTTAACACATCACCCGGCGGCCCCATCTTCTGCTCTGCGTGAGGTCAAGAAAACTTACCATGATAAACATACTACAGCAAGTTTTGTGATTTCATACCTAATCTCGGAAAGGAAATCACTATTATTTTGTCAGAAAACGATATTTTAGGATTTGATACATATGCATTCTAAGCATATTATTCAGCGGCAGAAACATACATGAAACAATATGCAACATATTATTTTTCTATAAACAAGTAATGCAAATCTATATATTAAATACTTAGTAGTCTTTTGGAGAGAAAAAACCCAGAACCAAAACACGGTGAGAGCCAAGCAACACTTTCTACAAAGTTTGGTCAAAAGTTGATAGATGGTTCTGAAGTGCAGAGCCGTCATTATTGCAGCACTCTACTGTGAGCTCCCGTCATGCACCATGTCACTTTGTAGAAGTTTCACAAAACGGGTACCCATTTGAAATTTCTCTTGAGCAATTTTGTTCAAAATTGTAGGTCAAACCAATGACGTCTGAATAGAAAAAAGCTCTTTTCTGCTAAATGTTTTTGAGTTATGAAAGGCTGTATTGCAGTTTGGAAGACAGATTGGTTGGTATTTTCACTGAATCTCAAGCTTCCGCCTTAGGGAATTAGAACACAAATACGACAGAGATCAGAGGATACAGTGATTGTTAGCAGAACTAAGCCTCAGAACAAAGTTTGTGCTCTTGTGATGTTTTGGGGGGTTTTTCCACTAAAATACACGAAATTTGTAAATCATACACTTGACATGCATCAAAATAATCTCAACTATTTAACAAGGCGGTGGAATGATTGAAATTAACACTTTGGTATAAATGAAAATATCTGACATCTGGCTCTCTCGAATAATTATCACTGAATATTGGCAATTTACTTAGTTATCCCGAGAGCATTGTCACGCACAAAACCTGATGACGTCAACCAGTTCATACCGAGAAAACTAGACAAAAGAAAAAAAATCTTAGAGAGAATTACGATGAAGTGAATGTAAAGATGATGGATAAATCCAAACCATAAGTATAAAAATCATGAAACCAGAGGACATTCAAAATCAGTGAAAATGAAAAACAAGTGGAAAATAACAAAATATGTCTACTTGAAGAGCATATGTGAACCATTGTGATGGAGTGGGATCAGATGCGCGGGGAAAGTGAGCATCTCTTGCTTGCTAGCAACACCCGTCACATATACCTAGTAGAAAGAGTCAAATCGTGTGAATTTCATATGTATGTATATATGGAGAATGTAAAGATGATGGATAAATCCAAACCACAAGTCCAAAAATCATGAAACCATAGGACATACAAAATCAGTGAAAATGAAAAACAAATGGAAAATAACAAAATATGTCTACTTGAAGAGCATATGTGAACCCCTGTGATGGAGTGAGATCAGGTGCCCGGGGAGAGTGAGCATCTCCTGCTTGCTAGCAACACCCGTCACATATACCCCGTAGAAAGAGTCAAATCGTGTGAATTCCATATGTATCTATATATGGAGAAGTCGAAGTAGGTAACCTTCTAGTATAGAAGGTGTCAAATCTGTGTAAAGTGATCGGAATCGGTCTCAGTCCAGAATATCATTTAAAAGTCTGGATAACGAGATATCATATGGAGTAATAAGAGTCTCGTAACGACCGTAGAACTTCCTCAGTGACGATGCTAGTCTAGCACATATATAACCCTGGTTGAGCAGCTTAACTGAAAGTCGCCTAGCCCTCAGAAAGTAGGTAACCTTCTAGTATAGAAGTTGTCAAACCTCTGTAAAATGATCGGAATCGGTCTCAGTCCAGAATATCATTTAAAAGTCTGGATAACGAGATATCATATGGAGTAATACGAGTCTCGTAACGACCGTAGAACTTCCTCAGTGACGTTGCTAGTCTAGCACATATATAACCCTGTTTGAGCAGCTTAACTGAAAGTCGCCTAGCCCCCAGAACAAAGTCACTGTAATTTGAACATGCTCTGGAATAATGTATTAACTGAGATATGTATACGCCGTATGCGGGTGGTGATGGAATGTAGCTACTTATGAAAGGGAATTTTGTGATAGCGAAATTGAAATCGTCACGTTTGTCATAGAGTGAGGTGTTCAATTACTACAAAACTTTTACAACATAAATGGATTATACGACTTTGACAAAATGTCCGAGAAAATGATCAAGTATTCCAACATTACTATAGGAATGCTGTTTGAATGCAAATATCATTAGCAGACTAGACATATGAGTAATTTATTTTTTACTCGCTTACTTGAATGGTAGCTAGAAACTGGTATTGCGTCTGATGACATATAGTAATAATGTAGTTTTTTTTAAATTTATTATCACCACGTGACCAAATACGAAATAATGCCCTGTTCTTCTGCAAATGTCCGGATTTGTTCTAGCTCATTTGTCCTTGCACTGAATGAAAGCGCATCTTACACAGAGGCGGTAGGTCTATGCAAAACCGATTTGTAAGAGGTGTTGTGATTGGGTTCCCTGGCAATAATCTGGAAACATAAAATTAGCCTAGCTTTATTTAAAGGGAAATGAAGTGGAGCAGAACGGGAGCTTAGCTACTGAATTTTGAAGTAATAAAATTACGCAAGTACAGGTGCTCTAGTTCATAAAAACAAATATGCTGAACGTTAGTGTGAAAAGTCAGGTCTGTATATGATCATAGCAAAGAACCACAATGTAATATACCTATATATAACACAATCCACTTGACAACATTTGATTTGAAGCATAACAAGATAGCCCATCGAACAAGAACAATATGCATTGTATCAGACTAAAAGAAAAAAGAGGAGTTACTGGCTCAGTATGTGGCAGAAGTCACCATAGAGCTATACAATACATGAATATAAATAATATACTAGAGCATATGTCACATTACAAAAATATTTAATTGTAGTGCAATAACGATACCGACTTAGGACGGTCATTTAATTTGACAAAAGCCAAACAAATGGTGTGGTTAACCGGTTTACGGGCCCACCTTCCCACTCACCGTAACAGCAGAATAATGAAAGGACGTACATTTAAAAATTTATAAATAATCCTCCATGTAAAGAACAAGGGTCAACAGGTATAGCATATTGAGAGGTCATAAAAATATAAACACGTCAGGTATCCTAAAATACATAATGGTATTAAAATATATGCGACATGAACATGATAAACCGTGCTCTGCCAGTCTGAAAGCGAGCTAAGACCCTAGATCTGTAGGAGTCCCGACTAACAGTCAGAGGGGACGAGGTTCAGGACCATGTCTCCTCTGAAAGAGGTTTGGACAAGGCCCGTCATATAGTCCCCACCGCCCTGTTAGTCAGCGTGCAACGTTCAAGTAAAAGTCTGCATAAGGCTGTAGAGGGGCCAAATACAAGACCTATAGACTAAAAACTGAAGTAGACAAAAATAATCAAATTTCATTTTTAATAAATTAAATTTATAATTAACATTTAAATTTTAATTGTCGTATATAATTACATGTGTCATCAAGGAAATCACACACTGTGTCACATGTAATGCACTTGCATACTCACTCATGCATGTATGTACATAAACTTAACCCTACAACCCCTGAATTCCTGATCATACAGGTATGATAAAATAGAGCAACTTTTATTACACACAGAAAGCGAACATACATGTTTATGCATTACCATATGTACTAGTCAACGTGAAAGTATCATGGAAATGGGAGATACCGCCATTAACCGCGGTCCTAATCTTTGGGGAAGAAATAAAACGTTCTCATGCAATAATGACGTAAGGAACAATGACACATTATTCTGACGTCATAAGGCTGCTAACTCCAATCGATGTTACCAACTGATAGTACAGAAGCGAAGCCTAACGGACGGTACCTCACATTGGTATAAATGTCTACATCCTGATTGTCAAGCCAAGAAAACTTAAAGTTTAAAGACTAAGGTTACAAAGAAGATTTTTGTTATTTTATAACACAATTGACCGTGTGTGTGTGTGTGTGTGTGCGTGTGCGTGTGCGTGTGCGTGTGTGTGTGTGTGTAATACAATTGGACGAACATTATGAAATGTTTCTTGCACTACATATCAATAGATAATAATTGTGACAATGAATTCTGGTAGAGTGATCGAAAGGATGGCCATTGTTTGGAGACCATTGCTACTATATTTCAAATTTCGAAGAGACGTGGAACAAACATAGATTGTCTGTTCTCATTTTACCTCTCTTTTGCACTCTTCCTATCATAATTGAAGTAAAAATTAATCATAACTCTCGAATGTAAGATATTTGAATTATATAAATTAAAGATATATCACACCGTTAAATAATTTTGGAAAGTAACATTGGGACGCTGAATTTATAAATCAATCAACAATCCTGTGTGGAATCATAATCTCTCTAGTACTATAATGAAAGGCTGTTAAATTAATAAATTAAAAAGCAACATTTTCATTTCATAGTATATCAGTCTCCTTAATTTAGGGTATCAACAAAGGACAATTACTCTTCTGGAAGTGGGTAGATATAATAACAAACCAACCCCATCAGGATTTGTATTTCATCGCAAGTTCTTTATCCATAATATTATTTTAGCAGTTCATTTATCATCACTACATCTTTAACCTAATTTTTTATGTGATTAAGTTATAAAATATGACATCATTTTAATCCATTCACCAAACAAGTAAAATCTCCCTTTGTTCAGCTTGAATTAAGATTTCAATTTTCTGTTATACACTCCTTCCTAATGACGACTGCATCTTAATAAGACTTTTGTATGAACACACTCGTAAGGTAATAAAGATCGTTTAATATAAGGGTCGGCCATGAAAATAGTTGACAGTGAACTTGATTGAGCCCGTGTCAAAATCACGAGAAACTGCTCTCCTAGGTCAAACGTAGAGAGCAGGTAGAAATTATGCGAATGAGAAAAAGGTTTCCGCCAACTGAACAATGAAGTATACCTTTGATAGCAATGCAAACGCTCTCCTCTATTGCAAATGGCGAACTATGAAAAGTGTGTCCCTGAAAATATAGGTCAACATTCCGGCCTAAGGACAACCTAGAAGATTCCGAATGATTTTGGAAATGGAAAATAGACTGATATGACGTCATGAAATGAATATTTAGAGATCCAGGAACGTTAACGTCACTAAATAAACTGTTTGTTAAAAATAGATTATTTGATTTTATCAAGTAAACGGGCGATTTCACCTATGAAAATGGCACTTTTGGGTTGTTACATTCATATATTATTCATAAAGAGTAAAAAAGAAATAAAATACCCCGGGCAAGGTCAAAATTCGGCATCTAAATAGAGGAGGTGAACTGCGTAGAAACGGAGTTATCGTTTTTGAAAAAGAGTCCGGGAAAACTTACAAACTCGTAATCATAGCCCTACTGGAAAACGATCTCATCAGCTCATATTTATAACTGTACAGACTAGAACAGCTTTGTTTGAATGAATCCAAACACAGATAATTCGGTCTTTCGACGTTTCGTATATCATTAATTATATGTTTTCATTTTCGTTTCGATGCTTGCAAGGTAATGTCATCCAGTTATTTATTAATTAACTATGTGGTGATTGTCTGCATGTCTAATTTGTCAGGAAGAGATAGCACTTGGACATATATTGGTTTTCATTGAAGCATAAATGTAATTTCTCTGGTGGGAGGGAGTCAAGCCACAGTTCTGTAATACTGTATGGTGTATGAATCGTTTGTTCATTTCATCTTTTACCCAGGATAAGTAATGTCAAATGATGATTCTCAAAGATTCTTTGAGACTGAATCAGACGATTCAATTTCAAAGGAGACTTCATCTCAACTGGTATCATCAGAGGTGTGTACTTTCATATTTTTATGCTTTGACCTGAAAGGCCAGGGGGCCTGCGGCATCTAGTATAAATTTGAATTCTCCGTCCATCTCTTTGTCTGTCTATTTGTCTGTACAAAATTTCCGCCTACATATGAAGTGCAATATTTAAAGTCTGTATGTTGCTACAGTAACCAAATTTGGACTGTAAGGGTTGCACACACTTCGATGACAGCACACGCCCCTGGAGGTTGGGCGGGTCAAAATGTAGGACATTGAGATCTATGATTCATTTGGACTTAGATACTGACGGGCATCTCTGTTTCACAAACGCATATGGTATTTTTTTTTTTTTTGTAAATGAATGTTTCATTTTTGGAGATCTTAATGCATTTTAAAATAAGAAAATTCAAAACACATGTAGATATATATGAGCAATTCAAACTTATGATAATTCTCGTTCGGTTATTGCATACTGAAATATTGTAGGAAGAAACACAGGCGCCAGCTATCATAACTCCGACTCCAGAAAAAAAGGAGAAAAATAACAGTAGTACAGGTTTGTGCAAATAAATGTACCATGTAACAATCAAATTAGAGGGATCAATGGCCGAGTGGTCTAGGTCGCTGGAATGCGAAGTCAGGACCAGAGGGTCAAGGGTTCGAGTCTCACTCAGACCATCGGGATGGAATGATGTTTGTGGGCTAAACGTCTCTTCCCTAGCCTTGTACATATGTTCTTAGCATGTTCTTAATTGTTAACGGTCAAAAGCTCTACAGAGCTTGTGTTCATTGTTAAAATATATATCCGACGTTAAATAAAGATTATGTATTTATTTATTTATTTATTTATATTGCCCAAACATGTTATGCATATTAGTTTGAAAGTTCAAACTGACTTTATATTTAAAACATTGAAGTTGAAAAAAGTAACTGTCGGTTATTCTGTATACAACATTCCAGAGCGAGCCAACAAATAGTGAGCCAGAATCCCCTGAACAAGGAGCAAGCCAAAACATTTTCACACGAATAGGTAAGAAAAGAACTCAAACGTTAATTACTGACCCATTAACGACTAATACATATGGATTAATCTATTATGAGAAAAGTTTCTGTACCAGCTATGGTCACAAAGACAAAAGCACAAACACCATTGTATCAGGAACAGTATTAGTGAACAGTAAAAAAATGTTTCTTAAGAACTGGTGTGACGGGTGATGCATGCAAACAGGAAACGCTTACTCCCCCGGGCACCTGGTCTCACCTCGGAATTTTTCAGTGTTTCGGGGATCACAACAGTTTCTTTTTGAAACTTACACGATTTTGAATCTGTCCTTGGACTTTGAGAATGATTAACGGTTTGGTACTTCTTCGATATTGATTGTGCTGAATGAAGGACACTTAGATTAAAATGACTTTTTGTGAACAACTTCGTTTCACTGTTGAAAGTGTATTTAATGAACAACATCCTAAACCTAAAAATTTACGAATGGAGATTGAAATCTACCACAATGCAAAGGAAAAGAAAATTTCAGTTAATGTCTTAGTTTCATCAATTAGTAAAATAACAAATTCATCAGATGTTCCAGCTAGTGCTCTTATTTAAAAAGAATATACAGAATTTTGTGAAGTTATATAAGGAGAAAAGATGAGATCGGCGGGAAATTTTCAGACAGGAAATATTCAATTTTCCATCAGCAACAGTCACGTCAATTCAAACACCGACACATTGTTTAATATTCTGTCATCAAGTGAAAAAATTAAAACAGACAAAAAAGAAAATTAAAAGAAGAGACGAAAAAATAGACAAGGGAAAAGTACAATATCTAGAAAAGGAGGTTACTCAAATGAGTAAACATGTAAAGAGCTCCAAAAAAGAAGTACAAAAGACAACAGATTTACTAGCAAAAGCCAAATTAAGAGGTAAGCAATTCAAGACATCGTTAGTTGATAGATCAAGAAAATTAAAAATGTTCACCGAAAAGAATAAACTTTTGCAGGGAGAAGTACAAAGAGTGAAAAATGACCTACATGAAAAGAAATTGCAAAATGAGAAATTAGAAACTGAAAATAAGGAACTTTTGAAGAGAATTAAAGAGTAAGATCAGTCTATGCAGTTTTTGAACGGCATTGTTAATGGTGAGCAAGAGTTACAAGTTTATAACAAGGAAAGAAATGTATACTCTTCTGAACTTGTGGAATGTGCAATGAACTTGACCGATTTGAAGGTTTCCTCACAACATGTAGGTTCCGTTATCAGAGAGGTGGCAACTTTGTGTAGCAAAACTTCCATCTCGTCAAACTATTGACAATTTTGTTGACAGAAAAGTTAGTATTGCACAGAAACAGCTTGGACATGCGTTGGCTAAGTCCAGAGATACTAAACTCTACAGTGATGAAACTAGAAAATATGGACACACCTATCAAACTTATCTTGTATCTGATGAGGAAAATTAGCACCTACTCGGTCTCAGGGAAATGGTTAATAAGAGTGAAAGAAGTGTACTGAATACTTTTAAAGAAATTTTGGAAGACATTTCAGATAGATGCCATATTTCTGAGCAGCAAGGAAATTTTGGTATGTGATACCAAATTTTATCCAACATAAAATTAACCATGTCTGACAGGGCCTCAACAGAGAAACATTTTAACAGATTACTTGAAGAATACAGACAGGAAATACTGTCCCATGTACTGGACAATTATCTTCAGATGTCTGATGAAGAAAAAGAAGAATGTGGAAAAATACACAATTTTTTTCTGTGGTCTACATCCGCTGGTTGGAATGGCTGATGTCTGTGAAAAAACCATGAGAAAATTTGAATCAGCATCTTTGGAGGCTGTGCGCAACAACCTGAGCTGAAGCGATACCACAAAGCCGAGAGCGCAACCCTCAGATTGTTGCGTACATGCAGTAAAGCGTTAATGCGTGGCGAGGAGGGAAGTAGTGGGGTCTTTTTACAGTGGAAAACATACTTCGATACTCTTAAAGAAAGAAATCAGATCCTGCGCTTCAAGCATATCGGATTTAATATGATATTCATGGCTGGTGGTGCAGTTTACTTCCACAGAGATGAGATCAATGGCTTCCTTGAGAAAGTACAAGATACATTAAATGACCTACTGAAGGCAGATTTGTTAGACGTCAAGGAACATCTGTTTCTTGCTACTACCAAAAGCTTAGGTCTTATATCAAAATTTATTACAGGGCCACTCTGGAGGATAATAGAAATTCCAGTTCACATATTTGGAATGAATGCACACGTTGACATTCTAGTAAGAGTCCTAGAGGAAGGGGCCACTGATTCAAACATTGTAGAAAAGTTCGTACAAGGGGAAAGAACTGCATTTGCTGTTACAACTGAAAAACACGAAGACCGAGTTCTACAGAAACTTTTAACAGCAGATGAAAAAATAGATGAAATTATCACACCATTTTTACAAAGCCTCTTCAAAGCTATGCGTAAGCTCCTGCAAAGAATTGTACCCGAGCATCTACCTGGTGGCAAATATTGGAACATCACTGACACACCGAGGAAAGAAACAAGAACAGCTTCCAAACATAACAAAATGCCAGAGTTCATATTTGGACAATTACACAATTTAATCAAATTCCGTCCTAATGCTTTGGTACTTGCCAATGAGAGCTTCCTCTCAAGATGGCTATCTACACTACCAGTTGAGGAGAAGGAGAAAATGATTGCAGAAGAAACAAAACAGGGTCGAGAAATTAGAAAGAAGTTTAGGGAAAGGGTGCAGGATATAAAATTGAAGCGATATGAAATCCAACAACAGAAACAGAGAGAGTTAGAGAAAAAGGAAAAGGAAAGACTAAGAAAAGGTGAGGAAATGGCAACAGATATTTGTTACTATGGTTTGTGGCAAAGCGAAGCCCAGATAAATGAAGGGATTTTCTCTTTTCAAGGAAATACAAAAGAAGTGATAAAAGCACTACAATCTCAGTTAAAGTTTAGGAAACATGTACTGAGGCAGAAGCATAAAAATGCCAAACTCTACAATTTTTCCAGAAAGGCAGCCAGTAGAAAGTTCCATTTGATAGAGAAGAACTGAAGCAAAATCTATTGGAACTGGTAAGAGTTGCTTTAAAATTTGGATGTGGAAACTGTTGAACAGAAAGTGAAAGATATCCCACTTTTAGTAGAAAAGATTATTGACCACACCTTTGAAGACAAAACATATAGGGCTCAAGTAATTAGTATGGTGCCAGGCTTTCCTGTTTGGTACAACGTGCAATACGAGGGAGACTCTTCTATATATGCATACAATCGACATTTAGAATACCAGAAAGTTGACCTTAAGATTGTTGTTGGATCTTAAAATGTATTGATTGAATGCCACAGATATCCAATCATATATTGTTCGTGGACATTTTCTTCTACTCCATGGCCTTAGGAAAGGCTTAACTGTACATAGTCTTAAATCATCTCAGTCAGAGGAAGACAGTATTTTATTGTAAGAGAAACAAAAGTTGGAAAGTTTAACAGTTGAGAGTTGAATTAAGTTTTCTTGGTCAGGCTCAGGTAGAGGTTTATTCATATTTACAAACGGATTACACAATGATTTCACTGCTAAATATTTCATTTGCTTTGCACATACTGACTTGAATTTGAAAACTGAATAGCTCTTTCCTTATTCTCTTAGATGAATTGAAAAAACAAATATGTGAACCTCACTAAGCCTTTATGTTTTTTTCCAGTTCTTACTAGATAATTAGTGATTAGTAAGTTAGTCAGTCAGTTATTACTAATAAGCTAGCTAGTTAATTAGTTAACGAAGAAAGTTCTTTCAATTTCAATGTATAATGTGGTATATCTATTGACATGAGTTCAGTATTTCAGGGTTACCGGCTTGGAAATCACCGCAAAGGCAATTATTATCATTTTTACTGTTTTATCTATTATCGTGTAACTTACCTAATAAATCAATTTGGATCGTCATTAAAGAGGTTTGTCTGTACACAATGAGATCGGCACGTTCGCATGCCGTTTCCTGCACTCTGTCAACGTTAACGTACTGTAACGGTTACATCCCGTTGCAACTTTGATTTAAAATGGTAGCCCGTGACAAGGGAGGCTTTTTCGGTTCCAAACGTTAAAGCAAACAACACCATAGATTTTGCAAGGTTTAGCAGGAATAAGAACAACGACAAGCCTGTAGAGAGCTTGAGAGGGAAGAGAACTTTTGATGAAAAGCGGCGCATAATAGAACCAGCCATGATGGCACAAAGGCTACGGGAGGAGTGCGATGATGGTCAAATAGAACTAAATATCGCCACGACAGTCCATGAAACAAACAGTGGCTTGAAATCAATAATATTTACCTGGAGGTAGGAGATATTCAATTTCTGACATAATAATGGTTAAGCTAGGTATCTAATCCCGGACCTATTAATTAACTGCTACATTACAACACCTCAGTATGCAATGTGGATTGCAATATGACTGAAATTGACGTTGACGTTTATTTATGAATGACTATACATGTATCTGGAATGAGAAATATTTATACATGATTTTTTGCAAATATTTGTCGTTCGCAAAAGATAATAATAACAATAACAATAAATAAAGTAATGAATAAATAAAAATAATAAATTAAATAGGTAAATAATGTAATAACTCACTTGAGCCTTTGTATCAGGTGAGCTAAAATTCGCTCGGTGCACTATATGTACATGGTATCCATGTGCGAACCAGATAGATTTATAGGTCTGATTGGTCCTATCTACAGGTAGGATGGACCAAGAGCAGAAGTTGAGTTAGCGGTTAGCTTGCTTATATGAATATAAAAGTTGTACACCTTTTATGACGGGTATGACGTCAAATTACATAACTCTTACTAGCGTTGCATAGTCTTAGATTTACGCGAACACACCTTCATATTGTTTATCTGGTCTTGTTATTACAATTGCAGTCACCACCATATTTCTTTACATATTTGGTAAAGGGAGTACATCAATTTACCAACTGGACCCATCCGATGTATCCGTATCAATGCTTTTTTTTTTTTTTTTTGTCCAAACGTTCCAACACAGTGATTTAATAAAAAAAGAAAAAAAAATCTTAATCTTAAAATTATAACTACTTCATGAAGGTAAAATGTGTGTGATAAAAAGAATGGGGAAAATGACGGTACTTCAATAATTTAAACACTGTCAAAAAGTGAATTATTGTACGTATTTATATAAATCAGGAAATTGCAAGAGCATTAACAATTCATTCACTCATTTGAAATAACAAGTGAAACCACGCGCCAATCTGAATTGAAAGTAAGAACCAAAGAACCAATCGAAGGACAGAGCTGAATAATCTACAAACTTCTGTCACAGAAAATTGAAAGATAGCGTTTCGGGTCAGTATAAAGACTCTGAACACTTGGTTTTGTAATTACCGTACAAATGAGGATTCAGAAAAAGATTCAGAAGGAAATGTCAGTGTTTCGAAGTTAGAAATAAGACATGTAACATCTTCAAAAGTCTGACGATGTTTATGATATCTGTAAGACTAGTGATTTGTTGATTGTTTTTATGAAAATATAAAATGTTAGTACAGCTTTTAGCAACTCGATACGGGGCGTCTAGGAATACTGCCATTTAACCAGTAAAACTTGCAGTAGGCAATCCAATGTCATCACATTTAACATAAATATAGTATAAAGTATAACGACTGATAAATACTACTGACGTATCTATCAAATTTAGAATTATCAAGTGTGATTCTCTATTGAAACTTTAGCGTATAAGACACAACAGTTTAGTTTTGATTTAATCAGTACCCTAACTGTTTTAAGCATATCACAATATCATATATTATAATGAAAAAGCTAGCATTGATGAAAATCAATAATACAAATAATATTTTCTATTGCACTAAACATGTACGAAACATGGGTTTTCATATACCAGACAGCATTTATCAAGATTTTAATGCTATTCTCGTCCTATGATTCACAGATAATTGCAGAGAGTTAAGTACTGATCATTTACCCAACAACGTAAGATAAGGAGTGAGTGTGCTGTAGTCCCCTATTCAGTAATCAATTCTTCCTCCATGATATATGTAAACACACGTAATACTGAGAATCAAACAGATATCCCGCAATAAATTCTTTTTTGTCGAAGTCATATTGTGGAAATCATATATAGATTGTAGCATGGTTAATTTTGAGAATAACACAGGAACCTAGCAGAACTAGTCTCATTGCATAGTCTTCCTTGGGATATGTGGTACAAAACTGTGTAAATTAAAACTTCCGGGTACACACCGGTTATTGTTACATGTCGGCTTCTAGATCCTTTCATAATTTCAATGACTTCTCTATAGAATCGTAAAAAACTCGGATATTTCTGCAACCTTAAATGTAGCTCGCAATGATGTATACTAACCACCAAGTGCAGAACCAAACGTTTTGTTATGAGGGGTTCCAATACGAAGTTTTTGTTCGAGAAAGGGATGTAACTATGCCATGAAGAGGGAATAACCCTACGCCAAAGCGGCAAATACCGAGAAAAGTCAAGAACAAGGGAATGGAAATTTCATTTTAGCACAATATGCATATGCTTGGTGAAAAAGGTTTTCATCCAAATATTAAAAGTTTCATACTTGCTCTCAGTTGTCTCCTCTTATTTTCTTTTCTGGTATTGAACTGTTTTGTATGAACTTTTTTAAAAACATTTTGTTTACTGTATAAACCCATTTGCAAGGTGGATAGTATCCGGGTCGGAATAAATCGATAACAAAATATATGCTTTTCCCATAGTGAATGGATACATATATAACTGCTAAACTACAAAGTATATATACATATAAGTATACTTTCCTATGCACCGATATAACACACTCAAAAGAAACTGCTGAGATTACATTCGCCTCTGTATTATATAGTTTACCTATGCCTGCGCTTACATCCCTTCATTTACAGAGAAACTCGTGTGGATATACAAGCATGAAATATGTACATCATACATGTCGACATACAGCTATACTTTTCATGTATTCAATCATATTCATTTATGCACAGATATTCAAAAGACTGTACCCTTGCACGTTTAAAAGATATACGAATACACATACTCACAAATAGTTATGTATAGAATAAGTGTCTTAATTCAAAATAAGACACTTATTCTATATATATGCGCTTTTAACGCCAAACTACCATACTGGAAACTTCTATTTCCTATTTATAAACTGTATCATTAAATCATGCCGATGGGAAAATATAAAGAAACTGCCGGTGTCCCATCACAACGTAACGTCTATCCATAATGAGATACTTTCGTCGAATCTCAAGCACTTTAGCGGAAAATACAACTTTAATGACGTCACGCAAGGTTGGAAATGCCGAACATTTCATTATGACGTCATTAGCATAACAAACAAAAGCCTGCCAAACATCGTTTTCTGTGCTGAAAAGTGGATCAACAATGGGGAGTTATGACGTCACCAATCAGTGTAATTTATAGAGAAATAAAATACATATGTCTTGAAAGCTTTGTCCCAGGCAATAACAGTGGTTTTGCATATATACACATATATAGGCATATATATCACACAGATACGTGCTTATGCATATGAATACATAAACATTCACACACACACACACACACACACACACACACACACACACACACACACACACACACACACACACACACACACACACACACACACACACATATATATATATATATATATATATATACATATATATATATATATATATATATATATATATATATATATATATATATATATATATTTATATATATATACACACACACATACCCATACGTAAGCATGAACCACATACATACATCTACATACACATATACATAGATATATGTAGACAAAAAATTACACATGCATACAAATGCATACGTATATATACATATTCACCCATATACATTTGTATATAAAGTGCTATATAAATTTAGTTTAAGATTAACAAATTTTGTGACCAACTACATACAAATATCATTCTTTTAGGCTTATAAGTTTGATGATTTGTTAAATATTGTAGATATATTTTGTTTTTCTAGAGTTTTAGACCACATGACAGTATTATCATATATCTAAGTAGTTCAAATTTCAGTGCGTTTAAGAGTGTTTTAATCACATTGATATTTATGTTTCTTATCTAGTATTTTATAGATTCTGTTTGTCCGTCACACTATGTACATCCATGTTCTGTTTTAAGATTTCGCCATACATCAATCAAACATAATTATGTCCCTAAATTCTTTAAGGCTGATATACTTTTATCATTATCATCCGCTGTATCTAATGTACAATTAAAATCACCTGCTATCAAAATATTTTCAACATTGTACGGCAGTTCATAAATCCAAGTGCAAACTTTTCTGAAAAAGTAACTCCATCATTACGCTGATTTGGTGCACATATATGAACTTAAGTAAATGTTTTGTCTTCTAATTTTAAATTTACTAGTAGTCTTCTTCCGTCTAACGCTTTATGTACATTGATAATATTAATAGATAAACCTTTTTTAAACAAAATTTTAAACCTCTACTACATAACGAATTAGAAATACAATGCATAGATTTTCCAGACCACCGAGAATCATAAATAAATTGCTTGCTTTCTACATAGTGAGTTTCTTGTATAAATATAATATCAATATTTGTATCATTAAGCCAGGTATATAATTTAACTCTTTTTACCATATGCATTAAGCCCTCTACAATTGATGGAAACTATTTTCAGTTTGTCTATGCTGGTTTACGAGTGTACCGACTTCCTGGATCCGCGTCCTATGTTATTACTCGCGCACTCTGCCTTGACCACGTTCATGAAGAGTTTCCCCATCATGTTTTGACCCGGTCATTTCTTATGCGTCGACTTGGTGGTTACTTCTTTTTCTAAGCCTGATCCCCAAAAGTCATCATAGGCAGATTCTACAAGGAATGCTTACTTAGGTGTTTTTAAAAGTTGGTTCTTGAATTCTTTGAATTGTTTCAAATTGGCGTCGATTATTTCCTTCTAGTTGGTGTGGGTCCAGTGATCAGAAGAAAACAAGAATATGCATGATGAAATGAAGATTTACTTGTAGAAACGATGGAACCAGACTATCCACCACGTTGTCAGTACTAACTAGTACCAACTTTATATTTCTCATACACATGGTCCTTATACTGGGATTTATTGATGATGTCATATTTGTTTTCACCATCGTCATCCGGCAAACGTTCACAGTGATTTTCTGCGATGTCGTACGTATTGTTTTCATAACCACCGAGAGCAGGGTTCTGAAGGGCTTCGTATTGATTAGTGGTGCCCTCTCTGACTTCATTTTGAGCAAGGCAAGATTCGTAGTCATTTGGCAGACTTTGGTTATTCAGTGCTGTTATCCTCCTATAATAGAAATAAATCATACATTGTTTTAAGATAACCAACGAGAGTAAGGTCGTGAAGAGCTTTGCATTGATTATTGGTCTCCTCTCTACCCTCATTGAAGGGATGGTAAGCTTTGTAGTCATTTGGCAGACTTTGGTTACTCAGTATCTTTAGCCTCCTATATTAGAAATAAATTAAATGTTGATGGATACGATTTATTCAGAAGTTCAAACAGCATGGCAACAAAATGCATACAAATAATAATAATAATAAAAAGATATGAAGAAAACATCAAGCAATATCTTCTTAAAAACATGTGTTAACTAAAACAGATAAGGTCGGTAACCGGGAAAAGTGAGCTTTCTTATATTAGTTTTTCCTGTTTAAACAGATGAGCGTAGGTAATTATGAAGAATATGAACTACGGACGTAGTTTAACTAATAACAAAATTAGAAAAACATATATTAGCAATTCATGACATAAAAATCGGATATCATAACTATTATCTCATTACCTGCCGATATTCTGAGAGAGAGTCAGGGAAACTCATCTCAAAAATCAACGAGAGAGGTTGCAATTGAGAAAAAAGTCGATAAAGTGTTTTAGTGTATTTTTACTAACCTTCTATATAAAATCACTGCAACAATTAGCACTGCCAAAATGATAATCGCGGAAACGGATCCCAAGACAGCTCCTTGAAATACGAAATATATATAATGAAAATAGACATCAACCTGTTGCATAAACAGATAAATAAGTAATCGAAACATAAAGGTATAAATCTAGTCATACACAAATATGTATTGAAAATTAATATATTAAATTTGTATACCCTACAATTCGGTATAATTTCAAAAATTAGGGCATGTAAAACAAAAACTGTATTTTTCTCGTATGACTGAAGTTATTAACTTTGCGTTAATAACACTTTTTGTTGCTTCAAACCCTCAGAGATACCAAAATAAAAAGAGAATTCTTTGTAAATAAAGTGGGTATTCCATAAATACAACCATAACCTGACTTTGCGCATGCGCAGTTTAATCAAAAACAAATACGATGAAGGGAGACTCCAGAAGAAAAACGATTTCAGTAAATACTAACTTTAGTAGACTTGAATGCAGATTTTTAAAGTTACTCGTCAAGTTTATTCACCTCGCCCTCCATCAGTGTCCATGATGCGGCAGCTTCCGAATTAGATCACGTGATAAGTTGGTTGTAAACATTCTGTTTACAAACATCGCGTTTTAAACAGCCATATCTCGCTTAATAAGACGAATTTGAACGCAGAATTTACAAGGGCTCTTTTTTAATATGTTAAAGGCCTATATATGTAATCAAAACAATTTAGAATAAATTTACCTATAATATGCGAACATAGGGTATACAACTTTAAAAGATTAACGCAAAAGAAAGGTATTTTCGAGAAACTCAAATTATATGCATTTATAGACACACACCTATAGGATTTATTGATGTAGTTTGTTTTTCATATGTTGTTCCTAAATCGACTGATGTCATAATAGTTGCTGATGGAACGGTGTTAACAATACATTTAGTGTTTGTAGAATTCATATTTATTTCATCAACTGCTTCCTTGTCTAAAATATAGAAAAAGAGTAGATAAACCTTTCCGCATTTCCATGATTACAAATATTTGGTTAAGTCTTACGAAAGCACCGCGGTGGGTATGACAGATCGTTAGAAGACGATGACATCTTACCTCCATCTTAATTCTCCTATTGGCTCGATGTTGCTTTTTTCCATTAGTATGTGTTATCGTACAGGTGATTGTTGAGTTTCATTAAATTGTACCTACATTTTATTATTTTTCAAGAGCGATGCAAGTATTACTTTGCAATATTGTAATGTAGATGGCGTATTGGATTTTTATAACCTTGTTGAGTTGTGATTATAGGAAATTGTGTGTCTTTCATTTTTTATTTCTTATTTATTTATGCAGAATTGCAATGCAGAGATAGTTAAATTATAGACATCTATAGCCACGCACCAGTAGGAGTTGCTGGTTTATTTCGTCTTTCATGTTTTGTTCCAACATCCACTGATGGCATATCGGTCGTTGTTGGAATGGTGGCCAGTGTTATGTTAATAATACATTTGGTGTTTATCGAATAAAAATTTATTTTATCAATTGCGTCCTTGTCTAGAATGTAGAAAAAGGAAATGATTTAAAAATACATCCAAACATCTATATTAGTAAAAAAGATAACACACACCGCTGTCTGACATGTTGGTAAGTTTCTAACAAGTTTCTTACTAGGTTGCCGTTCATTTTGTTAGACAACGCATGCAATAACGGTGTAAGACATGTTATCAATCATTATATATACTGGACGTAAGTCATGTATTTTTAGCATAGAGGGTACTATATAATGTAGACAAATATTGAATTATCACATTCAAAAGAAGAAACCAGTTTCTTTTAATTACAAACCTGTACATTAAATTATAATTGGTTAATCTGTCAAACAGTTTGAAGGAATTGTTAAAGTTTGTACCTACTTGCCATACAAAGAAAACCATGTTTTGTGCTAGCGTCATCACAAAGAAATGTTTCATTGCTTAGTCCTGTCTGTAGGTTAGCTCTTCTGCATATTATGTTTGGTACCAGCAGAATATTGAAAAGAAATCCTGATAAAAAGGAAGAATACTATTTCTAAAGTATGTATGATTTATTAAACAATTTCCCTGGAACTGAGCAATCTTCCGTCTATACTGTTTTTCATACATTTCTTGTATAGTGTGAAACCTGTGCATAAATAATAGATAAGGAACATAGAGATGACCTTAACCAGATGGTGACTTAAAAATGTGAATCGCATAAGCAGGTGACCTCTTTAGAGAATGCTTTTAGGTTTTCACTGTTTCACTGTCATTAGGGTTTCTCTGAGATGAGATGCGAGAACTGGCAAAGCGTTAATACTGCATTATCCCAAAAGGCGGAAATTTGATAGCTGCTAATTTTGATAATGAAGGAAACCAAAGTCTCGATGTTGAACACAAGAAAACCCAATTGACACTGAGGAATATGAGTCATAAACGAAAGTTTCCCGGCTGGAGCAAGTAAAATATCCCGCACAACCTGCATTGTTGCATTCCTTTAGTAGAATGTTCTGTGCAATGCATTATGCACTCGGGTGCACTACGTAAAAATACATGAAACCAAACAGAAGATGGAGTCTCTCATCAGCAATGATGGAATGCTATCCCAATCCAGAGTAAAATCAACAAAATCTAAAAGATACAGGCTACTTACTCAGAGTAGCTTTTGTACTTCTGTATTGTTTCGTTGCTGTCCATATCTTCCCTTTAAAATCTCCACACAGTGATTTAATGTTATTTTGAACAAAGCTGAATTGCGTCAGGTATCCATAATTTCCACGCAAGCAGGTGTCCATTGCTGTCCACCAATCATTCACATTGCCTAATGATTTTGTAGCGTTTGCTGGAAGAAAAATCAGGTCAAAACGACCTTTCGGTAATCATAAGGTCATTTTGATCTCCTGATAAAAATATAAATAACGGCTGTAAATATATGCATTGTTATTAGTATCCAATGATAATGCTAAACCTTCGAAAACATCATTTACGCTGCATCTATTAGTTGATGCATCGATTTCAAATGTTAGGAGTTCTAGAATTGTGTCTTTTATGCAGCATTCCACTACTATTTCCCTACTTTCGAATTAGTTTTGGGTTTCTAGATTAACTCATTTGCTTTATATTTTGTTTGGCGACGGGGTCTGGTCACGATTATATTACCCATAACATGCTTCTTTAGTCCATTGAAAATTCCGTCCGTTATTTAGATGTTAGAATTGCCATTACCTTTTTTTTTACTTCCAAACATGTTTAGAGAACTAGGGCCATGATGAGTTTTGGGGTTGTAAATTTACATTTGACCTATTGTTCTGAAGTTTCACACACATACTTCACATTGGATATGGTGTGAGCCTATTGATTTCTGGATCAAAGAACAAACACCAATATCATAGTGGGAAAAAGTATGAAATTAAATGTAACATTTTGATACCCGGCATGTTGCATTTTGATATAACTATCTCGATTTTATATTGACTTTTTAATAACCACTTACTTTTATTCACACATACAATTTTAGCTGTCTGGTTTGCCGAACATTTTGCTGAATAAGCACCTGATATACAATCACCATAATAACAAAATGGATGAATTCCGTCTCCATTTAAGTTTTCTAAATCTGTAATAAAGTTTGAACGAGATTGTTAGTATAGCTTTGAACCAGATTATTACTATAGATTTTTCTTATGTTGTGTAACAATGACATTTGCTTTACAGTGCTTGTAATAAACCGTCAGAAAGGGAAACCTAGAACGCACCTGCTACTTTCTCATTTTACTTTAATATCTCATAAAGTGTGGTGACGAGATCATTTGCAGTTTGAAGAAAGTGGAATTTGTCGCAGTCATTACTGCTGGATATAATTTTATGCCTGACAGATAACTAACATTACAATGGGATAAATTTATATGTAAGTCATTGGCATTTTACTACAACGAATGAATAAAATTAAGATGTGATCCCTATGAACATACGTTTATCTTAATGAACTTGCCTTTATCGATTATATAGATACTCATTGCATTCTGACGGCCGCCTAGTATTTCTCCCTTCTTGTGTATATTACATTCATTAGAGGGTAACTGTGTAAGTTCTTCGCTAATATTTATGGTGGAACGAATACATTGGCAGTTGTTTTCCTACGAATATAATGAGTGTTTAAACAAAATTCATTAATACCCACAACCGCAAGAAAAATTACATGACCTGTTTTAAACTAAATGAATTAATTAGTATAAGTAGAGTGCGTAATTCTGTTTTAATTAACTTTACTGGTGACATTTCCCTGCTCTCTGGTTTGAGGAATTCTATTATTGACTGCGAAGGTTGCGAATGATTGACTGATTATTGTTTTGCGTCACTCCATAATTATTTCACGACATCTGTCTGGTGTATTGCATAGAAATTAAAACCTTTGCAACGGACTCACCGAAAGCAGTGAGGGATAATTTGCGTTAGACGCCTGTCGTGAAGTACAGTTGGGTGCAGTCCTAACCTTACATTCAAGTGCACTTGGCAAGTGCAGTTCAAGTTTAGTTTTTCGTCCTGAATACCAGTCATAAAGATTAGTCAAGTCCACTTGATATCAAGTTTACTTTAAAGTAATTCCATCTTCAAGTTTACTATCACGTGACACCAAGTTTACTTTTCACGTTTATTTATTACATTTATCCAGTTTCGTATAACACGATAGAAATAATTGTCTTATTATGTACAATTGCATATTTTATATAAAAAAACTGTTTTAATAGAAAAATATAGTAAATCTACATGTATATAGAAAGTAAACTAAACTTGAAGTGCACTTAGAGTAAACTTGGAATCAAGTTTAGTACTAAACTTGGAATCAAGTTTAGTAGTAAACTTGATTCCAAGTTTACTCTGTTGTCGCCAAGTAAACTTGGAAAGCAGTCATAAAGTTAACTTGAAGTGCACTTTATGTAAGGTTAGGAATGCACCTAACTGTAGGACCTCTACTTTACTGTATCTTCCGATTTGAGGTTAGCGCGTAGGTGGATAATTTTAATTTATGCACGGTATCTATTAAAGACAATGGGTTTGTCCTTTACATTCTTGTGCTCCTCTTATAGTCAATGTAAAGAAATATTACACTATTGACCTTCATAGATTTGGATTCAAATCCTATTGTTTGCTCATCATATCATAAAAAGGGTAAACGACTACAGACGAAAATACAAATAGCTGGTCTTTACCTTTAGTGCTATCCCCCTGTAAATCGTACATTTAAGGTGACATTTCGCTACAGTGTTATTTATGATTGTGAAATTTTGGTTAAAGTCGTACACAGCGCTGTATCGGTAACAACCTGCAAAAAAATTATAAGCATTCAACCAGAACGATGTATTTAATTCTGAAGAAATAAGAATTGGTTATGACATGATTTGAAAACTATATACTCGAAAACGAAATGTGAAAATATCCAACTAATACTCATGTACCCTACATAGATTATAATGTATGATGAAAATATATATATAGATTTCTCGCACATCATGGAGAATTACAAAAATACAAGACCCAATGTACAAAAGCGAAACGAGGACATTAAGATGTAAGCTGTCTCACAATATACAATCGGTGAAACACTTATGTATATCCGGATACGATATCGGTAATCCTGGGCACATTTTGAAGAGGATAGTACTTAATGCTAAGTGATGCATGTGATAAGGCAAGGTTATTATCATCATCACTTGAAACCCACTGATATTTCACAATACAATTGCCATTCAGTATTTAGCTTTATTCTTGCTACTAATGAGTATTTCACTGTTGCTTTACTTTGTACGAGAGTCTAATTTTACGAAAACATATTTTTATAAATGATTGTAAATATAAGTTATTATAGAAGACACATGTATATACCTTATTGATTTCTATATTTTTGATGGACTTACCCAATAATGTAAGAGAAGGAGTGAGTGTACTGTAGTCTCCTATCCAGTAATCGCCTGTTGGCATGCCACACTGTTGCCTGATTTCACCTTTATACTGATTAAACTGATTCACAGAAAGGAGAGTACCATTATATGTATCTTGGCACGTTCTGTAAGCTCTGCTGAACCTCACATATGAATCATCATACACGATATATTGCGTCAAACCTATGAAAACATGAATACAAAACTTAGGACTGGGTGTTTATTTCCTGTTGCTGTTAAAATCCAAGTTATTCTAAGTCTATTTTAAAGTACAATTTATACATGTTTGTAAAGGTTTTTTTTTTTTTTTTTTTTTTTTTTAATTGTTGAATAAATGGTTTTCATTCTTCATTGTGAACTCCAGTGTTGCAAAATGAAAGGAACCTGTAAAATACCTGGGGATTAAAAGAGAAGACTCTTACGGCATCGCACACTATCTAAGTATAGATTATAATGCCATCTGAAAACAGTCGAAGGCGACATTCAGTTATACAATGTTTTACAGGCATTTGTCACTAAATTCTCGCTTTGTATAACCTTTGCTTTGATACCTTATTGTCTTGTTTTAGAACTAAAATCTGTACACAGTTGTAAATCTTTCGAGTTTTACGTTACATAGATTTTAGTTTACCGTCATATACGAACAATTTAAAAAGGTTAGATATTCTCGGTTGTATTTATACCTTTCGAATTCCTGCACAAACGCAAATAAGTTGCGTGAAAGACAAATACTACGACGATTTAATATTCATAATGCACTTCCCTAGATTTAAAGAGAAATCATACTGTTTAAGACTACATTTAAGGAGTTGTCTTGATTGAGGTTTTAAATTCATTACAGAAAGCATCGAGTGTGAAATGGACTTTCATGAAAAAGAAAGGTGTCTTCTTTTTTCCTTATCACTGAATGGTTTATGATACCTTTGAAATCTCTCAAGGCAAACTTTAAATTCCGTCAGAAAGGGAGATGCTGACGAAAACTTATTTATGGAATTAACGTAACGGTCAGGTCATAGATCTTTGCGTAATGCGTGAATTGAAAAAGCTTCTTAGTGGTGTAAGTTACTGACAGACAGACAAACAGATAGAAAAAACGATATACAACGAAATTCTCATCGGGGGCGGAAACAAGCAAACAAACAAAAAAGATGTAGTTTTCGTTTGGTTTTTTGTTTTTTGTTTTGTTTTGTTTTGTTTTTTCATCTCTTTACATGCAAGAAGCCTCCACAGATAAAAAAGACAGAGTGGAAATAAGAAAATGTATTCATATAGGACCTCAAAAATATATCCAGTTCAGTGCAGTGAAAATAATACTTGCAATAAAACGATCAAATCGGGTAGTAAAAATGTTAACGGCTCCTACGAAGTTTCCAAGCTAAGTATATTTATGCCGAAGACTGTGTCTGTTGTTTATTTCATCAACGGCGCACAATACATTCTCCTTGTCAACTCAAGATAAATATCAAGTTAATCAATAACAATAGAAAAATAAAAAAAACATACCCTGCGTAATTTGAAACATAATATAAACATTCCATCGAATGGCAACCATTATATACAAATATACAACTCCAATAAAAATTATAAGTCCAATATATATTACACTTCCGTAGTCGTATACAAACAGATGTGTCGACTTTTATACGTAGGGCATCAGAAGCTGTGTGACATGTGACCTACTTGTCCTCTTAACAAATATATACATGCATGTACATAAACTCAGCTGTGCGATCCCTGAAACGCTGACCGCAGGAAGAAAATAAAAGTATTGCAGATAATTACATTTATGTCCTAGGAATATTTCTGTTTTTTTGTCAAGTAACATCTTCATTTAATTAAAACATTTATATTGTACGTTTTTCCAATCAGAAAAGTTTTTAGATAGTCATACATTAATATTCATGAGTTTCTATTCAGCCAATCACATATCCGCTTAAGTTTACTTTCAGCCAATCAGAACCCTCGTTACTTAAGCCATTATTCCTTCAGAAACTTTTCTTGGCTGAAGGCGCACGTAAATCTGGTGAAAAATTTTATTTAAAAACGGTGATTTGCCAGTGCATATGCTGTGGAAAATCATTTAATTTAAGCCAGAGGATATTTACGTGACATTTGTGTGTTTTTTACACTGCAACGAGTAAGTTTATATGTGATTGTTTACTTTGTATTCGGCAAACAAAGGGACGCGTTGTTGACCTACTTTCTTCTCGTTCAGTCTTTGTTTCTAAACATGGTATCGGTGGATCCAGCTTCTAACTCCCGGAAGTTTCATGTGTGTTTACTTGGACACTCCTATATTAGGAGACTTCATGATTACATGAACTCTGCAAATAAGTTTAATTTAGGCTTAGATGTCGAAAAATTCGAAGTTTCCGTACGTGCAAGAGGCGGGCTGGTGGTAGGCAAGCTTCATAGTTTAGCGCGTTTCGAGGGCAAGCCGCCCGAACTGTGCTTCTTACAAATCGGAGGTAACGATATCGGCAAGAAATCAAAGGAGAACATTGTTAAGAGCATAATCCAGTTGGCAGACTATTTGCGCGTAGGATGCGGCGTGCGGATGGTCATTATAGGACAATTACTCCGACGCAGTCCAACAGTCCTGTCTCCGTCCTACAACCAATCAGTGATAGACATAAACATAATGCTAATGAACCGTTCCTCTTCAACAGAAGGCCTAGTATTTTGGAAGCACCGGGAGTTTTGGCAGAATTTTTCGCATCTGGGTCGTGATGGCGTACACTTGTACAATCCAGCATTCAGGAAAAAAACTGGATCCACCTTCACCTATGCACAAATATTGGAGGAGCATTAGGAATGCTGTTATAGTGCATTCCTCCAAGTTAAGGCCAGTATAAATTAAAATAGTGGAATGTAGGGGCACAGTATAACATGATGCTAATTACATTGCTTCAAAATCTGAAATAACCAAATACTTAGGCTGGGTATTATGTCAGGATAACATAACACATACTGTTTCAGTGTTTGATATTATTATTGACACTGACATCGAAACAGTTGAAGCTATTCTGTATAACATCCACTTTTATTATATATATTGTATATAGTATCACCTTAGAATGTTCTGTATAACATTTTCCTTTATTATTGATACTCTGTATAGTATCACCTTAGAATGTTCTGTATAACATTCACCTTTATTATTGATACTCTGTATAGTATCACCTTAGAATGTCCTGTATAACATTCACTTTTATTATTGATACTCTGTATAGTATCACCTTAGAATGTTCTGTATAACATTTTCCTTTATTATTGATACTCTGTATAGTATCACCTTAGAATGTTCTGTATAACATTCTCCTTTATTATTGATACTCTGTATAGTATCACCTTAGAATGTTCTGTATAACATTCTCCTTTATTATTGATACTCTGTATAGTATCACCTTAGAATGTTCTGTATAACATTTTCCTTTATTATTGATACTCTGTATAGTATCACCTTAGAATGTTCGGTATAACATTCACCTTTATTATTGATACTCTGTATAGTATCACCTTACAAGGTACATATATCTCAGGGGTTGAACTATAACAACTTATGGATATCCATAAGTGGTATCTGTTCTGCATGCAATTGTTGCAATAGATATAGATATTACGCTGAAACTAGTAAAAATAATGCCTATGATAAACATGTAACAGTCATCTTTATTATCCTCCTTCATTATTGATACTGCTTACTCGTGAAGCACATTACAGTGATTACACAGGTTCAGCATGTCATGCTTACATGTTGTACATGATGCCATATCCTGTGAAGTATTGTATCATTATATTATTAGGAGGTACAGTATAATGTAGTAATACGAGGAGTCCTTTTCTCTGATATGCAGAATTACACAATTTTAAATATTTGTAGGGTTGAGGTCAAGGATGGACACCAGGGCCAAACGGAAACGGAGGGCACCAGCAACCCACAATTCTAACGATGTGTCTGCTGGAGCAGAGGATATAGATTACCCCAAATTAGCTGCAGAGATCATCAGGCAGCAGACTGCAGCGGGAATGATCCCAGCATACCCTACATGTACAGCTCAAGATGCCGAAGTACTACCTACGGTTTCCTCACCTGCCACCCAGGACAGACAGCCGCCAGTGTCTGGGAATTTGTCCCACACTGGCCATGGACTGGCAACACAAACTGAGGTGTCTGGGAATGTGTCCCACACTATTGCTACGGGGACATGCAGTACCCAGCGTGAAGTTGTTGATTTGATCGACAACGTTTTTGCAGGTGAGCCAGCAAGGTATTCAAATGCGAATATGATGTCAAGTAAAATTGATCTTCAGGATGGAATCCCGTTAGGAGCCGGGGTAAACCACAAAATTAAGCAAAAAATCTGGGACGACGAATTTATTGATCTTAGATGTTTACTCCCAAACCAACATGATGAACCCCTGTCAGTGACAATTTCAGCAGGAATCATAAACTTGCAACAAGGTAACAAGTCTAGAATCCCTCTGAATATAGAACAATGGATGGATGCTTTCCACATATTTATATGTATTTATGTGAAGAAGCATCCTCTTACAGCTCCCCATTTTTTGAAGTACTGCAGCATCATCAGAGAAATGAATAAATTATTCTCTGGTGATGCATGGCGACAATATGACGAAAATTTTCGCCACCTCAAACAATGCCACAACTTGCCTTGGCAAAAGCCTGTTGAAGAGCTACGTCTAAAAACAGCAGCAGTAAAACTAAAATTGAATCCTTTTCGTCGCCGAAGACAAAATGGAGGGAAAGTATGCTTTGCATACAATAAAGGAGGAAAATGCAAATCATACCCCTGCAAATATCAACATCTGTGCCAACAATGCAGAGGTACCCATCCCAAACATAAATGCAAAGAAGTCACCCAAAACTCTAAACAAGGCCAAAAACCACCTGCCAACTCCAATCATAGTTGATAATTCGTCAGAATTCTTATCGGGATATGATTTTAATTCCAAACAATTTTTGATAACAGGATTCTCCAAAGGTTTCAGATTGGGATGTATTTCGACACCAAAGAACTCGTTATCAAAAAATCATAGTAGTACAGCAATTCACCCTGACATCATAAATGCTTATATTGAGGAAGGAAAACAAAAAGGGAGAATTGCGGGGCCATTCCAAATTCCTCCCTTTGCAAACTTCATTTCCTCCCATTTAGGCATTGTCCCCAAGGCAGAGTCAAATAAATTTAGAATTATTCATGACTTGTCCTCATAATAACTCAGTCAACTTGAACATTCCTCAAGAAAACTCACAGGTTCAATACGATTTCATAGACCAGGTAGTTGCTTTAGTGCAAAAATTTGGGAGAAATAGTTTAATGGCAAAATCAGATATTCAGGATGCAAAAGATTAAATGTCCCCTTAAAGATGGAAAAAAAAACTGTCTTGCCTACTACCTGTTTAATTATTTACGGCATAGAAGTAGATACGAAAACATTTGAGTGCCGACTCCCTTTCGCTAAAGTGGAGAAGATCCGGTCAAAACTAAAACAATGTGAATCCAGAAAAAAAGTCACTTCACGAGAGTTACAATCCCTAATTGGGTTGCTAAATTTCGCTTGTTCCATTATTGTTCCAGGAAGGGCATTCCTTAGACGCCTAATTAATCTCACATGCGGTATTTCAAAACCCTTTCACTACATTCGCCTTAATGCAGAGGCACAAGCAGATATTGATATGTGGAAAACTTTTATTGATCAATTCAATGGAAAATCAATTTTCCTTTCTCAGGAATGGGTAACATCAGATCATGTGACTTTATACGCTGATGTCTCTGGGTCAATAGGTTTTGCAGCCATTTTTGGCAAGGAATGCTTCGCGTTAAAATGGTCAGTAAACTTGGTTGATCTGGAAATAGCTATTAAAAAACTTTTCCCCATAGTATTGGCTTTAAAAATATGGGGCTTCAAACTGAGTAATAAAAAAGATTTTATTTATGTCAGACAACAAAGCAGTAGTTGAAATCATCAACAAGAAATCCTCCAAAGATCAAGTTCTCATGAAGCTTATCAGGCGTTTAGTTTTGTGTTCTATATCTTTCAATGTGCTATTTAAAGCAAAACATATTCCTGGAAAAACAAACATTCTGGCTGACAAATTGTCTCGATTTCAATTTTAGGAAGCGTTCAAAATATGCCCAACATTGTCCGCCATGCAGACTCCAGTTCCGAAAGCCCTATTGCAAATTTAAATTCGGTAGCTTCACATTTACTACAAGCAGCCTTATAAACCTCTTCCAGGATAGCATACCGTCGTAGTTGGCAGTTATATTTGGACTGGAAGAGTCACAGTTCAGCAGCTTCTTTTCCAGTTGCACAAGTTGACCTTTGCAACTTTATTGGACATTTGTTCTCAAGAAAATATGCCCCGATTTCAATTTCTTCTCATGTATCGGCTATTGGGTATGTGCATAAAATTTGTGGGGTGGAAGATCCTACTGAAAATTTTTTACCAAAAAAGCTACTGAAAGGTTGTTATTCCTTAACACATAAAATTGATCCACGATTACCCATAACAATTGACATTTTACGAAGCATTATTGAGGCTCTTGATCACACCGAACAACTTCATGTTAACAGGGTCTTATTAAAAGCATTCTTTCTTCTCGCCTTTCAGGGTTTCATGCGTATAGGAGAATTAGCTACAAAAACAACCCAAAATAATGTTATTCAACGTTCTGATATTAAATTTCAGTTTGAAAATGGGACACTCATAGGTGTAACCATAATATTAAAACATTTTAAGACGAATCCACAACATAAACCATACATCTTGGACCCAAAAAGTTGTCAGTCCTCTTTTTGCACGGTATCAGCCCTATACACTTACACTCAAAGCTTTCCACATACCTCAGGACCTCTCTTTCAGTTTATGAGTGGTCAACCAGTGACTTATCAATTTATCACTCAGCATTTAAAATTAGCTATTTCTTTTATTGGCCTCGACCCTTCTTTGTATAAAGGTCGTAGTTTTCGTATAGGAGCAGCTACTCATGCTGCATCTCTGGGGTTCTCTGAAAATTATATCCAGAAACTAGGTAGATGGAAATCAAATCCCATTAGAAAATACATACATATTAACGCATTTAACATCTAACAACCCTTTCGAGAGCTTTGAACTGCTTTGTGTTTAGCATTTGGCTACACACTTAGGAATTTTCACTTAGGCTGGAATTTGTGTTTAGCAGTTGGCTACACATTTGTACCAATATATTTAGGACAATTTGTGTATGCGAGACCCAAAAAGGTGTGTATAGCATTTGGCTACACACTGGTTGCTTGCACGATTTTATTGTAAAAGACATACATATACCTTGCTGGCTACACTTCTCTAGTTATTTCAATATTTAGTAGTATATTTAGCTTAGTGTTAAGGAGGTATTTGTTGTGGTCGTTTACAGATGATCCGTTTGTTTAATATGATTTTGCCAAGTTATAACTTGATTAAGTCATGGTTGATAAAATGTTTTGTACAATACGTCTTGATCATACTGGTACACCTAGTTTATACCTTGGGCAAAATAGATAACAAAGTCTGTTACTTTTCGTACCAGATCATGTCAGTATTGTGTTTACTAACCAGTAAAGTGTTTGTATATTGTATGTCCATGATATTGTTGACCCCATACTAGTCACATATAGTACTAGTATATTACTTACTAAAGCATCCAAATGTTGTTGTAACAATTCCATGGTGTACTAGATTTTGACACTGGTCATGAATTGTTATAGGGTAAATAGTATATATAGTCTTTCCTGTCATTAAACCTGTTACCATATAGAGTATGGTATAAGATATGAAATCCAACAAACATGAAGTTATGGGGTTATCTTGATTATACTTACCTCGTCATTTTCTTGTATATGATGCTTATTTAGTTCCATGTTTGACTTAACTCATACCTTATATTGTCTAATTTGTCAGGCTGTATGGCCTTCCCTAGGGTGGCGTCAGTCCACCATTCTGCTGGACTAGTGGCTCCATTCTATGTACACCACTCAAGGAAAGCTTATACATGTCCATGTTTATTGTACTTTTATCTAGTCTAAGGGGATCACGTTTTTGTCATGAGAATGTTACTTTTGGATTGATCCCCTTTTTAGTTGTTTGTTACTATTTTATACATCATCATTTATTATGATTTAATAAATAATAACATTCGTCAAACATGTGTTTCTGAATTTATACTAAGTTTGAATGAGAAGTATGGTACCTATTCATTGGAGACATAAAATAAAATTATTGCAGATAATTACATTTATGTCCTAGGAATATTTCTGTTTTTTGTCAAGCAACATCTTCATTTAATTAAAACATTTATATTGTACGTTTTTCCAATCAGAAAACTTTTTAGATAGTCATACATTATATTCATGAGTTTCTATTCAGCCAATCGCATATCCGCTTAAGTTTACTTTCAGCCAATCAGAACCCTCGTTACTTAAACCATTATTCCTTCAGAAACTTTTCTTGGCTGAAGGCGCACGTAAATCTGGTGAAAAATTTTTATTTAAAAAACCTCCTCCCTCCCTAACACTTTATATTTATATAATTGGCTACACTTGACATATAGTCAACTGTAAACCATACTGTATGTTTGAGGATATTATGCATTGTTAATGTCATGTCATGTTTGAATATATTATCGAAATTGTGTGTGGTGGCTCCATTCTATGTACACCATCCAAGGAAAGCTTATACATGTCCATGTTTATTGTACTTTTATCTAGTCTAAGGGGATCACATTTTTGTCATGAGAATGTTACTTTGGATTGATCCCCTTTTTAGTTGTTTGTTACTATTTTATACAGGCTCCATTCTATGTACACCACCCAAGGAAAGCTTATACATGTCCCTGTTTATTGTACTTTTATCTAGTCTAAGGGGATCGCATTTTTGTCATGAGAATGTTACTTTTGGATTGATCCCCTTTTTAGTTGTTTGTTACTATTTTATACATCATCATTTATTATGATTTAATAGATATTAACATTCGTCAAACATGTGTTTCTGAATTTATACTAAGTTTGAATGAGAAGTATGGTACCTCTTCATTGGAGACATACATAATACGACGTGATGTCCAAACAGACACTTTATATATTTCTATGCATTATTAATGTGAATTTGTATTTTTAAAGGGTTCATATTGTATAATACTTCATTAGTTTTAGAGCAAACTAGATTCAACTTAAAACAATCGTGATTGGTACGTCATGAAGATATGTTGGTGTCTCGTTTATGCCCTTTCATTGGAAAATGGGGTCTCGTATCAATGTAGTCCGAAACGTCAGATCCTGAGACTTTGGTTTCAATTCTTCTGTTAAAGAGAATGGTCGGTGGGAAAAAAAATCAAACTAAACTTTTTATTACTCCTTATTTGATTTGGCATTCACTTGTTTATATCTCAATTTTAGGGTCTCAATATCACAAAGCCCGAATTAATTTCTGTGGCAAATGATTTAATAACTTTCTATCACCGAATTTCTTCTTATTTCATTCACATTGAAATTTACCATAATTTAAAAATAGAAATCCAGGTAAAACTCGGCAAAAGAATGTTAAATAGTGTCCTACTAGCCTTTTGTCGAACTCTTTGACATGGAGGAATTATGATTTATATGTTAACAAATGAATGACAAAGAGAATTGTGAGTAACATTGTACAAAATAATTTTCCAATTCTTTCAAATCCGTTCAATTCTCTTTGTAGGAGGATTCAGACCCAGGTCTTATAGACCTGAGTCTGACATTTCGGACTCCTATCAAGGTAGAAATAGGAGATGCAAAATTTTTGGGAGGTCCGTTGCATAGTTTTCAATGTGCAATGCATCATGCATATGCTGTTATCAAACAATTGAGGCAATATTCGTGTGACTTAAAAAGAAGAGCCTGTGACACAAACAAAAGAAATAATTATGTTATCGCAGTTCTGTATAAATGCTTAAGAAATGCTGTATAAAATCATATATGGTTAATTTTTATGACTTCATTATACGTTTTTTAACGTATGCGTATGGGTAGTTTTCTTAATCATGACAATGTGGTGCGAAGATTTTCCACTATGCTGGTCTCCACTTTCACCTCAATAAACGCTCACTGTTTTGTAGTTTAACTCATACGTCTTATGTATAACTGTATATAACATAACTGTCTGCATTAATTGTAATAATAGTTACTGGTAACAATAATACACATAATGAAAGGAACATGCCGTTTATTATAACATGTATCCATGTATATATACGCTACTTAAAGCAATTTGTTTCGTCTGAATTTAAGGTTATTCACGGCGAATGTGGCTAGCCAAACAGGGGACGCTCACTCCTCCCGGACTGTCGTAAGTCGGTACCACAATTCCATCAATGCTGTATCACCCAAATTTTAATTAAAAGGATAAATTATTGTATATCGATGATACGAAAAACATATATATATCTACCTCCCTATATCGTCAGATTCCCTTCTTGAAAGACAAAATCCCTACCCAAAGTGCGTTACTTACAAACAAATGCTTATCGACGGAGTCAGCTTATTTTTGAGAAGAGCAGTTCCAATAACCTAACTATGTATATGTTGTCTCTTAGTTAATTCTATGATAAATTCTTAGATTTAAAACCTTGGTTTATACATGAAATATCTATGTCAAAGGGCAAAGTATTTAAAATGATGAAATATATTCAGCTATGGCTAAACAGTACTGCAATGGCAAGGATCCAATAATACATGTAGGTCATTCGTGTACTTACAGGCTAATGTCGAGGAGAGAGGACATACGTACTAACTTACTGTTGAAATTACACCCCAATGGAAAAAATCGTAAATTCCACTTTGTCGACACTCCTTGCCTGTTATTCATGTCCTTTTCACTTTTTAAATTTCTTTGACAGCACGCTTTCGTTTTTGTATTCCATTCTTATTGTTCTGTTTACCTTGATGTTTTTGAAGTTTTTTTCTGTGTGTATTCTTATGTTATCCACATGTCCGTGATGGTTTTTCTCATACAACTCCGTCAGATAATGTAATTACTGCTATTTTATAATGGATGTATGATAAAATCTTAACCTCATACGTTTTACTCACCAATTTGACTAAAACCACTTTATTTCTCTTCTTCATTTGTCCCGTCCGATAAAAATCCGGAGAAACACCGTAAGGGGTCATGTTCTGGTGAACTCTGATTTTCAGTCAATTAGTAAGTTGGCTAGAATTTCTCAGGAATGAAATAAACATCCCCAGCGTTTCTACAGTGTAAGCGTGACCTGCACAGTTTATAGAACAATATTTGTTGCATATCTCGTAACTTCCACGTGCGCAGCGGAGTCATTAACTGGCTATAGAAAGTAACGGTCCGTGAGTTTCAGCGCCACAGTTCACCAGAACAATACCCTCACGAGGTATCGGTAAATCTTCATCCGCAATGAGACATATGGAGAAGAGTAATTAAGATTTGTTTTAATCAGATTGTTTAATTATACGACTTATTCTGTTTAAATATTGAAGTACTGCTAATACATACAGGCTGGACCATTTCAGTAAGACGGAGAACATAAAGTTGTGACCATTTTTATGACTGGATTCCATTTTATATCTCATCGCACCCATTATAGTTTATTGGACTTCCTGTGTGAGTTGTTGCCAGGCAAAATAAATGCACTGGAGACCCTATCAACCAGTATATAAAACATTCACCTACAACAGTATAAAACATTGACAAAGCTATACCATATCCTTAAAAAGTTGAAATGAGTATACAGGAGCTAGCGGAATTTTCTAGTTTCTCGATAACTCAATCTAATAATAGGTATCACATATGGTTGGTTGGTTGGTTGATTGGTGATTTACGTCGCTTTCAACAATTTTTTTTTCAGTTATATCGCGACATGGAAGCAGGAGGTAACCAACCTCTTAAATATAGTGGCGCAACCCGGGAATCGAACCTGGATCGTCGGCGCCGCAAGCCAAGCACTTAACCACTACACCAAGCCTGCCCCTGGTATCACATATGTCTACGTCTGTCCTCACTTAATGCATTTCAATAAACAATGGCATGTTGGTAATATCATATGTGTACTGCTGCAAATTAGAAAGAAAAAAGTATTGATTTACATATTTTGCGTTTATTCAAACGATGAATTAAAATCGGAAATATATAAAATACAAGATACGTTTAAATAAAGTATTTCAAAGGAAATTTTGATCTCAAAGGGTCCACACTGAAAATCATGTGTATAAATGCTTAGGTATACACAATAATATTTTGTTGCAAAATTTTCATGAAATTTATTCAAACATACATAAATCCATACTTCTCAACGAAAACTTAACGCGTATATTCTGTAATATACCTTTGAATAAATTTGAAGGTAGAAACTATTATGTCCACATACCTTTTGGAAATTTGATAATGACTCCGTCTTAATAGGCCATGAAGTTGCAATTTTATCAAAGAAAGTCACAGCTGTTAACATTTGAGTAAATGTAGAAATCAACAATGTACAAAAGTTTTTCATGATTTTCAAGGTATTGACATCACTACAGATATATGGTTTGATAAGAATTTAAACAGTAAACAAATTGTGTAATTTTTGAAAATTAAAGCAGTTTAGAAAAAAAATGGTAATCATTAAGAAAGTATTTTGACAATTTCAAGTCTCAACATTTTTCATATTTTGTTAAATTATCTTCATATGCATTATATATATGTATGTATGTTTTATATATATATATATATATATATATATATATATATATATTTATGTATATTCATATATATGAGGTGTGATTAACCCATTGGTACTTCGTTGTTTTCTTTGATCCTTTGAATTTCGATATATGGTCGATCCCTCGCTACATCTTCTTTATTTACCTTGGATTCGTATATTTTGCATACATTTCAGCTTATAAGATGCACAATGTTAAATGGTAATAAATTTATTTTTACATATGGTCATTTTTATATTCTATATTCAATATCAATATAGTTTCCCATTACACGTACGGTCTCTCTCTCTCTCTCTCTCTCTCTCTCTCTCTCTCTCTCTCTCATGTTAGTGTTGTACTGTTATATCCTGTAAGTAACCAAAACTGAATGATATTATCATGGTATATAACTATTGCGATTTTATTTCGTTTTCAGTTAAAATGAGACAATTAGTTTGCTGGCTTGTGCACAAAACACCAGGAAGAGAAAGTGATTGCCTTAAACTACAGATTTTCTTGTCGGGTATCTATTTCCTAATTAAATAAAATGAAAGCAATATCTATTTGAATAATCATTTATTTTCATTATGCCGTTACATATATATGTAACATATTTACAAATATTTAAACTTTTTCAAAAGTTCAATAGGTGTCGAAGCAGTGTAGCCCAGGAAGTCCAGTTTGACTCGGGTCTAGAAGGTTCCTTGATAGAGACCGACTTGCTGCTGGTTGACGAAGCGGGTTTTTTTTCAATAAAACTATAAACGTTTGAAAAAGAAAATGCTCTTTTCGAGTTAATTAAAAATAATGACTTGACATAAAAATATTTAAACAGATATTCAGCCAATTTTGTTTTGGTTATAATCAAGTATATATATCTATAACAGTTTTCATTGTCAATTTAGATCTTGTTTTTGACATATGCATATTGGCAACGTGATGTTATCAAACATTCATTCAAACGTAATATATATGAATATCAATCGTATGTTGCATGACACCAAATGCCTTACCATTTTGTAAAAGAAACACCAAATATAAAATATATACATATAAACTGAAACTCCACTCCTAGCAACAGTTTTCACTTTTTGATTTTGATAAAAAGAACAATAATAATAAGAAAAAAAAAAGATTGCCTGATTGATTGATTATTGTTTTACGTCACTCTACGATTATTTCACGTATATTGTGACGGCATCTGCCTAATGCCTTGCATATAAATTTAGACTTTTGCACTGGACCCACCCGAAGTATTGACGGATCTTTTACGTGCCACGTCTACCGTGACATGGTACCTCGGTTTTTACTGTCTCATCCGAAAGACAGAACGCCGGCGTGTACAGGGCGGGAGTCGAACTCGGGACACGAGTTTAACACCTTATCCACTCGGCTACACCGGCTTAGAAGGGAAAAAAAAAATAGTAGTAATAGTAGTAGTAGTCGTAGTAGTAGTAGTAGTAGTGGTAGTAATAATAATAATAAAAACAATAAGAAAAAGAAAAAATGAAAAAATTAGATAAAGTAGTAGTAGAAGTAGTAGTGGTAGTAGTTGTTGTTGTTGCTTTTGTTGTAAAAATAATAAGAATAATAGTAATAATGATAATCATCATCAAAATAATTATAATAAGAACAATAATAACAATAATCATCAAAATAATAATAATCATCATCACCATCATTAAATTGGAGTAGAAAATAAGCTGAATGGTAGAATGCATTTTAATCATGTCAACAACACAGTAGGTATAAAGTTAACCTTTTTCGCTAATTATTACTTATTTGTATCGTATTTGGGAATACGTTTATAATATCAAATACGAACTTTAATATGTTAAATTGTCTCCATTATATCGAAGATAGTCTTAAGATTATGGTAAAAGGAAATTCTATTAGTGCGTGTGTGGAAACGACAAAGACCGAAAAAATTTCATAGTATAACAGCGACTGTGACCGGATTACAATATCCTATCCATCTTTATTGTGGAACGTATTCACTTAATTTAATATAGGAATATAATTTCTTATTTTAGAGGTCGTAGTACACTGTTCTACAAGATCTCTTATCGTCGATGCTGTAGCTCGGATTTTGAAGACATAAAGGCTGGGGTATCGCTACACTATTTTTCCCCCTGAATAAATGATTTACCATATTAATATATTTTAACGTCTTCTTTTATTTTGTCTACACGGCGGGATTAATCAGATGGATTTTCAGCATCAGTTTTGCTTTTGCTTGTCTAAATGACAGACCTATAATAAGATTTATTGATAAATTTCTTTACGAGCTCTTTACACTATCATTATCAATATTTCAAAATTATGTATATTACGAATTTTTTTTTTTTTTTTTTCTTATTTTGGTTTTTCTTTGGTTGTTTTTTTTTTTTTTTTTTTTTTCTTTTTTGTTTTTTTTTGTTTTGTTTTGTTTTGTTTTTTTTTTCTTGTGGAAAATAACATCGATTAATCAACGCATCAATTTGAAATCGTAAAGTATAAAAATTGCAAATAACAGTATATTTCGCTTAAGAACGTTTCCTTTTCCTCTTTTTCTAGAGATTGTCACCTTTATATTTTCAAACACACATGGTCTCTATATCAAGCATTCAAGAATTTTTATAAATCACTTCGTATTTTTTTTTTCTGTGTTCTAATTTGGCTGACGTTCATTGTTATGTAAGCTACTTCTTGCTAAGTGTTTCATTAGAGGATGCGCTGGGGTTTCCGAGGGTTTCGTAAGCAGCACTGGGTTTCTCAAGGGCGTCGTAAGTAGATTTACTGCGGTTCCCAAGGGTTTCGTAAATAGCTGCAGCGGGGTTTCCGAGGGTTTGGTAATTAACTTCACTAGGGTTTCCGAGGGTTTCGTAGGTAGATGCACTGGGATTTCCGGGGGTTTCGTAAGTAGCTCCACTGGGGATCTCAAGTGCTTCGTATCGCTCGTTGTCGTCCTGTCTATTGTGATACTGAGACGGATATGATTCGTATTGTTCACTCCGATTTTGCGTCCCCTTTTCCCTCATTCTATTTGATAAAATGAGAAAGTTTATGAGAATATTTTAAACTTATATTAATAGTGATACTTCATCATAAATATTTAAATTATAGAAAGAAAAAAGAGGAGTTACCGGCTCAGTTATGTGGCAGAAGTCACCATCGAGCTATACAATACATGAATATAAATAATATAATAGAACATTTAACACATTACAGAAATATGTGATTATAGTGCAATTACGATACCGACTTAGGACGGTCATTTAATTTGACAAAAGCCAAACAAATGGTGTGGTTAACCGGTTTACGGGCCCACCTTCCCACTCACCGTAACAGCAGAACATTCAAAAGACGTACATTTAAAAATTTATAAATAATCCTCCATGTAAAGAACAAGGGTCAACAGGTATCGCATATTGAGAGGTCATAAAAATATAAACACCTAAGGTATTGTAAAACACATAATGGTATAAAAACATATGCGACATCAACATGATAAACCGTGCTCTGCCAGTCTGAAAGCGAGGTAAGACCATAGATCTGTAGGAGTACCGACTAACAGTCAGAGGGGACGAGGTTCTAGACCATGTCTCCTCTGAAAGAGGTTTGGACAAGGCCCGTCATATAGTCCCCACCGCCCTGTTAGTCAGCGTGCAACGTTCAAGTAAAAGTCTGCATAAGGCTGTAGAGTGGCCAAACACAAGACCTATAGTCTTTTTGATGATCTCAATATCATATTGTCTATTTAGGAGACGTTTGACTATTTTATTACGTGATAAAATAACGTTATGAATGAAGGAATTCAGTTAAACAATACTTTTGCTAAAGTGACACTGATGAGTTGGCAAATAGGCCCTAGGAACAGGGTTGTGAAATATGCCGAAAGTAAAACACCCTTACCTGATTAGGGTAAGTAAGACATTACGCATGTAATGGATAATTTATAATAATTGCAGAGAAGCGATCTAGAATAGGTTATTACTTCAGAAGTATATATATCTATTTCTCTTTCAGTGATGTATTCTCTCAGAGGATCCGCCTACGTTTACGTCGGATAAATTCCTTCACTTTTCGCGGCCGTGTTGTCATGCATGAGAATAGCTAATGATTGGCTATTAAAGCTCCATTTATGTGGAGCTCGGGTAGCTCAGCCGGTTAGAGGGTCGGATGCATGACAGCTAGGTGATTCGGTACCATAGGTCGTGGGTTCGAGTCCCAGACGGGGAACGAACATAAGTGAAATATAGGGTACCTTGTTAGCTGTAGTGTCTTTGTGCTTTATATGTTTGTCTAATTTGTCTTTATTTTCTACAGGTATTTCTTCGGAGATCCAAGGTCCTAAGTATTCCCAGGTGTTTCACTATTTCTATTTGTAATATATATATATATATATATATAATGGAACCGGATTCCTGTTTATCATACTGAAATCCCTGATTATCAGTTTTATGTTTGAAAGTATCACAAAAAACAAAAAAAAAAAAAAAAAAAAATCAAAACTTCAAAGAAAAAACGAAGAAGTACCGAGGGGTAAACCACATCTCATACTTCATGGAACAAAGATCAAGGAACAAGATCGTGTTTAGTGTCATATTCAGACAAACAAATGTGAACCCCAATAAAATCGATGTGAGACCAGGTGTCCGGGAGGAGTAGGCGTCCCCTGGCTGCTTGCAACACCCGTCGCAAACGTCCTGCAAAAACTTTTAAAATCGAGGAGATGAAAAGATGAAAATGACCTTCCCCTAAAATGTATATTATGCGGTAATGGCTATGAAAATCATTTCATACGGATTTCTCGTGAAGAATTAATCTTAGATCAGGGAAAAAGTGTATCGAAATGTACACACGTATTTAAAATGTCCTATAATCAAAGTTTAGTTAAGTCACTGTAAGTATGGGAGTGATGGCTTCAGCTTAGACCTTTGCGAATCAAATGTAAAAGACTTTGAGGAATTATTATCTCCTAACAAGCTGCTAATATTTTATAGAAACTTTCCTATTTCGGTCATAATTTTTTATTATTATTATTATTATTATTACATCTGGAAAATGACGTCAATATATAAGGGCTTCGTTCATAATATCATATAGCATTCCAGATATAGATATTTCATACTGTTCAACAATATCGTTGTATTGACCATAACTACGATAATATCACGTGCCGGATTTCTTTATCGGTTGAATTTGTGAAAATGGATGGTATTGCTAGTAACAACGTTTCTACCAAGACTAAACATCTTACATTCAATTGTAAGAAGTTATTTAGCGAGGATGAAAAGTTCTTCTTAGTTGACTATCGTTGACATGAACATTGATTTAAAGTCCGGAAATACACATTTCCCATGAAAGGGAAGACCAGAATGACTCATTTATACAAGAAAAATAAAATAGTCACAGGCGTACAGACGCACAAGAACAAGCACTCAAAATAATAACTATTAAAATTATAAACAAATGTATAAGCTAATTAATTGTGTGTAAAATAAGGGATTGGCATTCATTGACTTGTCAGTGAATTCCTCTGTACTACTACGACACCATGACAAACTGCTTTTCTATTAAATGAAGGAAGTCCGTAGGAAGAATTGGACAAATAAGAAAAACACATGACCTTGAGTGAACGACATGACATCCCGCTCTCCCAATCAATCAAAGTCTTTTCTACCATGCATTATTTCAAAGAGTAGTTGTCACAGTATTGACTGCACAATGCCTCAAATAGTTGAAACGGAAAGACATCAAAACGTCGGTTTCCTTATTTGATTTTATTCCTTCTGAGATCTTTTATATTGTTGTAATATACTGTCAAACAGCATATTTTTCATATTATAATTTTTTTTCCGATCGTAACTACAGTTATATGGTTACCACAGAACATGATTAAACATTATTTAAGCTGGATATGATCGGTCAAAAGTGGATGTTTTTTTCTCCAAGGTATCTAATCCTACTCAGTATGCAGTAAGTTATGCAACAAAAGATTTACCATTTAACCGAATATAACGACAAGATGACCATTTCAATATGGACCGAACCTCCAATTGTTCCTACAATAGAATATCTATAAACAAAACTTCTGGCGGTTATACACACAGTGAATACTTAATAATCACGAATATATGTACAGAGTGATACAGATATTCTATACAGTGTGTTGTTTCATTATCAGATGTCTTCGGTTTAAAACAAAAACAAAGATGCTCTCTGATTGATGAAATTGCTTTGAAAGAAAACTCAACGAACTTTGCTGCAACAAATCATATCAAAGAAACTCGCCGCCTTACGATGAACACTCCAATGATCGATAATAATATAACAATGACAGCAAATACTGATCCGAGAACAGGACCTGTTTAACAAAATGTCTGATCAGTTTAAAGAAAATAGATGTATTTGCATAATAAATTTTCTGCGGTAATCTTTGCATAGAAATGTCAATAAATTCTTGATACATAATGTATATTATTAATATGTTTTACACAAGGGCAACACTTGGGATATACCACTTATACTTATGCGAAATATGAACCTAATAGGGCCAAACGTTTGACGTTTACACTGTCTACAAGAATTTGTTTCAGACACACGCGCGCATGCACACATACACAAACGTTACCATCATTATAACCGCCCTGCAACAGTGTTGCGAGGGGATTATAATTCCTTGCATAACGTACCTCTCCCCAATTGATACAAAACGCAAATGAAATATTTTCAATAACTTGACTGGAAATTAATGTTATATTTAATAATGTTATCCCAATTTCTTTAACATGAAAGTATTTATGAATTTTTCCATGTTTTCAATGGTTTTCTTTCACATTAAAGAGAGAGAAAACATAAGACATCTGACAAAGATGTATGAGACAAGTCACCAAGGACATGCACACACACACAGAGAGAGAAATAAAAATAGTAGCACACATTATTATGGAATTTTCACTTTTCTATATTTTCATACATATAAATGCCTATGCATATAAAATATTGATGAAGTAGCATATAAGGAATAACGTTTCCTATACGGCTGATCACCTAAATAAGTTGATTTGTCCAGTGTATTTAACATTGTGGTGGTGGGGCGAACATTCGTTGTGTCAAGTATGCACCTTACGCCTGTGTCGGCAGACATCAGTGGACTGATACTCATTGCTTTGTCTGCAGAAGATATATAGCAGAATTTATATGACAGTACATCTATGGCACGTTAATACAGTATGAACATATATAAAGAGAACTTAGTTCAGCATATTTACGTTTATTAATGTATTGTGAAATGTTCGTAAGATGAGCTTAATTTCAAAACTAGCGAAAAATTTCATAACATGTTACAAATTGCAATTAGATTGATCTAAATTGCCAATGAAAGCGTTTACATATTGCGGATTCGAAGCATTTTGGAGTGTGACAAATTATTAAAGAAAAAATCTACAAACGATCGTAGCACCTTGAATCATGCAGAATACGAATATTAAAAGAAGAAACAGATGTCGAAATACGTTTTAGAATATACGCCTTATATTATGATTGATTAGATTTTTTATTTCCTTTTCTACATGAATTGGTTTAATATGTCATACGTTTGTTATAAACAGAATGAACCGTGCGTTTGCTTCGCCTGCTTATCCATACATATTAGAAAGAAATCAAGGTATAAATAAGATACTTACACGTCTTACAAATAAAACCATTCAACCTTCTAGCGCTATTACAATCTCCTGTTTCACTGCTTAATCCACTTTGCACATTGGCAGTTCTACACACAATATTAGGGTCTTGAAGATTTGTAATCCCTACATCTGTAATATCGATGCAGTCACTACACACAGAGTGTTTGTATTTTTATTAAATACAAATTTCTATCAAATAAATAGAATGAATGAGCACTTCCTTGATTCTATACATCACATTTTTATCTTTCAGGGGTCCGTGAATGTCCAGTGTGGTACATTGTTGTTAGTGCCATAGTCATGTGACACCAGTTACTTTCCTATTTACTTGAGTATCATTGGGACATTATTATTATTCACCTTTAAAATCTAAACGTTTTGAACTTATTGATAAGTTAAACAACACATCTAGATATCTGAATGATATACAACAGCAAACAGAGATACTTAGCATCCATAATACTGAGTTTGAAAAATGCATTTAAGACATCTCTATTCTGGAACTCAATAAAGTCATTAATTCCAATAAAGAATCATCTTTATTGACTCCAATATCAAGATTAATTATAAAACTATATACACACTAGATTTGTTTAATTAACATACAGACTTCCTATTTGCTATTGTTAATTCTCCATGATTAGATATCGATGCTCCTAGACTCCAATCATATGGTATTTACATTTTCCAATTTGTTCGATTTGTTGGGGCCTGTATCAACGTTTTTAAATTTCATCACATAAATATTCAAATTATTTCTAAACGTTTGACTCAGGAATTCAGATATCACAAAGACAGAAAAACTTTCGGAAAATTCTATGGATATTATTCTGAATTTTTATCGACATTTGGGAATATTACTTTTTAATTTATGTGCCCAACGGAATCTCTCATCCACATCTATATGGTTATCTTATATAAAAACTTAAAATGGTGAAAAGCTCCGAGGACTTGATTGCATTGGATTTTAAAATAGTCAAGCACCTTCGCCATCGCTAATATGCCCTAAGATCATCAATAAGACAAAACTTCAACCCTTTACAGACTTCGTTGATGCACTGCAGCTAACAGGACGTAGGTCGGTTGGGACTCTATGACAAGCATATACTAAGCATGGAGACGTGCTCTGTGGGTGCGTGTGTTTCTTTTTGGGAGTTTTGGTTTGTGTGTTTTGCGCCTTTTTTGTGTTGTAGGTTTGTTTGGATGTTTGTGCTTTCCTATATACCCTAACAACACGAATAACATAGTGAATAGGAATATCGCAAAGTAAATGTTTTATTTTATCAGTAAGTATAGTATCTCACACTGTTACTTACCAGGTACGATAATGTTGCTTCTATATTGTCGTGATGTCGTCCATACTTTCCCTGTAAAATCATTTCCACATATTTCTTGGCGGTTGTTCAGAAAATATGTAAAATACACAAGGTATCCGTAGTCTCCGCTTATACAACTCTCCATTGCTGTCCACCAGTCACTTACATTGTTCAATGTAGACACATTGTTTTCTATTTATAAATAAAATAGTTTTGGATATTTGGTTATACTGACGAATAGAATTTCATAATTATGAAGTTAAAAAAACCCCCAAAAAACACCATACAACATGGGGTAAACAATGTATATAATGCTCGTGTATTTGTTTTGATATATTTCATAAATCATGATATGCATTCATTATATATTCAAACTCGTAATATATAATAAGATTAACTTATAACTACATTTTTGTGTATATATCTAGAAAATATTGGTAGTCAAATCACATCAGCTGACCCACAAATAGAAAAGCATTTGCTGATTCAGTACAATACGATATCAACCGGTGTCACATGATTGTAACATTAACAACAATGTACCATTGAGGACATTCACGGACCTTTGAAATTTACAGGTGAGAGCAGGTGCCCAGGAGGAGTGAACGTCTCCTGTTTAGTTACACACACACACACACACACACACACACACACACACACACACACACACACACACACACCGTAAATGTCCTTATATACAGGCGAAACAAATACAATTCAGCACTGCATACAAAAATGAATGTGGACAAACACTGTGTGGAAAGTGCCAAGGCCACACGATATCAGGATAAGGGTATAATAACACCTAGCCAAACCCCCTTCAGTAGGAGCTTTTATAATTAGCACCACACTGCAAAGGGAATAAGTGTGACGAACAAAAAATCGATTTGGCGTGAATATGGCTTGCCCGCCTAAATGACAATAATTAAGCAATCATTGACAAATGAACTAGATCTACTTATTGTATGTCTAACGTAGAGAGGTGCTCATGGCGGAAGATGATGTTGACATATTTCATTTTATGCAGTTTTGAACCTTACAATGGCGTGTTAAATATGGCATATCTATTACTGAAAATTAGTTCATTTTCTGTAAAATGAGATATTCTTATAATAAAGTGAAATTTAAACGCATCAACATTTCAATTTAATCTGAAATAAGAATCTTTTAATATCTGTTGAAGTATCACTTTAATATTGGCGATATCCTTCTTGCATCTGATTGATTGATATCACGTGGTGTTAGAGAACCTTGTAGAATAGAATAAAACGAAATGAAACCGCACACGCATGGTTTGTGTCGTGATTGCCGGTCCCCTCAGATCGTATCCATACAATTACAATATCTTTAAAGATAAGAATTTGTTAAAGATCATTATCTTTCTATTTTAATTCAGTCCTTACATATATCAATATCAGGTTTTAATTCATGACCCCTGAAAATAATTTTTAAAAAATGCAAAAACAAACTACTTTAATAATTACTATAAAGTTTTTTTCTGAATATGAAAAGAAAAACATTTCTTTATACATACTTTCATCTAAACAAACAACTTTAGCAGATTCCTTTGCCACACATCTTGCTTTATAAGCACCTCTCCGAGAACTGCAGTCACCAAAGTAACAAAAAGGATTCATGCTGTCTCCATGAAGGGTTAGGGCTGAAGTAATAATATTACGATGTTAAGAGCTGAAATTAGGTTTGTAATGCATATCGGGTAAAAAAATAATGAGGGCTCTTCATCAGAAACCAATAATATACGGTCCACATTGTAAACTCTGTCTAGTACTTAACTAGGCAATAAACTGGTGAAGTCTCATTGTATTTCAATATGGTGTGTTTCATCTGGTGGACGAGAGGTTGCCCGGTGCCCCTTAAATTAGATTTTATTGTCATTTTCGATTGAAACTTTGTTTTCAAGAACATTCTGAATATACATTTATATAAGATGATTAAATTTCCAATCCACATATCTTCCTTTACCTTCGATCAATGTTATGTACTAAGATCAATACAAAGATCGATTAGCTGAATTTTCACTGGTGAAAGTGAGTCACCCAATGTATTTATGATCCATACTGCACATCCTATCTGGTACTTAAATGACACAATAAGCTTTTGATGAATAACTTAATCTCAAGTACAAAATCTTTGTAGACCGTCCTTAGTACCAACGAGATATACCGAATTTAAATTAAAACATACAAGTTTACCCTTTAAAGATAAATATAAAATCAGATATACGTTTTTCAATTAAGTATATAAGAACATACTATTTTAAAATAATTTAGTATTCAAATCCAGTCCATAACTTTAGTTTGTATGATGAAATTAAAAATTTAGGAATAATTATTCTGAATAATGTGGTTAAATGATTTGACACGAAATGTTGACTAAAAGCCTGATTTGATGTAGTATATAACGTAACTAGAAATTTAGTATAGTGGAAGCATTGAAAAAAAAACAAGAAAAAACAAAAGAAAGCAAAACAAAAACATAAAACGGGTGAAAGATTAAACAGGTATGGTGGGGATAGCAATCATTGACGTAAGAATAGGAACAGTAAGTAAAGTTTTGAAAACTAGAGTATAAAATGTGCCTGTGGTACACTGTTGTTAGTGCCATAGTCGTGTGACACCAGTTACTTTCGTATTTTATTTGAAGCATATTTCCGATAACAAATCTTCATATTTGGAAGAAGGAGTGAAAGAAGTAGTCAAACAGTAAAAGAAAAGTGTCTTAAAATAGGTTGATTATGGGTAATGACCCACGGTTTTTAAAATTGCAGTAAAAGATGTAGGTAGATTTAGAAGATATATTTTATATTAAAATCGGGATAGCTCGAGAGGCGTACAGAGGGGTGTTTTCCCAACATAACATACACATTAACGCAAAAAAAAGGGTCACGGGGACTGCTTTAGCACACGTGCCGACCGGAGGAATGTGCGCTCCTTGCGTTAACGGAATTTATTCCCACGTGCGCTTGAACCAGTCGCACGTTCGCATGTTTACATTTGTAATTCTGTATGCAGTATGGATGGAGGAATTAAAATGGATCTAACTAAATTACGGCGGATGTCGCCATATATACGTGTATTTAAGGTAATGTTAAAATGTCGCTCCGCATTAAGGACTTCATGTGTAATATAACAAAGGACATACGGCGTAGACATGCAATACGGTATTTATGAAAAAAAAAAATCTAATCTAAATTTATACTAGCATGATTACATTCTAATTTTATTTATTTATTCCTTTTTAATTAGGTTTTTTTTATTTAGCTATTTTTCATAATATATGAATATAATAATTATCTTCATTATAATTATCTTTATTAATTTTTATTAATTATTATTATTATTATTAGTATTATTATTATTATTATTATTATTATTATTATTATTATTTTCCTAAAATAAGAATAAATTTCATCATAGTCAATGTTCGGAAATTGCGTTCAATATTTTTAAAATTTACCCTATAACTCGTAAGGGATTTATTTATATTCTAAATATTTTACTTAGAAATTAATATATTTTTATATTTAAAAAAATACTCACTGAATATATCGATTCTCCTTCAAATCCTTTTATATATACATGTTAATACAAGTTTTAAGTTGTAGGCAAGCGAAAGTGACTGTCAAGCACGTTCACGAGGCTGTCAAACGCGTTCACGCGGTCTCGAAACTAAGTTCAAGTGACAATCTGCGTTAACGCAAACGAGTGTGCTCAGCAGTCCTGAGCGCACGAGGAAAGCACACTTAACGTTAACGCGACGTTAACATAATGTTACGTTAGGACCGCACCTCACTATACTCTCAAATCCTACAAGGCTCACAATTTAGCATTTAAATGAAAAGTAGCTAGTTATATTTACCTTCATCTTTTACATAAATACTCATAGCATCCTGATGTCCTCCTAGAATCTCTCCATTGTCTACGATATCACAGTCAGAAACAGGAAGAGCTGTCAGTTCCCCGATAATGTTGAGTGAAGGAACACATTGACATTGGCCATTCTTTAAAATTATTTCAAAATTAACGAATTAAATATTGGGGTTTTTTCATCATGATTTTCCCATTGATATATAATCTCCATGAAACAAATATTTAAACGCCGCTTTTCCATAGTTTTAAGTAATACAGCCTTTTGTAAATTTAAATTAACAATCAGGTCAATTTATGACTATCCAGAAAGGATTGATTGATTATTGTTTTACGTAAATCGATGATTATTTCACCTGTATGGTAACAGTATCTGCTGATAAAATGCATACAGATTTAGACCTTTGCAACGGACCCACATGAAGCAGTAAGGGATCTTTTACGTGCCACGCCTACCGTGACATGAAACCTCGGTTTTTACTGTTTCATCAGAAACAGAGAACACCGGTGTACCAGGGCGAGAATGGTGAACTCGAATAATTTGTTTTGGCGAGGTACCTGTGCTACTTATTTTCGTTATTGTAGACGTTATTTTAGACTTACCTTATCTATTTTTTTTAGTTTGAAATGAAATAAAATTTCTTGTCTCGCCTCAGTATGAAGTTAATGAAACACAAGAATCATGATAAAGATTATACCAAAGAATACCGAATAAAAATATCATCCATGGATACAATTTCGCGGTTTTTGTGGACAACTTTATATGATGTATGTAGTGATCAGGAATAAAACAAAGATTGAATATGCAGCTGTGTGATACCACACTTCTTCCCTTTACAGTGTGGAGGGTATGGCTTAAGTATTATTATACCCTTTTCCTTATGTTATGTGGCAGTTGCACTTTCTACACAGTGCTTCTTCAAATTCATGTATATATAGAATGCTGAGTTATATCTGTCTCGTCTGTATGTAAAGGCATTCGCGGCCGATGTCACAAGCCAAACAGGAGACACTCACTCATCGTCCGTGAATGTCCACTGTGGTACATTGTTGTTAGTGCCAAAGTCGTGTGAAACCAGTTACTTTTATAATTTACATTAGAAAGGGAGATAGATTAAATACACACATATGTGAAACAGGAATGGCAAATACCGATAAAGTGCTAGGGTACGGACACAAAGATGATTTAGTCCAGATCAAACCGGTTAAGTTTTGACCGCTATGACAGTGGCACTTAAGTGTAACTCTTAAACTAAAGAGTGGGTTGAAGCACTCGTAAACTTACGATTAAAATAGATCGTAAAACCTATTGTTTATATACAGGTAATCTCAAAATTGATCGTAAGAGTGATTTTACACTTACGACTTTTGAACATATTGATAGTAATTCCTCGAGTATAATTTACGAATTTGATTGGTCACTCCATGGTTTTATATTGTAGGGAAGAGAAATAAAAAACTCCCAACATAATTTTCGGGTTATAGGTCCATAATAAATGGTGGAAATAAGTAATCGGTATATTGCCACTTCAACCATTCTGCACACTCTTTCGGATATTTACTGATGTAAGCTCGAGAACGTAGATTAAGATATTTCAGATATCTCAACCTCAAATATATTTCAAGTAGATATATATTCATTTTTGACCACATTGTAAACGTTAAAGAGGGACTCTTTGTCGTGATCAGATATGCTTCCACTAGACTAAGTATGGCATAACTTATTTTGTCACAGAGATATTGCTTTTAAAAGGTGTACACTGAATCAGGGGCCAATAAGATTTAATATTTCTGATCAATAACATTCTTGTAGTCTAGCAATCTATCATTTTGAAAATATTATACCTTCACAGATATACCAAATTCGTATGCACATCTAGCTTGGCATTTCGCTACATTGTTATTAACGATAGTAAAGTTTTGACCTGTAGCTCTAGTTGTACATACTTTATTTAACTCTACATATCTTATTACACTTACTAATGCATCGACCTTCCTCCTGCGAAATGTATGTGTATAGATGTAGATTTAGATTTTAAGCAAGCGAATGTGGGCGCTAGGGTAAGGTGAAATTCACACGACTTGTGTGTCAAGAGTGCAGGAGAACACGAAAATAGCAAACAACACATACTAGGACTGCACCGATCTATATCTTATCCATAAAAATGAGTAGCGAGGGGATGTTATAACACCCATTATCAAGTTGACCATTGTAAACGATAACAAAATATATGTGTTCTTCGGCACTTTCGGCGAAATATGTGAGCTGTTTTCTAAGTTTTCAAACAGTACAAGAAATCCGCACGACAGATTGCTACATCTTCATGATATATGCGATCTGCGATTGTCCTAGCCACCAGGATCTGCACACAGAATGGAATCCGTATGTATAGGAATACCGTCGGATTTAGGAGACAACCTTGGCTACCACCGTGATTGTTATCAAAATTTCACAAAGAATTGCAGTCAAAAAGTCAAGTTCTAGGACATCTGAAAGTACACAAAAATTTCAGTCTGACGCATGGAAAACGGTAGTCGAAGTTGCAGAGATGAAGGGTAATGAAAAGCTGTTGGTGAGAATCAGAGGTTGTGATTTATTTGCATCAGAAGCCCACTTCCATCCAAATTGTAGGAAAAAGTATGTTATAGATCCTCAAAACCGGAAAAGTATGGATAGTGAAGTTAAGTTGTACCAAGAAAAACTTGAGACAGCCCATGCTTTTAGCGTAGTTTGTGAGATAATCACAAAAGAGGTAATGCACGAAAAAAGGTTTTCAAAGGGTCTGATTTGCTAAGCACGTACATAAAGGCTTTAGAGGGCTCAGAAATTCATAATCCCGAGTATAGGAGTGAAAATTTGAAGAACAAACTGGAAAGCAGGTTTCAAACGGAGATAGCATTTTGCAGATTAGAGACAAAAGGAAAGTTTGCATCCCAATTAGTTTACAGTTCAAATATAAAGCTTGAAACAGCTGTTCAGAGTGCCTTTGTGCTCGGCAGCAAGAATATTTTGGTAGAAGCTGCTCTTTATTTGCGAATGCTATTCTTAGTGCTTACAATCACTCAGATGAATTACGATGGCCACCAACCGTGGGGCATTTGGATAACGTAGAAGATGTTATGCCTTATGAGCTTAAAGCACGGTATATTGGGGAAATTGGCCAATACGTGAACGCAAACAAACAGGCTTGCAAATTCAGTTGGGCAGGATATTTGTAGAGCAGTCAACCATGGAGAGTGGAATTTGCCAAAACATATTCTTATTGCTATGATATACATTATTTATATCGAAGCAAGCAACTGACAACGCTGTTAAACGGGTTTGATAATTGTGAAAGTCACTCATTTTCAGTGGAGCTAGAAACTGCTATAGCAAAGGCATGGAAAGAGCGAGAAGAGGGTGTGGTGGGAAGTTGCTGGTACAGGGCGAAAATACAAAGAAACCGGCAGCCTGGAAGTCATTCTTGACAAATGATGAAAACAAGAAACAGCTTGTTCAGATCCACTGTAAATCCTGGAACAACGATTCGTACGCTAAGAAGCTGGAGGGGAGGAAGATTACACTTATCTGTGAGGGTGGGTGAAGGCTACCAATTTACACCACATGATGGTGAAACGACAGGAAGAACTACTATTGAGAGTTTAAACTCTACCCAGGAAGAAACAGGCACAAGAGTCGTCATGTATACCAAGGAACAAGGCTACAAAACAGTCAAGGTGAGATCTCCAGATAGCGACATATTCCATCCTTCTCCATCACGTTGACAGATTTGAAGGTGATAGCCACCTGTTTGATACAGGCTCAGGAAATTATTTAACCTGACAGAGCTATCTAGGGCATACACAGATGACTATCGTGCAGTACACTGGAGAAGCGGCCAAGGTTTACATCGTCGCTTGCACAATTGGGCCAATCTTTGGATGTACCTGAAGAAATCTTGACTGACATTGAAAAATATACTTCCACCATGTACGGGAACATGAGGTTTAGACAAGTAGACGAATTAAGACTCTTCAGGATTAAGGAGAAGTGTGAGGACAAACCTACAGATGCACTGAGGAACATTGACATGGGAACGTTTTCCTCGTGTAAAAAGTGCCTGGTTCAACACATCAAAAGTGTAAGGAAGCACAATCTGATGATGATTCTGATTAAATCTTTGATTGAATGAATGTGTGCCACCGAAGGACATTGTGGAGAAAAGATATAAGCGAGACATGTCATCCACAATATGCAAACTAATGGCAGCACAAATGCACTTATTTTCTCTCTAGGAAGTGTAGTTCTCTAACTGCTGTGTTAAAACTGGAATTTTATTGTTTATTAGCAAGAAATAAGTGCTTTTCACTTAAATATTTCTTGATTTTATGCATTTTTTCCCCTATTTTCATTAATATTCATCAGTATGCAAATGAGCTAATTAGCATTTACTATACAGAAATGAAAGACCAAAGTCTAAGCTACATTTTGGTACCAAGTTTGTTCTTTTATAACCAGAATTGACCAAGATATGATAGAATATATGCATATACCCATTGTTATTGTTAGTAATGAAGGGTTACCATGAAAACTGAAAATAAACATCGCCCAAATGAGTTTTTCCTGGGAACATTTTTTAATCTTACTCAGTAGACATTACGAATTGACCTGGTACCCATTAAAAAGTCTAGAGGGGGTGCATGGTAGACCCCACTGGCTCCCGGAATATTTTAGATAATTGACGATTTCTGAAATAGAGGAGTGGATAATAACCCTTGGGATAATGCCCACTTAGATATGAAACACTTTCATCAAGCTATTCAAGATACAATTGTGTGCAGTCCTAACATCACATTCACGTGCACTTCACAAGTGCAATTCTAGATTAGTTTTTTGTCCTTGTACACTTGATATTCAGTTTACTTCAAAGTAATACCCTCTTCAAGTTTCTGTCGCGTGACACGATATTTTCATGTTCAGTTTTTAACGTTATCCATTTTGTACAACACGATAGAAATATTTATTTTATGATGTACAAATGAATATTTTATAAGAAATATTTTTGAATAGATAAACATAGTAAATACATAGAAAGAATTAACAACACTACCTTACTGATTTTATGTAGAACATTCTAACGGTATTTTATCGAAGTTTCGATACTAGGCGGATATCGCTTTATTTATTTATTTATTTTACTGTTTTCATAAGCTGGTTATGAATTTATATTGTAATTTGTTTTGTGATACGGTACAGTCTGATCTCAACAATCGCATGAATCGCTTTATTCATTTATTTATTTTACTGATTTCATAAGCTGGTTATGAATTAATATTGTAATTTGTTTTGTGATACGGTACAGTCTGATCTCAACAATCGCATGAATACTTCCGCGCAATGAAATGATCATTTTCCTTATCCACACTAATATCCGAGACGATTTTACAAGAGGTGTTTTCATGTCAAAAGTTTAAATACCAGAAACAGCTCCAAAAAAATAAAGGCGTACGTTCAGTCCGGTTACATCAAGTGGAGCGGTACACATGTATATCGAACGTAAACTACACTAAAACTGCACTTGGAATCAAATTTAGTACTAACCTTGATTGAATGATTCCAAGTTTGCTTTATTGTTGCAAAGTAAACTTATAAAGCAGTTATAACTTGAATTTGAAGAGCATTTTTGTAAGGCTAGGACTGCACACAAGTGTAATATATGGTTAAAGTGTAAATTAAAATGTAATGTTTATTATCTCATATGTTTCTATAGTAAACCTCATCTATATTTGGGCTCCTCCACAAGGATATGGTGGGCCCCTTTGTTAAAAAAAGAATTATTGTACTCCTAGAGATATAGATCTAACATCTTAAACCATAACTACTCTATGAATGTTAAACCAGTGTGATAAAAGAGATGGAGAAATTGACCGCACTTGAAGAATGTAAACACTGTCCAAAATGTGACTCATCGTATGTATGGATGGAAATAAGCAATAGTAACATCATAAAAAATTCATTGGCTCAATCAAAATAATAAGTGAGAACATGAAGATGTTAACGTCTGCCATTTGGCTAGATATACATGTACTCTTATATTAGAAGTTAATGTATAAAGTATCTCATTATGTCATACCTTCACAGCTATACCACGTTCGTAGGGACATCTAGCTTGGCATTTTGCTACATTATTATTACTGATAGTAAAGTTTTGATATACAGCTCCTGTTGTGTTGTACCTGTAACAACCTTAAATATGGAAAATACTACAATTCATTCATGTTTACTATTGTGAAGAAAATACCATTGCCTCATTTCATCTTAATATGGTGTTATTCCGATTGAAAAATAATTACTAAACACGGAAAACGGCATATTCTAATGTAAAGTAGTTGTGGTATCGAGTTAGAGCGCCCAATGGGGATGAAAATTATTTGTAAGTGTCGTTAAGATGTTTACGGGAACAACTCCATAAACAAAAACAAAAGCGCGGTACAATCAATGAACATACATCTAAAAATATAAATCATCCTACACGTAGAATACCAATAGGCTACTCAAGTAAACAGTTCATTAAAAACCAATAATAATAATAATAATAATAATAATAATAATAATAATAATAATAATAATAATAGTAATAATAATCAAATAAATAAAAACCACTTCGATAAATCTTTTACGGTTACCGCCAACCTTTTTGTCGGTGTGAAATGTCTTCTTAATAGTATAGATGGCCCATTATAAGACATGGATTTGAGATGTTATCAGGGTTCTTTTTTCGATGTCGGACGCGTTCGACTATATTTGAAATCAACGAGGTGAACGTACTGGGACCTTCGACTCTGATTAATTTGTATATAATAAATAAGTAAACACATAATATTTTATCTGTGTATTAAATTAGTGCAGTGCATGCGTACATGCTGAATGATTTACAGACATTTGTCACAAAGAGTTGGAAAATTGTATTCAGGGTCAATACAGAAACACCCAATACTTGGATCTGTGATTACCGTACATGATGTCTAGGAATAATGTTTTTAAATCGAAGCAGGAAATAACTCTAAAAACCCAAAACAGCTCTGCAATACGGGCAGTTTGAATCCATTAGAAATCTCTACCATTTGTAAATTGCACATAAATAGTGTTCCTCAGAAGGATGAAGGCATTACTAACTGAAAATCTGTTATATATAGAAGTCACTCTGATGCTGTAGCAGTTTCTGGACTAAAGCAGTACTTGGTCGTCTTGTTATCTGAGATCCTTCCAACAATTATTTTTGCCTGTTGTTCCCATATCACCAAAATTATTCATATTCATAATCGTATGCAAAACAATTAGCCCAGTTTAAAAAAAAATTGAATACAATTTCCACCTTACTTTCTCTGTCTGTGTGGTGTTGTTGTTATTTCTCGCACCGGGGATGTGACGTCAGCCTACCGGAAAGCAAATCTAATTATTTGACATGTCTGTGTAACATTTATTAAAATTCCTGTGACCAGTGATTTACTATTTACCGATTATTTATGTATGTCTATTCAACAAAGATGTAAACATACCTTACTAAGCCCCAATACTGAGTACTGAGACCGGAAGCTGCTACACTAAGCAAATAAAAGTGATATCGAAACCTTATCCGGAAAAGGGGCTCATTTGGACAAAATACACCGAAATATTGAATTTTTTTTTACATTTTTAAATATCACAATAGTCATCAATTATGTTTGCAAAATATCAAATCAAACGTAAAAATAGTTATCGGCCAAACCCCACAAAACTGTTACAGCACCAGTATAATTTAGGAGAAAAGGTTTGCTTTGATTCTCTGTTGAAACTCCAGCGTATAGGAGACAACAAATGAGTTTTGATTTTATCAGTACCCTTAACTACGTTTATCCATATCATATATAGTAATAAAAAGAAATAAAAAGATAAAGATTATTAATAAATAAATAAAAATAAAATAAAATAAGTAAAGACAATGAAAGTAAAACAAAAATAATATTTCTATTGTACTGAACATAATATACGATTTATTTATACCGGACAGTAACTAATCAAAATTTCAATACTATTGTCGTGCTTTGATTCACAGATAACGCAAGAGACTAAGTACTAATTATTTACCCATCAATGTTAGATATGGAGTGAGTGTGCTGTAGTCCCCTATCCAGTAATCTCCAGTTGTACTATTACACTGTTGTCTGATGTCATCTACATACTGGTTAAACTGTGTCACGGAGACCAGAGTACCATTGTAATTATTACACGCTCTGAAAGCGTTGGAAAATCGTACATGTGGATCTGAATCTTCTAGTATGACGTACTGTGCATTACCATCTTCAAATATAAGTAAATATTGCTCAAAGCATACAATATAATTTGTAACAAACTGTTAATTATACGATCATTACCATATATTAAACGTTTTTTTACATCGTGAGTATCTCTCATTACAACAATTAAGCCACCTGTTTACTTCACGTTGTTGTGAATTTAACAATGAAAAAGGGTCACTTAATTTCGTATTAGTTTATATTTCTAGTGATTTATAGTTAGGAGGTAGGAATCCTCCAGCTGTGCTATAATGAAATTTAATATATATTAAGGAGACGAAAGGAAAACCGTCCGAATTACTTTTCACGACTGACTAATGAAAGTATATCAAGGGTAATATAAAGAAAACCGCTCAGAATCATAATGAAAACACAGTAAATTTACCTTAAACAAACTTCCTACACTCTATATGTAAACATACGTACCGCACGTAATACTGAGAATCAAACAGACCTCCCACAGTAAATTCTTCATTGTCGAAGTCATATTATGGAAAACATTTATACAGGATTCTGGCAGAACTGCCCTCATTGCATAGACTTCCTGGTGATTTGTGGTACAAAACTGTGTCATTTTAAAACTTCCTGGTAACCACCGGTTATTGTTACCTGTCGGCTCATCAAATTTCACAATAGTAAACAAGGTCAACCTTACATTTAGTCGGATATAATGATATCATGAAGACCTCAATGTGAGAATCGTAGGTAGAATAATCCTATTTTCTATCATTGTAGTCCCACTTTCAAATCTAGATAAAATCCCTCTTGTAAAACAAATGTCGCTTATGATTTCCTTAGATATGTAGTGTATTTTACAGATGAGTAAATTTGAAAGCGGCTATCCGTATTGACTTATAAACTTACACAAGTGTTTTACTTCTATGGAGTTATATCACGGAATATACATGTATAAAATACATACAAACACATAATATACATATATATTTGAAGATGAATGTTCGGAAGTGATGATTTCGCGAAAAGTGTGCTTTTTATGTACTATACATGTATTTACATGATTGGGGGAGACGAGGTTGGTGGTGGGGGGAGGGGGGGGGGGGTTCCAAACAGTTGCCTGATATAAGAGAGATCCATGTCCCGGCAGGTGCGGCCCAAACGTTTTGTTATGATGGGTTCCAAAATTAAGTTTTGTTCGAGAAAGGGATGGAACTCTGCCACGAAGAGTGAATAATCCTACGATAAAGCGGCAAACACAAAGGAAAGTCTTTTTAGGTTTTATTTGTTTTTCTTTATTCTGTTCTTTTTTCTTTTCTTTTTCTTTTTAATCAGGGTTGGAGAGTAGGAGCTTCGAGATTCAATTTCCTGTCAGTAAAACCTCGTATAAGTTCCACATAAGAGTATTGTTGTAATATCCAGGGAATGGAGAATTCAATTTGTTTTCAATCTAAGTAGCTGTTGCCAACTTCGTTAAATATCATTTTAACACAATGTACGTGGATATTTGGTGAAAACTGGTTTTCATCAAAATATTAAAGATTTCATATTTGCTCTCAGTTATTTATTCCTTTCGTCGTACGAAATTGACTTTATACAAAATCTTGTGTCAAAATAAGAAGCAATTGGCTTTGTCCTTTAATTCTACATTCAGATATATTGATGATGTACTATCTATAAATAACAAAAAATTTGATACATACGTACATACAATATATCCAGAGGAACTTGAAATTAAGGACACTACAATATCCAATTCATGTGCTTTATATTTAGATCTACTTTTTGATGTCGACGGAGATGGTAAACTTACTACTTCAATTTATGACAAACGTGATGGCTTTAATTTCCCCATTGTTAAATTTCCATATACTAGTAGCAACATTCCTTTATCACCTGCGTACGGTGTTTATGTATCCCAATTGATTCGGTATGCGCGAGCGTCATCTGAGTATTGCTCTCTCATTTATCGAAGCCAATTACTAGGAGAAAAGTTACTCAAACAAGGATATGAGATATCACGACTTATGTCAACATTCCGCAAATTTTACGGTCGTTATAAAGACCTTATTTGCTCATATGATGTATCGTTGTCTGACATGTTGACTTCCTTATTTCACAGTAACTAAACCATCTGTATTACTTATACTATATAGCAGTATTCTTACTGTTTATGACATATACCTATTTTTACTACGGCTGTGCCGTTTCCTAATTCTGTGACAGTGAATAATACTATTTCGCCTATACTTATGGCATCACGACGGGGATGACCGGTCGGCAGGTGATGCTCCATGGCACCTGATCCCACCTCTGTTTTGACAGAGGTTCGTGATTGTTTATATTATATTTACATATGTATTGTCGTGTTTCTTCGATTTCGAGTTGTGGATTTCGGAACAATATCTTCGATTTGTACTTTTTTTCTTTTCTGGTATTGAACTGTTTTGAATGAACTTATTAATTTCCTGACATGTTGCATTTTTATAATCGCTAAAAAGAAATGTCATAGTTGTTGCGTGACTGTTGTTGACTAATACAACTATAGACTAATTTACTAAAGACAATATTTATTCGAACAAAAACATTCATGGTACTGATGAAGGATTATTCATACGAGATGATACAAGATATTATATATATATATAATAATCACTCCCCCAAACGATTAATCTTAAATAATAATAATAAGTAATACCATCTATACAAAATAAAAAGAAAATAATTAACACGTCGATATTCTATGATATATATTTGATATCGGTCATTTCCCGTATTTAGTACCTCAATTGGTCCCGCAATGTCTATTTATAAAATAGTAGTTACAATGATTTAAGGACAGAGGCGGGAGTCAATTTTTTTTATATCTCCGCGTTAAAGAGTTCCAACCCGTCCGTATACGATAAGCGGCAGAAGTTCCATTTTGACTCCCTACTTTTCTTTGCCCGCGGCAAAAGGCATAATGACACTTGAGTCAATCCCATTGTTAGTCACACTTCTTTGCTTATCAGGATTCATAAACTGAGTAATCATTATAATTCTCCAAGGAAAGGAAATGAATCAATTGAAATCCCTGTTCAAAGGGAATCTGAAGAAGAAAGTGAGGCAAATATTTCCAATCTTTTTCTTGGAATTGCCTAATAGGTATTTTATATTCTTCGTGCATACTCTTTTATGCGTTTTTGCAAAGACTGCAATCCATATTGTAGGTACTGAGCGTTGTGCTAGCAAGACTACATCATCAAGAGAGATAACTCTTATTGATGGTTTACAGAATAAATGGAAGTGTCACTTTCCCAGTGCCAATTTCATAAAAGGTACAAGGGAAAAGTCCCAAGTTCCTGTCTTTATTTAGAAATATGTATTTCAGAGATCTTGTATTTGAATTCTAAACAGAATATTTCTGCTAGAAATGTTTTTATTGTGAATTTTGTATTTCTGCCTATATGAGGCAATGAAGAAATTCCATGTTCTGTCAAATCAGGAAGTTGGAAAACCTCAAAATGTTTATTGATAGCCATATCAAAGGTTACAATGAAACTCAATAATGCTCAAGTTTAATACAGCACCTCAAAATTGATAGAAAGATATCTGAAAATTGAATAACCGGGATCTGTCCTTAACAGTATTTTTTCGCTCGAGGTCTTATAAATAGTTCAATCTTTATGACAATAATTAAATAACAAAAAGATGTGAAGACAAAAGAATTAAGTCGATATGTATATTATTAAAATAAATTTTTGCATCAAATTCATTGACCGCTTTATCCAAGACGGAAAAATATAGGGGTGATATTCGGCAAGGAGCTGTCAACTAGGTACCACCACGAACTTCGAATGACAATTTACACTGTTTTATTGACAGGAGAAAAAAATGGATAAGTAGTAGGAAATGCATGTTTGTAGATTTATTATTCCATTTGTGAAACTTTTAGGACTGGAGTGTCATCTTGTTTACATTTCGATTCTGTCGAGGTTTGAGCACATAAAGATCGTTCATCACGATATCAGCTGATTAGGCAAGCATTGCAATGGTACCGAATATTGCAGAGATAATTTTAGATATGAGAAAATTTCACAAAACATTTATATTTCGCAACACAGTTTAGGCGTTTTTTTTTAATAACCTTAGATTTTTCGCGAAAACGAGGTAACGTTATCGACGTCACAGCCCCCGTTTTGGCATGTACGCTGACAACGTATTGTAACATTCATTATGAATTTATACGTCATAATGCTTAGAAAATTGTATTTGGTAAAGTTAATTTCTACCATTAGTTATTGCTTTGACAATTAATCATTTAAACTTTTTGACATGACCCATGAATAGTAATAAATGGTGAATGAACCCCGTAGATTGTAGACATGCGCACTGTATGTTCGGTGTCGATTGAATGCTTGAATCGAAAGAGCAGGAGCACGTTAAACAGCGAAGAACATAGCATGAGAAGAAGAATGAATGCAGTTTTACAGATGAATAGCCACTCAAACTATTTTAAACGGTAAGAGAAAAGAAAAAAAAAAAACACAACCATTTGATATGAATTATTTGACATATATTAGTGTTTTTACGGCTTAGTTGAATTAAGTAACTTCAAAAGTTGCAGTCCACGGCCACGGCCATGCGGTTCCGATAGGGCATATAAAATGGACACTTTTTCCGAGGAATTATGAAAAAATAAAGTTTTAAGAATTCTTTACTGAACAGTAACTATTGAAAGTGGAACACTTTTAACATCAAATTCAAAAAATTTAACATTCAAAGACAAATAATGAAAACAGAATTGGTCCGTGTAATATACCTGTCAATTTTAGTTTGTAATCTATGTTATTAAAAATCTTCATTGGCTGTATAAGTCGAAGCTGACTAAAATGATGCATTATAAAAGCATATTTACATTAAATTTGAACGAAATACAATATATTTCAGTTATTTTTTAAAACTATTTGACGCATAATCAGTACATACTGTATAATTTATACCATTGGGGATTTAAGTACGAGTGAAATGCTTTAAGAAATGACTTTCTCGATCTTAATGCTGGGAACGTATATTGCATACGTTTCGGCGACATACGTTCATCGATAATCATAGATGTCATGTGGTCTAAAACATTTTGTGTTTCATTTAAAATAAAACTAGGTTATTTCCTCAAACTGTTTGTATCAAATATTACACATTTACGTGAAATGAAATTGTTATTTGCAGACGGCTTTATACAATACCTTCGAATACGACACGACGAATTCAATAAAATGTTATCATTATCTTGGTCTTTGTGAGCAAATTAATCAGGACTTGTAGAACATAACTACATCAATCAACTAAAGAAATGCAAGGGTTATAAATGATGCAACTTCAATGGATACTTTATCTTTATTTTCATGTTCAAGGTAAGGCGACACGGTAAATAGGAAAGTGTCCACTTTATATGAGAATAGGCGTTTATTACTGATATTTCGACTTTTCACCTGTCCAAATTTTCTACTTCTAGATTAAAAATGTCCTCTAACATGGCACCAAGTGGTATTGGCCATTACTTTTAAGGATATTTATAAGCATTTTGGAATATTTACTCTTATTTTTTAAAACAAAGAGAACAAAATTCCCTTTAGTCAACCGTAACTGGTCACAAAATATTTTCAAGGTTTTGTAAGATAAAAAAAGTCAATACTAAGTCAAATATTTTATAAGTAAAAACAGAGACTAATTAAAGTACCCATCTTATTGAATGTGTATCCTTCTATGTGGAATTTTTTTCTGATCTTGTTAAACAATTCGACTGGACCGACAGATTTATGTAGTATCCGTCCGAATAAAATCTATTATATAAAGTCTATTATATTTTGGGAATATATACTGTTTTTAAAAATATCTATATTTTATTTCACATTAATTCTTAGATTGTTGACGTACATATACTCGAACAGTATACACACTTCTTCAGGAGATATTTCTAATAATTGTTTTTGACTGCTTATTATACATAAAGAATGTCACTACTTTTTTCCCTCTCGCAAATGCAGTTAACATTTAAGTCAGAGAAAGTATTATAAAAGTCTCTAATTCAAACGAGCGTAGATTTTGTGTAAATTATGTTGATCTGCTATGTATCGTCTGTAAGTAAAACACACATCATCAAGCTATCTTTGATTTCATTGCCTAAATGGGTAATGGGCCATGCTTTTTTAAATATCGATGAGAAATCAAGAAGATGATTTGCTTTGGCTAGCAAGAATGCACGATACTTACTTACATACAAGGAAAGCATTAGGGTGTGTGCTTGTCATTTCGGGGTTGATTTTTTCCTTGCATTTAAATATATTAAACACATCTTATCTGAAAGTCAAATTTAATACTGATCAACATTTTGTTGATGATAATTTTCTTCTAACAATAATAAATTGATGAAGGCAAAAAAGAAAAAAAAAAAAAAAAGACGTAACTAAATATGTCTTATCTTAAACCTGCAAAATATAGAAATATTCCAACCTGCCAACCCTATTTTTATTTTAACTATGTGACTGTAAACTCAACATATTTATTATTTTGGCATATTATACAATTTCATATATAATAAGAATAAAGTAATTAATTCATAATAAACATAATATCATTGTCATAATAAGAAGAAAGTAATGTATCAAAATACAGCAAGCCGAGTTTTACAGGTGTTCGAGGGTCGGGCTGATACATCGATGCATTGTGATATTTTATTTCACGACAGATCCATCCCCACAAGTAGTTATATCGATACACACTTCTTAAGAAATGCGTAATTTGTTATTAGCATTTCCATTCATTAGTATTGCATTTCAGTTCAGGTTTGTAATTTGGAGACTACCGTAAATACTCGAATCCTGTATCAGGGTTGTTCATACTTTCGCTAGTAATATTGTATGATTAAAAATTGATTAGAATTTAAAACATAACATGATGTCCTGTGATAACTCGAAATGATTAGTAAAGTGAAAACTGTGAAGTCTTTAGTTTCTGAGGAAGTGATAACTTGACTATGAAGTTCTCAATTGAATATCTGGAACCAGCTGCGATGTTCTAAGATACTGATAAGATAAATTTTTCAGGAGAGAAGACGAAGATTGTTTAAAACTTTGGCAACATTATTGTATTTAAGATCTGTGATCATCATGATCATTTGACATTTATTTAAACTACTATACAATATTCTTAAAAACGAATGCCGGTCATAGCATAAAAGAAAAAACTATAGCTACAGCAATGCAAATGTATTTTTGAATTAACACGCTCATATTGAGGTGTATGTAGTTTAGATATCTGTTGTGATTAAACAGAACTGCTTATGGGAGATTTGTTAATCAGTTAATTACTGTATATATTACTGCCTACATAATTCTCAGGTAGATCGGCGGCGTTATGCTATTAATTGTTCCTGTTAAAGTTTATAAAAAACGTCAATTTTCAAATTGTCATTATTTAACGTATTGCAATACGTATCGTATCGCGATAGGTATCGGATCGGTCCACAGTGGTATCGGCCCACCCCAACCGAGTGTCATTTTTGAATTATCAACCATTGTGTAGATAAATCTAAATATTGCCTACTCGGTTTATAAATTCAATAATAATAAGTTCCCGATTGATTAAGAAGCTTTTCTGCATTTTTTTCTTTTCTTTATTTCCTGCGATGATTTTCCCTCTTTCAACTTATTGTGTATCTTTCTGACAGCCATTTCTAATTTACACTGAGCTTTTTTATAAGATGCTCTGGAAAGTTTATCTTTAGGATTCAATTTGAGTAATCTTCTATACTTGAAATATTCCTGTACAAGATCATTTTCAATTTCTCCAAGAAGTTCCATAAGAATACTTGTTGTTTTTTGAGTGTCTGCAATATTGAGTAATATTTATAGTAGATATTCATTGTTTTGTACATGTTTATTTGATAGTGAGAAGTTTGAAACAAATCCATTTTCATTATTTTCTAGAATTAACTGTATACTCGAAGATTTAAACCTGATATAAACAAATTTACTTAACTATATGTAAGTGCTCTCATCATAATGCTTTGAGTGACATTTATAATATTTAATTTTTAATCATAAATTTTATTCAAATATATAATAATTGTATTTCTTTATTCATAGACGAATTTGAAGACTACCTTCAGATGGAGAAAAGAGCTTCCTCTTTACAGGCAATCGCTTTGTTCCTAAAAACATTAAAGGTATAATGAAATATTACTATATTGTTCGATAAAACATCTTTGTTTTTTTTTTTTTTTTTTGTTGAATTGCAAAGCATTTCCGATTTATAAATTGGCTATGCCTGTCTATTTGTCCATCTGGCTGTATGTCTGTCAACATTTTGGTTCAAGTTTATGGTTGAAGCAAATTTTCTGTTATATAGTATACATTATACAGGTATGAATTTATACTTTACATGCAGATAGACCTTGATGAGAAATACTGAATTTCAACAGTAGGTGTGACCTTGACTTTGAGGTCACTTGACCTTTATTTTATTTGCAATCCAACCATCGAACCGACCGAGCTAGGGGGGGGGGGGGGGGAGCAAAGCTCCACAAAATTGGATCTTTGATAGCAGTCACTAGCTAATCGCATGCATGTCTATCTATCTATCTCTCTCTGTCACACTCTCTAAAATTTTAATTACAAACATTTTCACATTTTCTGAACAAAGAGAATCAACGTTACACAGTGCTGCCTGAAAATATTTCAAAAATATTTTTAAACAGAATTCTAAATTTGTTTGCCTTACTTGTAGAGAGAAATGTTGTTTGGCAAAGATTCTTGCTAGAAGGCTATGTGAACTGGTCAGCACCTAAAGTAGAATTTTATTAAGAAATTTTAGTTAAAACTTAGCAGAAAAAGGGGTTGGGTGTGAAATAGCCAAACCGTCCAAAATATTTCACGATAAATCAGGGTTTGAATAGAATTCTAAACTTACCTGTAGAAGGAAATGCTGTTTGGCATAGATTCTTGCTAGGAGTCTCTGTGAATTGGTCAGCACCTAAAATAGAATTTGATTAAGAAATTTTAGTTAAAAATTTAGCAGAAAAAAGGGTGGTGTGGGTGTGAAATAGACAAACTGTCCAAAAATAGGGAACCATTGGAAATAAGCCATATATTTAGGCTTTTATGGGTTATCTCAGGCAGTTATATGTCATATTAAACTTGAAAGTATATGTATCAGTACCATGTGTGATATTTTGTTATATAATCTGTGATCTGTGGTCTTCGAAATGTGATAATTTAATGAATAATCTGTGATTAGTATCTATTTTAAAAACGTCTTGGATTTTTAAATCATATCAAAACTATGATATATCATCATCGTTTCATGCATAAATTGTCAATGTAACAACTGTGATATATTTGTTACTTAAATATTTATTACTCTTTTTATCTTCATTTTACATGTATATTGTATTGCCTGAATAAAAAATAATAATGATAATATTTCAAGATAAATCAGAGTTTGAATAGAACTCTAAACTTACCTGTAAAAGGAAATGTTGTTTGGCATATATTCTTGCTAGGAGGCTCAGTGGATTGGGGAGCACCTAAACTAGAATTTTAGATGAAATTAAGAAGGGGGGAGGGGGAGGGAGAGAATTGGCCAAACTGTCGGAAAATATTTCAAGATAAAGCAGACATTGTCACATATGTCAGTCTGTCTGGGCCCTTATCTCGTACACCATCAATCAGAATTTAATAATAGTTCACCAGAATATCGTTCATGAATATAATGAGGGCCTTTGTTTAAAGATCAAGGCCACTAATAGCTAGGCCTTAACTTATCTTGAAATACGTATATCCATCATTACACTTTGCATGAAAATTTTGCCATAATTCACTGAAAATGTTTTATTGGAAGTGGGCCTGTGGACAAACAACACTCAAGTTCATTTCTGAAAGGTCAAGGTCACTTGTGACTTATTTAGTACTTGTAATACTTTTATAAGAAATTAATCATATTTCATCAGAATGTTTTACAGGCTGTGGATGTTTGGGAAAATGGTAGTTAACGTCATTTCTGAAATGTCAAGGTCACTTGGACTATAATAGGTCATTTGTTATCAATTCTGATAGCAATATAGCCACTCAAAAACTTTCAGGTATTAAGAACATAAATTATCAAACAGATAATGTTTAAGAAATATATTTCCAGTTCCGGGACTGATAATAATATAGGTGTTTCTAGAATGCACACCATAGCAGGCTTAACAGCTATATGTAAATACTAAATAATATGTTCCCGGGAAGCAATCATGAGTGTCACTGATTTTCTTGTTTATACAAGCTTTTAATTTCAAAGTGACGATTTCATTTTCGCTATCACAGACTTTCCTTTCATAAGTAGCAACATTCCATCATCGCCCGCATACGGCGTATTCATATCTCAGTTAATACGTTATTCCAGAGCATGTTCATATTACAATGACTTTGTTTTGAGGGCTAGGCGACTTTCAGTTAAGCTGCTCAACCAGGGTTATATATGTGCTAGACTAGCAACATCACTGAGGAAGTTCTACGGTCGTTACGAGACTCTTATTACTCCATATGATATCTAGTTATCCAGACTTTTAAATGATATTCTGGGCTGAGACCGATTCCGATCATTTTACACAGATTTACTCCTTCTATGCTAGAAGGTTACCTACTTTGACTTCTCCATATATAAATACATATGGAATTTACACGATTTGACTCTTAAATTTTTAAATGACTTTTAAATGATATTCTGGGCTGAGAGCGATTCCGATCATTTTACACAGATTTATGTATATATTTTCTATATCTATTATAACCACTAGGCCGGTGTCACTGCTGGTGGACTGATAGTCCCCGAGGGCATCATAAGTCTAGTTTTCAGTGCTTTTGCACTGACTTAAAATATATACTTTAAATTTGCCGTCATGAAATTATGTAAATTACTCTAAAACTAAGGAGTATCTCCCTCAGGCATAGCTCTGTCCTTAGATTAATTCTTTGGTTCACTTTTTCGGTCATTTTGGTTACAATACTGCTCTTCAAATATTTACATGATATGAGAATTCCAACCATTCGGCTACGAGCATCACTGAAGAGACATAAGTTGTCGAAATGCGCATCTGGTGCACAAAATTGAAATGTATATATTTTCTATATCTATTACTCCTTCTATGCTAGAAGGTTACCTACTTTGACTTCTCCATATATAAATACATATGGAATTTACACGATTTGACTCTTTCTACTGGGTATATGTGACGTTTGTTGCTGGCAAGCAGGAGATGCTCACTCTCCCCGGGCACCTGATCTCACTCCATCACAGGGGTTCACATATGCTCTTCAAGTGGACATATTTTGTTATCTTCCACTTGTTTTTCATTTTCACTGATTTTGTATGTCCTCTGGTGTCATGATTTTTAGACTTATGGTTTGGATTTATCCATCATCTTTACATTGCAATATTGAGATTTAATCTCTGAATCTAAGTTTTAAGGTGATAAAAGTAATGAAAAAACTTACACATCTCTTCTTGAAATGAATCTTTTCCATTTTCAAGTGGCAATTTCAAGACTCCTGCAGAGTGTTTTGAAACACATTTCTTCCAAGTTTCTTGGATTCGAAGTTGTTCTTCTTTAACTGTAGTATTTTGAAAATGTTGAAGAACTGGACTGGATAGCAGGATGGATCATCTTCCCCGTCTCTACATATTATAGAGCCTACATCACAGTACCACCAAAAGGAAGTGAGAAATCCTTTCCAAATGGGCCTGAAGAACAGATCGGTTGGAGACAATATCCTTGTTTATCGTTGATCTTGGTCTGCTGGGAAGCATCTTTGCTTGTCTGTTTATTGATAAACATTGACTTTGATATGAGTTTTCAAAAGGAGAAAAATTTTGCCTGTGTGTAAATCTCATTACGGCATTATCCACTATATATTTTGCTTGACGATTGGTTGTTGTTTCTGATATTCTTCTTAAGTAACCAAAGCTTCTTTCTTCTTTTTCAGGTAAAAGTGCCTGAGTACAAAAAAATGCGATACACCTCAGGAGCATGAATTGTGAAGCAATGGAAATGGCTGCCAAAGAATTTCCTCCTTGTCATCTTTTTTGAATTAGCAAACACTAATCTGCAGAGGAGGCCAAAGATAAAGCACTGGTTAAAAAGACGAAGGATCTTGGGATTTCTGGAATTGTACGATGTATAACAGATAGAAATCATTTCAACTAAAGCATTTGCAATGTCCAGGAGAATTTTGGAGATTTTGCCCACTTGATGCATGGAATGCATAAAACTCGCAAGTTTCACAGCAAAAAACTTGGCATTAGAGCCTTTAATCTAAGCCCTCTCACCAATGGTTGTGCTGCTGAAGGATTCAAAATCCTTGCGGGTTTCCTCTGGAACATGGGAAGGTAGTTCCGTGATGATGTTCTGAACAACATTACAAATATCATGAAGTTGCTCACATCCTAATACTTCATACATGCCGATCCCAAGAGTATTGGCCGACATTTCTGCATTTGGTATAATTAGGGCAGGAGGACGATTGATTCCATGGAGGATGCCAGATAGTTGGGAACTAATGTCAGACTTTAATTCTCTGTAATCCCATATACCTCTAGCCGCAAATTCTCCAATCATTTCTTGTTTCTTGAGATTCTGGAATGGATTAAACTTGCCATGTTAAATATTCCTCCATAGTTAACCTGCTGTAATGGGGTTTTTTCCCTATCTCCTATTGATAAGGTTGGTATTTTATAGACACATTCCAGATTAGTTTGATCATTGACATTGATCCCACAAATACAACTGTGTGATCCACCATGCTGTTGTCTACTTTCACATTTTTCCAGACTTCAAAAGTTGGTATGAAGCAATAAATATGCATGCTCTATCACATATATTATGGGTTTTGCTCCTTTTTCTCCATTTTGAGAATTTTTTTCACTGGAGGAGGAGGGGGTGTTAAAAATGTTTATACAAATTTGTAAATCAAACCATCAGCCCTAGAATCCTCAAACTTACCATGAGGATAGAACATAGGGAGACGAAGAACCCTGTCAATATTTAAGGTCAGGGGTCAAAGGTCAAGATCAGATTGGGGCTAAATATAGCTTCTTCATTTTCTAAATCATTTAAAGGCAAATAATGTTCACACATCACTTCCTATGGCATAGGATAACTTGATTTTCTTCACTGAATAAAAAAAGGTCGTATATTCTTCTGTCAGTGCCAGGATCTGATTAATAGGCAAGGGGAAAAACTTTCCTTACTTTGAAAATTCTCCCCTTTAAACTAAGCGATGCTAGGCATTGCTCTTGTATTGTTTTTATCCCATCCACGTTTAGTTTGCAACCGAGATTTAATCGGTCCACTGATTTAGGAAATAATATTTATGCGCACCTGACTGACGAAAAATGTATTGTTGTGGTCGCTCCACATATGACTGTATATCAAGTCCTCTCTTTTTGGGGAACTTGAGTCCATATTCATGATCATTCAGAAATATTTCTGTATTGTATAAAATTGAAATTAGAATGATTTAATATTTCTCAGTGATCATGCCATATTTTTAGGTGATGTTTCCTGTCATCTGCATTTTCTCTCAATATTCTGGCATCTTTGAAGCGTTACATTTCTGAATTGATAATTGTTTTTAATGGGATCTTTCTGCTATAGAGGTCAACCACAGTTTCCTGAATTGTTCCATCATTATTTATTCTATTTTCTCTTAATGTTTTATACACAACCTTATCACCAAGATTTATTTCCTTGTTTTTAAGCGTTTCTTTTATCACTGTCTTTTCATTTGTAGCACGTGCTTGAATGACCTTGACAAAATTACAAAAGTTCATTTTGCATCTAGATCTATTGAGATCTAGCTTGATCTACATTTGATATATGGTGTCACATTTTATATCAGCTGCATAATAATATTTATATTGAAGCACACAGTTACATACGTACAGGGGGTGTACTGATATTCCATAATCTAATTTGTATCGTCTTCATGTTGTTTGTTTCTTAATTAATCAATAATGGTGAATATCTCTTCTGTCATCGACGATCACATACAATTATTTTTTTTCTATTGATTTTTTTAAAAAGGGGGGTGGGGTGGGGTTATCTCAGTATTATATATTTTTATTATTATTTTAATATATTTATTTGAAATTATATTTAAATTGACTTGTACATCATATGCAATGATATAAGGGACTACCTGCTGTGATCTCTCTCTCTCTCTCTCTCTCTCTCTCTCTCTCTCTCTCTCTCTCTCTGTATATATACATACATATATACATGTGAACGTGCGACTGGACCGAGCGCACGCGGGAATAAATCGCGTTAACGCGAATTGTTTCCCGCGTTAACCCGAGAAGCGCACGCGCGTCCGGTCGAGCAGTCCTAGCACGTGTGCTGAAGCAGTCCTCGCAACCGCTTTTTGTGTTAACGTGCATGTTATGTTAGGTCTGCACCCATCTGTATATATAGTTGATGGTTATATTCTTCTGGTTTAGAAATTTAATAAAAATTAAGAAAAAATATTAGTTGATTTATAGATAATTGAATTAATTAGTTATTTCTTTTATTCTCCTTGAAAAGTCAAATTTCGCGGGTAACAAAGCCATTCGTCGAGTCGGAGTTACTTGCCCTTACCGGCGTCTCTGAAACGTTTGAAATACATTCTAAGCACGAAGTACTCGTACACCTATGAAGAAAAACTTAAAGCACCTCCTCATATCGATAAAAGATTATAATAACCTAGTGATATATGGAAGGTTGATAAAATTTCCTGCCATTTTCTGGCTCTACATTCGTTAGTTTTGTTAATTTTACTATAAAAGATGAAATTGCGCATGATCCCGTAGCATTTTTACTAGAGAGGAAGAACACCTGGCCCATTAAGAAAAATAAGTCATACATACATGTAGATAACAAGTCAAATGAGACATTTGTGGGACTTGAAAAATTAATATTCAATTTTACTTAGAAAAAAAGACGAAATCGGCCTTAGCTGTGCTGCGTTTTCGTGATACCATCTTGTTATGCATCCTAACGGGACAAATACTAGCCCCCCCCCCCCCCCCCCCCCCCCTGCTAAAGAACGTGCTAATAGAAATTGGAGCTTGTGTGATAAAGAGAATATTTTTGACGAATCTGTAGGCTGTCGCCATTTATGATAACTTATTTCAGACTGTTGTACAAAAGTCATGTTTAATAATACCACGTACACATATAGATGATGTCACAATCTAACGAGATTGCATAATGATATATGTATATCTATTTTCATGATAAAAAAGAGGGACCCCCCCCCCCCCCCCCGGGTTCTTTCGCCTATGTAATATATAATAGAATATAAAAAAGACAAACACATTGAGACGTAAAACAAAGACATGCATGATGAAATGAAGATTTACATGTAGAATCGATAGAAGCAAACTATCCTCCATTTTGTCAGTACTAACTAGTACCAACTCTATATTTCTCATATACATGGTCCTTTTATTGATAACGTCATATTTGTTTTCTATGTCACCATCCGGCTCACGTTCATAGTGGTTTTCTGCGTTGTCGCACGTATTGTTTTGATAACCACCGAGAGTTGTGTCCTCGAGAGCTTCGTATTGCCCATTGGTGCCTCTCTGCCCTCATTCTGAGCAAAGTAAGATTCGTAGTCATTTGGCGGACTTTGGTTATTCTGTGCTGCTATCCTCCTATAATAGATATAAATTATATATTGTTTTAAGATAACCACCGAGAGTAGGATTTTGAATGGCTTCGTATTGATTATTGGTGCCCTCTCTGCCCTCATTTTGAGTAAGGTAAACTTCGTAGTTATTTGGCAGAGTTTAGTCACTCTGTGCTGTTATCCTCCTATAACAGATATAAATCATATTATTTTAAGACAATCACATAGAGTAGGGTCATGAAGGGCTTCGTATTGATCATCGGTGACCTCTTTGCCCTTATTGTAAGGATGGTAAGCTTCGTTGTTGTTTGGCAGAGTTTGGTTACTGTGTATTGTTACCCTCTTATATTAGAAATAAATTAAATTTTGATGTATAAGACATATTCAGAAGTTCAAAAAGCATGACAACTAAAGGCATACAAATAATAATAATAATAAATAGATATGAAGAAAATATCAAGCAATATCTTCTCAAAAAGCATGTGTTAACCAAAACAGATAAGGTCGGTAACCGGGAAAAGTAAGCTTTCTTATATTAGTTTTTCCTGTTTAAACAGACGAGCGTAGGTTATTATGAAGAATATGAACTACTGGCGTAGTTTAACGAATAACAGATTTTATGAGAAAGGTTGCAATTGACAGAAGCGTCGATAGAGTTTTATGGTGTATATTTACTAACCGTCTATATAAAATCACTGCAACAATTAGCACTGCCAAAATGGTAATCGCTGAAACGGATCCTAAGGCAGCTCCTTGAAATACGAAATATAAATATTAAAAACAGATATCAAACTATTGCATAAACAGATAAATAAATAATCGAAAGATAAAGTTATAAATATAGTCATACACAATTATGTATTTAAAATTAATGTATTAAAAGATTAACACAAAAGAAAGGTATTTTCGAGAAATTCAAAGTGTATCCATTTATAGACACATACCTATAGGATTTATTGATCTAGTTTGTTTTTCATATGTTGTTCCTAAATCGGCTAATGTCATAGTAGTTGTTGGTGGAACGGTGTTAACAGTACATTTGGTGTTTGTAGAATTCATATTTATTTCATCAACTGCTTCCATGTCTAAAATATAGAAGAAAAAAAAAATAGATAGATAAACTTTTGCGCATTTCCATGATTACAGATATTTGGTTAAGCCTTACGAAAGCACCACGGTGGTTATGGCAGATCGATAGAAGACGTTGTATGACATCTTATCTCCATCTTAATTATTCTATTGGCTCGATGTTGCTTTTTTCCAATACTATGTTTTATATCCTTGACAATCGTACAGGTGATTGTTGGGTTTCATTAAATTGTACCTACATTTTGTTGTTCTTCAAGAGCGATGCAAATATTACTTTGCAATATTGTAATGTAGACGGCGTATTGGATTTTTATAACCTTGTTGAATTGGGATTATAGGAAATTGTGTGTCTTTCATTCTTTATTTCTTATTTTTCTATTTATGCAGACTTGCACTGCAGAGAAAGTTAGATTATATACATTTATAGCCACGCACCAGTAGATGTTGCTGGTTTATTTCATTCTTCATATGTTGTTCCAATATCCACTGATGGCATATTGGTCGTTGTTGGAATGGTGGCCAGTGTTATGTTAATAATACATTTGGTGTTTATAGAATAAAAAATTATTTTATCAATTGCTCCCTTGTCTAGAATGTAAAAAAGGAAATGATTTAAAAATACATTCAATATCTATATTAGTAAAAAATAACAAACACCGCTATCTGACATGTTGGTAAGTTTCTAACAAGTTTCTTATTAGGTTGCCGTTCTTTGTGTTAGATAAAGCATGCAATAACGGTGTAAGACATGTTATCAATCATTATATATACTAGGAGTAAGTCGTGTATTTTTAGCATACAAGGTACTTTCTAATCTAGACAAATATTGAATTATCACATTGACGAAGAAACCTGTTTCTTTTAATTACAAATTTGTACACTAAATTATAATTGGTTTATCTGTAAAACAGTTTGAAGGAATTGTTAAAATTTGTACCTACTTGCCATACAAAGAAAACCATGTTTTGTGCTAGAGTCATCACAAAGAAATGTTTCATTGCTTAGTCCTGTCTGTAGGTTAGCTCTTCTGCATATTATGTTTGGTTCCAGCAAAACATTGAACAGAAATAAGAAGGAAGAATACTATTCCTAAAGTATGTATGATTTATTAAACAATACTGTTTTTCATACATTTCTTGTAAAGAGTGAAACCTGTGCATAAATAATATATCAGGAACATAGAGGTGACCTTAACCAGCTTAGTTCTTAACTAGACAATAATAAAAATGGTGACTTATAAATGTGAACTGCATAAGCAGGTGACCTCTTTAGAGGAGACTATTAGGTTTCCACTGTTTCACTGTCATTAGGATTTCTCTGAGATGAAATACGAGAACTGGCATAGAGTTAAGACTACATAACGCTAAAAGGCGGAAAATTTGATAGCTGCTAATTTTGATAATGAAACAAACCAAACTCCCGATGTTGAACACAGGAAAACCCAGTTGACACTGAGGAATATGAGTCATAAACGAAAGGTTCCCGGTTGAAGTTCGACTTGTCGTCTATTTCAATTGTGACGGTACATTTTAAAATGCAAGTAAAATATCCCACACATCCTCTGATTGCTGCATTCCTTTAGTAGAAAACTCTGTGCAATGTATTATGCACTCGTTAGCACTACGTAAAATTACAAGAAACCAAACCGAAGATTTAGTCTTACATCAGAAATGATGGAATGCTATCCCAATCCGAGTAAAATTAACAAAATCTAAAAGATGCAGGCTACTTACTCAGAGAAGCTTTTGTACTTTTGTAATGTTTCGTTGCTGTCCATATCCTCCCTTTAAAATCCCCACACAATGATTTAATGTTATCTTGAACAAAGTTGAATTGCGTCAGGTATCCATAATTTCCACGCAAACAGATGTCCATTGCTGTCCACCAATCATTCGCATTGCCTAATTATGTTGTAGCGTTTGCTGAAAGAAAGGCATTTTGACCTCCTGATAAAAATAGAAATAACGCATGAAAATATATGTATTATTATTAGTATCCGATGATAATGCTAAACCTTCGAAAACATAATTTCCGCTGAATCTATTGGTTGATGCATCAATTTCAAAAGTTAGGAGCTTTCCATTTTCTACATTTCTTCGTCTTCACGCTTTCGTTTCCATATCTCATCCTTATTGTTATGTTTACCTGTTGTATCCACACCCGACATTGTTCTGTTTACTTCTTCTACGCATACATACACCTATACTCTTGTGTGACCCTTTCCCGTGATTCCTTGTATTGTATTTACATGAATATGTTCCCTTGTCATTATTTACAATGAATTATTGTTTTATTATGATGTCCGAAGATTAGAATATTGGTATTGTCTGAAACTATATAACTTCTACAATGCTAATAAAAAAGGCATAACCTTTACCTTTCTGAGATTAAAGTTTATGACGAATACATGTAATGATACAGTTTTATCATTGAATGGTTAGTGAAGTATTTTTCTCTGTTTATTTTATTTTTTTTTTTTTTTATTTTATTATTATTATTTTTTTTTTATTTACTTTTTTTGTTGTTGTTATCCTCATGTCCGTGATAATGTGATGACTGCTATTTTGTGATGAATATAAGACCAAATCTTAACCTCATACAATCTGACTAAAACCAAATCTTTATTCCTCTTTTCTACTTGTCCCGGCGGATAAAAATCTTATAAAAACGCCGTAAAGTGTCATGTTCTGGTGAACTCTGATTTTCAGCCAATCAGTGAATTGGCTAGAATTTCTCAGGAATAAAATAAACCACAGGTATTTGAAGCTCTATAAGACCACAACAAAATCTATTATGCCCCAATATGGGCAAATACCAAAGTAAAAAGAAAGGTATACTAAGATTTTAGAAACAAAATTAAAACCTATTCAGACACTGGTGTCTGTCATAGAAATTGGGAGATTGGAAAAGTTCATCGCTGTGCTACATTATTCAACATGGGATCTATTACCTTACACAATGCATTTGTCAGTCCATAACCCCTCATTCCCTATTTCAAGGGCGATTTATCCGCGTCCCTTTACCGAACTTGTTGAAGAGTGTATGTCCGAATTTCCATTGTATATCTCATCCTACCTATTATTGAGTATCGGGGTTCCTGTGTAATTTATTTCCAAGCAAAAAGAACAAAATGAACGGAAGACCCTATCAACTAGGAGATAAAAGATTTTCCCACAACAGTATGAAACATTGACAAAACTAGAACATATTGTTAAGTATTGAAATGAGTATATGGCAACCGGCCGAATTCTCTCATTTATAGATAACCCAATCTAAAAATAGGTATAACATATGTCTACTTTTGTCATCACTTAATGCATTCCAATGAACAATGGCATATTGGTAGTATCGTCTGTATACCGCAAATGACAAAGAAAAACAGGAATGAGTTACATATTTTACGTACATTAAAATGATAAATTAAAGTCCGAAATATAGAAAATACAAGATTACTTTACATAAGATATTTCGAAGGAAATTTTCATCGCAAAGAGTAACCATTGCAAGGGGAATTTCCACAATGAAAATCATGTTTATAAATGCTTAGGTATGCACATGAATATTTCGTTAAAGCATTTCCACGATACTTGACGTATGAATTTTCAATACCGCAATCACACAGTCGTAGCACCAAATTCTCAACGAAAACGTTACGCGTATATTCTGTACTATACCATTGAATAGATTTGAAGGTAGAAATTATTAAGGTCCAAATACCTCTTGGAACGTTGATAAAAGAATATCGTTATTGAAATATTGTGACAATTTCAAGACTATTTCGGCTGTTTCTGGACAAATGTACATAAAAATACATTACAATTTTAAAATGTCTTGACATAAAATATTTAATATTTAAACAAATATTCAACAGGACACCAAATACCTTACCTTCCCCCACTCCTAACAACAGTTTTCACTTTTGATTTTCAGGGGTCCATGAACGTAGTTAATAAGAGATACATCCAGGTTTCACATTACAACACCAACAATGATAATAATAATAATAATAATAAGAAGAAGAAAACGAAAATTGAAAAAAAAAAAAAATAGAGGTAGTAGTAGTAATAGCAGCAGCAGCAGCTGTAGTATTATCATTATTATTATTAGTAGTAGTAGTAGTAGTATTGGTAGTAGTAATTTTTAAATAAATATAGAACATATATACCTTTTAATTTCGTGCACCAGATGCGCATTTCGACAAACTTCTGTCTCTTCAGTGATGCTGGTGGCCGAGTGGTTGGAATTCTCATATTATATAAATATTTGAAGAGCAGAATTGAAACCAAAATGGCCGAAAAAGTGAACCAAATGATCAATCTAAGGACATAGCTGTGCATGAGGGAGATAGTCCTCAGTTTTAGAGTGATTTACATAATATTGTGACGGAAAAATTCTAAGTATATATTTCAAGTCAGTACAAAAGTACTGAAAAGTAGACCATCAGTACAAAAGTAGACTTATGATACCAGCGGGGACTATCAGTCTACCAGCAGTTACACCGGTCTAGTTGTTATAATATATATAGAACATATATACCTTTTCATTTTGTGCACCAGATGCGCATTTCGACAACTTATGTCTGTTTAATGATGATCGTGGCCGAATGGTTGGAATTCTCATCTGATATAAATATTTAAAGACCAGTATTGAAACCAAAATGACAGAAAAAAAAAGAACCAAAGAGTCAATCTAAGGACATAGTTATGCATTAGGAAGATACTCCTTTGTGTTAGAGTGATTTTCATAATTTCATGACGGAAAATTTTAAATATATATTTCATGTCAACACAAACGCACTGATAAGTAAACCGTCAGTACAAAAGCACTGAAAGCTAGACTTATGATGCCCTCGGGGATTATCAGTCCACCAGCAGTGACACCGGCCTAGTTGTTATATATAGAACATATATACCTTTTTATTTTGTGCACCAGATGCGCATTTCGACAACTTATATCTTTTCAGTGATGCTCGTGGCCGAATGGTTGGGATTCTCATATGATATAAATATTTGAAGAGCAGTATTGAAACCAAAGTGACCGAAAAAAGAACCAGCTATGCATGAAGGGGGGTGCTACTTAGTTTCAGAGTGATTTACATTATTTCATGACGGAAAACTTTAAGTATATATTTCAAGTCAGTACAAAAGTACTGAAAAGTAGATCGTTAGTACAAAAGCACTGAAAACTAGACTCATGATACCCTCGGAAACTATCAGTCCACCAGCAGTAACCCGGCCTAGTGGTTATAATAAATATATATCATATATACCTTGTAATTTTGTGTGCCAGTTGCGCATTTCGACAACTTATGTCTCTTCAGTAATGCTTTTGGCCGAATTGTTGGAATGTAAAGATGATTGATAAATCCAAACCCGAAGTCTAAAAATCATGAAACCAGAGGACATACAAAATCAGTTAAAATGAAAACCAAGTGGAAAATAAAATATGTCTTCTTGAATGCCCCTACGATGGACTGAGATCAGGTGCCCGGAGAGAGTGAGCATCTCCTGCTTGCTAGCAACACCCGTCACATATACCCAGTAGAAAGAGTCAAATCGTGTAAATTCCATATGTATTTGTATTTGGAGAGGTCAAAGTAAGTAACCTTCTAGTATAGAAGGTGTCAAATCTGTGTAAAATGATCGGATTCGATCTCAGTCCAGAATACCTGTCTGGATATGATATAAATATTCTCATATGATATAAATATTTGAAGAGTAGTATTGAAAGCAAAATAACCGGAAAAAAAAACCCAAACAAACAAAAACCAAAGAGTCAATCTAAGGACAGAGCTATGCATAAGGGAGATACTTCTTTGTTTTAGAGTGATTTACATAATGTCATGACGGAAAATTTTAAGTTACTACAAAAGTACTGAAAAGTAGACCGTCAGTACAAAAGCGCTGAAAACTAGATTCATGATGCCCTCGGGTACTATCAGTCCACCAGCAGTGACACCGGCCTAGTTGTTATAATATATATATATATATATATATATATATATATATATATATATATATATATATATATATATATATATATATATATATATTATATATATATATATATATATATATATATATATATATATATATATATATATATATATATATATATATATATATATATATATATATATATATATATATATATATACCTTTTCATTTTGTCCACCAGATGTGTATTTCGACAACTTGTCTCTTCAGTGATGCTTGTGGCAGAATGGTTGGAATTCTCATATGATATAAATATTTGAAGAACAGTATTGAAACCAAAATGACCGAAAAGCGAACCAAAGAATCAATCTAAGGACAGAGCTATGCATGAGGGAGATACTACTTAGTGTTAGAGTGATTGATGAAACATATTAAAATATCTTAACGTCTTGTCTACACGACAGGATTATTACTTGTATTTCCAGCATACATTTTCATTTTCTGAATGACATACCTATCTTCAGATTATTGATACATTTCTGTATGAGCTCTTGACACCAACATTATCAGTTTTCGGTATATTACGTGTTATTGGATTGCATTTGTTTGACTTTGTGGAGAATAACATCGACCAATTAATGAATCAATTCGAATTCGATAAGCTCAATATATTAATATATAGAAATAGTATATTTCGCATTCTATATTTAGTTTCCTATCTCTCTTTTTATGAACATTGTCATCTTGAAATGTTTTAAACACATGGTCTCTATATCATGCATCTAAAGAAGCTTGTTTATATTAGACATGTAAAGATGGATGTTACATCGATCTACTGTACAATTCCAACTTGCTTTCAAAAGGCCAGGAGGCCGAAAATTTGCGGCAAACAGTGTTTGTATTATTTCTTTCAGTGTATTTTACTTCCCTTTGGAACACTACTTATTATATCATGCATTTGAGTTATAAATCACCAAGTAATTAATTTCTCTGTCCTCAGCTGGCTAATGTTCATAATGGCCTCTGTCGTTGGTAGATCCATTATTCATATAAGTAAAAGTGTTTCTTAATAGGCTGCACTTGGGTTCTCGAGGGCTTCATAAGTAGCTGCTGTGGGGTTTCCGGCGGTTTCATAAGTAGCAGCACTGGGGTTCTCAAGGGCGGTATAAGTAGATTCACTGGGACTCCCAAGGGCTTCATAAGTAGCTGCACTGGGGTTTCCGGCGGTTTCATAAGAAGCAGCACTGGGGTTCTCAAGGGCGGTATAAGTAGATTCACTGGGACTCCCAAGGGCTTCATAAGTAGCTGCTGTGGGGTTTCCGGCGGTTTCATAAGTAGCAGCACTGGGGTTCTCAAGGGCGGTATAAGTAGATTCACTGGGACTCCCAAGGGCTTCATAAGTAGCTGCACTGGGGTTTCCGGCGGTTTCATAAGAAGCAGCACTGGGGTTCTCAAGGGCGGTATAAGTAGATTCACTGGGACTCCCAAGGGCTTCGTAAGTAGCTGCTCTGGGATTTCCGGGTATTTCGTAATTAGCTGCACCGGGGATCTCAAGTGCTTCGTATCGGTCGTTGTCGTCCTGTCTATTTTGATATTGCGACGGATATGGCTCGTATTGCCCGCTCCGATTTTGCTTGTGTTTTGCCTTCATTCTATTGTAATTGAGATAAACATTTTATCAGAACATTTTAAATTTTAAAGTGATAATATCATAATTACCCTATACAAAGTTAAAAACGAAGATTATCGAAGAGTGAAGAAAGAGAAATGATTCAGTTTAACATCACTTGATGAAAGTGACATTGATAACCTGGCATCATATGTCTAAGTATACGGCGGTGAAATACACAAAAGTACCTAAGAGTAAAATCACTTAACAGGTTAAATGCAGTCTGTCTAATTACGTATGGAATGAACACTTTCATTGCATAGTATGTTAGATTTGATTGCGAAATAGTGCAGTTCTAGATAAGGTCATGATTCCGTTAGAATATATAATATGAAAAGTTACTGACTCAGCCGTATGATAGAAGTATACAGTATAAAACAGAGAAAAAAAAAAAAAACACGCCACATAGTTACACACGCATATGCATAAGGACATCACAAAAATATTCGATTATAGTGCAGTTATGATACGAAATTAGGACGGTCATTTGATATGACAATAATCAATCAATTGGTGTGGTTAAATACAAAAACGAAATTTCACTGTACCGGACTTCTACATTGATTGGATCTGTCGCAATTCATGGCATTACTATTTAGAACATTTCTGTCAAAATTGAACATATTACTTTAGATTATGAGAAGTTATTTGGATAGGAAGAAATTATCACTTTAGTTGACTAATATTGACACAAACATTGATTTAGAAATCAGGAACGGGATGGAAAAATAAAACTGACTCGGTTATACAAGAAAAAAATATGACCAAAAACTATAAGACGCACAAGGATAAGCACACACACACACAAAAAAAAAAATAAATTTTAAAAGTATGAACAAATATACAAGCTAATAAAGTATGTGTGAAATAAGGAATGCACATTCAAATGCATTGTATTCAAACCTCTGAATATTTTTACCTTATTGATAAGTGTAATCTAATGATCTAGTGTACAAACTTAGAAGGGATGAAGGTTCGGATAATTTCATATCGGCGGGTTCCAAAATTATAAAACGCCTTCTACGTCGCAAAATATGACCCCGAGATCATTGTGTCGTGTATTGGGTCCCTCTACAACCCATTGCAGACATTTGCTTGAGCGTTGCTCGCTGACTAACAGGGCGGTAGGAAATCTATGATGGGCCTTGTCCAAACTTTTTCAGAGGAGACAAGGTCCAGCTCCTCGTCCCCTCTGACTGTTAGTCGGAACTCCTATTGATCAATGATTTGTGCTCGGCTTACAGACGGGCAGAGCACGGTTAACTTATGTTGATGTTGCCTTACACATATTTTGATAGCACAATATTATTATATAAATGTTTCGTGTGTGATCAAAATTTTTATGACCTCTCTTCTTGAGAAACCTGTTGATCATTGTTCTCTATATTGAGGATTATTTATAAATTTTTAAATGTGTGTCCTTGATTCTGCTGCCTTTGCGGTGAGTGGGAAGGTGGGCGCCCGTAAACTGGTTAACCACACCGATTGAATGACTTTTTTACTTCAATTGACCGTCCTTAGCCTGTATCGTAAACGCAGCACAATCGAATATTTTTGTAATGTAGTTTTTCATTTTGTGTGTGTGTGTGTGTGTGTGTGTGTGTGTGTTTGTTTGTGTGTGTGTGTGTGTGTGTGTGTGTGTGTGTGTGTGTGTGTGTGTGTGTGTGTGTGTGTGTGTGTCCTTGGTGATTTTTGTCATACAGCTTTGTCAGATGTCTTTAGTTTTCTCTTTACTATGAATGATTTAAAGGAAGTGTGTATGAAGAATTGGACAAACAAATGCATGACCTTTACGGCCTTGCGGACTAGCAAATAGTTGAAATGGAGACATGATAATTCTCATCAAAATGTTGGTTTCTTTATTTGATTTTATTCCTTCTGAGATCTTTTATATTGTTGTAATATACCATCACAGCATTCACACTTAACATATTTTTCATTTTTTTTTCTTGGATTGTAACTACATAAATTTACTTCATACAGTTATATAGTTACAACAAAACATGACTAAACGTTATTTTTGTTGGATGTGATCGGTCAAAAGTGGATGTTTTTTCTCCAAGTCAGCTAATGCTGCCTTGTTTTGTTTTGTTTTTTAAGTTTACAGTAAGGTATTCAGCACAAGTGTTCCTATTCTAACAGTAGAACATTTATTTACCGAACCTAGAGCGACTGAATATTTAATAATCACGAAATGCTTTAGGAAAGGGCAGAGTAATACAGATAATTACACACAATGTGTTTTGTCTTTATCAGATGTCTTTGGTTTAAAATATAAAGAAGGTTTTCTGATTGATGACATTGTGTTGGAAGAAAAGAACTATGCTGCAACAAATCATATCAATGAAACTCACCGTCTTACTATGGCAACTGCAATGATCGATAGGAAGATAACAATGGCAGCCAGAACCAGAACAGGACCTGTTTAAAAAGAAAAGAGTGTCTCATCATTTTGAAGAAAATAAATATATTTGCCTTATAAAGTTTCTATAGTGGTCTTTGGCTGAATAAATCCTTAATAAATGATGTCTGTTATTAATATATTTTAAACAAGGGCAACTCCTAGGTTGGAATCACCTCGCACAGTAACAAAACCTAAGGTACCTAATTTACCATGACCTGTGACCCTAAAATTTATGGGAATGTACCTCTTTTTATAGGAAAGCTTCATGTGAAATATGAACGTTATACGACCAAAAGTGTAACCCCTGGAGTGTCTACAAAGTTTTCTTTCAGACACACGCGCGCACGCACCCATACACGAACGTTACCATCGCTGTATCCGCACTGCAACACTGTTGCGAGGGATGATAATCCATTGCATAACGTACCTCTTCCCCAATAGATAGATAAAGCAAATGAAATATCTTATTGATAACTTGCGTTCATTTAGAATCAATAAACAATGGAATACCTATGTATAATAATGATATCCCGATTTCTTCTTAAATGAATAATGTATCAACTTTTTAATCTTTTAATCGATTTCTGTGACATTAAAACAAATTATTACTGTTTCCAGTTTTCCTCAGCCTTATTGATATAAATACCTACAGATGGGTGCAGTCCTAACATAGCATGCACGTTAACGCAAAAAGCGGTCACGAAGACTGCTTTAGCACACGTGCTAGGACTGCTCGACCGGACGCGCGTGCGCTCCTTGTGTTAACGTGGGAGGGAATTCGCGTTAATGCGATTGATTCCCGCGTGCGCTCGGTCCAGTCGCACGTTCACATGTCTACATGTATATTTGTAATTCTCTATGCAATACGGATGGAGAAAATTAAATGGATCTAATTAAATTACCGCGAATGTCGCCATAAAAACGTGTAGTAAATGTAATGTTAAAATGTAACCCTACATTAACAATTTTATATGTAATACAACAAAGGAAATTATCGCGTAGACATGCAATAAGGTATTTATGAAAAAAGCTTCGTCAGTTTATACTAGCATGATTAGATTCTAATTTCATTTATTTACTTATTTTTAAATAGTTTATTTATGTTTTTATTTCTTATTTGGTTATTCATTTATAACTAATTTATTTATGTATTTACATGTATTTCTTATTTAGGTTTTCATTATTATTATTTTCAATTAAGCTATTTCCTATAATATATGGAAATAATAATTATCATCATTATTATTTTATTTATTAATTTTTATTTCATTATTATTATTATTATTATTATTATTATTATTATTATTATTATTATTATTATTATTATTATTATTATTATTATTATCATTATCCTAAAAGAAGAATAAATTTCATTCAAGTCAATTTTCGTAAATTGCGTTTAATATTTTTAAAATTCATTCCTTAACTTGGAAGAGTTTTATTTAATTCTAAATATTTTACTTACACATTAAGATGTTTTTTTTTTTTTTTTTATATTTGAATATACAATGCATATATCGATTCTCCTTGAAAGCCTTCTATATGAACATGTTAATACAAGTTTTGAGTTGTACGCAAGCGAACGTGGCTGTCAAACACGTTAACGCGGCAGTCAAGCGCGTTAACGCGGCAGTCAAGCGCGTTCACGCGGTCTCGAAATCGCGTGGAAATCTGCGTTAACGCAAACGCGTGTGCTCAACAGTCCTGACCGCACGAGGAAAGCAAACTTCACGTTAACGCGACGTTAACATAATGTTATGTTAGGACTGCACCCCACTGTATACATATAATATATTGATGAAATAGTTTCCAATTTGGATGATCACCTAACGAAGTTGATTTGTCCAGTGTACTCGAACCCCGTGTATCTTCTCCGACAGTTTGCATGGACGGTGATATTGTGGTGACAGGAGAAGCTTTTGTTATATTAATTATGCACCTTATGCTTGTGTTGGCAGATATCAGTGGATTGATATACATTGCTTTGTCTGCAGTAAAGATATATAACAGAATTACCATATGCATTTATATGACAGTGTATCTATGGTGCATTAATACAGTATGAAGATATATAAATAGAAATTAATTCACCACATTTACATTTATACATGTATTGTGATATATGCATTAACTGCAATTAATTTCTACATTGCCGAAATGTTTTATGATAAATTTCATATTTTAATCATGTTGATGGGATTGTCCAATGAAAACGTTAACATATTTGGGATCCGAAGCCTTTCGGAGTGCAACAGCAAAAAAAAAAAAAAAAAAAAAAAAAAAAAAAAACAGAAAAAAGAAAAAAAAAAAAAAAGAGAGAGAGCTAGAGAGAAGAAAAAGGAAAAGGTTTCGAAATGCTTTTTAGAGTATGCAATGTATATTACGATTGATTAGTTTCTGACTTCTCTTTTACATAAATTGGTTTTATATGTGTTATACGTTTATGTAATAAACAGTATGAATAGCACTTTTGCTTCGCCTGGATATCCACGTGTATTACAAAGAAATCAAAGTATAAACAAGAGCAACACCAACGTATCATATGCCCCCCCCCCCCCCCCGGCTTTTCCGTGGTTATGTTTGTAAGGTGGGCATCACTCATATGATCACATGTGATAACTGTGACAAAAATATTGGAACATAACCAAATTTCAACTTGACCTAGATATTTTCAAGATGTATCTGTATGCAAAATATCGAATAGATATCTCTATCCGTTCCTGAGATAATGAAAGGAAACTGTTTATTGTAAGGAATTTAAAAGAAGTCCAAGGGGGATAAGTATGACAAAAATTATTGAACAAAAACTAAGTTTGAAATTAATCTAGATATCTATGAGATGTATCTGTATCTTCATTGCTTCCAGAGATAATGAGCGGATACTGTAAATGGACAGACCGACAGACTGAACGACAGCAGAAAAATTATATGCCCCTCTTTCTTCGAAGGGGGCGGGGAAGGGCATACTAATATACTTACATGCCTTACAAATAAAACCATGCAAAGTGCTAGCACTATTACACTCTCCTGTTTCATTGCTTAATCCGCTTTGCATGTTGGCAGTTCTACAAACAGTATTAGGGCCTTCAAGATCTGTAATCCGTACATCTGTAATATTAATGCAGGCATTATAAAACTCAATAAAACCAAAATATATGATAATAAAGAATGGCCGTTTGGACCTCAATATTAAGATTAATGAAGAAATTATATACACACTAGAATTTTCGATAAACGTGAATACTTCGGATTTCCTATTATTAATTTTCGAGGATTAGATGGCGACCTTTCTAGACTCCTATCATATGGCATTTACATTTTCCAAATGTTTCGATTTGCTAGAGTCTGTGCTGACGATTTTTGATTTTCATAACAAACAAAACACAAATTAATTCTAAATTTTTGAGTCATGGTCACAGATACCACAAACTCGTGAAAACTTTCGAAGAATTCTATAGATCTAATTCATAGCTTATATCCAAAGTCGGAAATTCTTTTCAGAAGTGTGTGTCCAATGGAATCTCCCATCCATGTTTCTACGATGATCTTGTATATAAACTTAGAATGGTCAAAAACTCCGATGCCTATATCGCTTTAATCAGGTTTTTAAATAGTCAACGCCTTAGTCGGGACTCCGATGAAACAATTACATTAGATTGATTTCAGAAGAGCAGAGCACGGCACGTAGATCAAAACTGATGTCAATTCTGTTTGTAATGGTAATATATTATCCATTACACATATCTTTTATGTTTAAAACCACTCACATTGGTTACTTGTCCGTCTATGTCTACATATATGAAGTATAATTTATGTATTTGTAAATATATATCCTTTAATTCTTCTACCGTTGTTGACAGTGGGAAGCTAGGTCCGTATATCGGTAAACCATAACGACAGTGTAGCTAACGTTACTTCGATTGGCCGTCCTAAATCGGTGCCTTAATTGAATTACAATTGATTTTTGTGATGTTTTATAGGCTTTTATTGGGGGTTTTTTTGTTTTGTTTTGTTTTGTTTTTTTTTTTTTTTTTTTTGGTTTATTAGTGGTTTTTTTTTTTTTTTTTTTTTTGTTTTGTTTTGTTTTGTTTCGTTTTGGTTTTGTTTGTTTGTTTTGTTTTGGTTTGTGTGTGTGTGTGTGTGTGTGTGTGTGTGTGTGTGTGTGTGTGTGTGTGTGTGTGTGTGTGTGTGTCATTTTGTTTCTAGTATTGTTTTCTTTTCTATTGTGTTTTTTCTATATACCCCAACAGCACAAAGACTACAGTGAACTTACATATCCCAAATTAAATATAATGTTTTAATATAACAGTAGCATAGTCTGAAAAAAACTGTGACTTACCAGGTACCATAATACTGCTTCTATACTGTCGTGATGTTGTCCAGACTTTCGAGTTAAACAAATTTCTACATATTTCTTGGCGATTGTTCAGAAAATATGCGAAGTCCATGAGGTATCCATAATCTCCGTTTACACAAGTCTCCATTGCTGTCCACCAGTCACTTGCAGTGTTCAATTTAGTCAAATTATCGTCTATTCATAAATATAATATTGTTATATATGACATATATATATAATATATAAAAATATAGCGTAAGCTTCCCCTGGTTGCATAAGACATCCATCGCGAAACCCCCCTGCAACACCTTTTCAAGTCGAGGAAGTAAATACATAATACACTGTATACACATATGACCACATGAAGCAGATCATTATGTCAAATTATCCTGTGCACGGTGTGAATGTTATTTACCTGAATTCAGTCGTTAATATATCAATATCATGACTACAGAAATTATTTTTAAATAGCATGCAATGCAAATAGCATGAAATAATTAGTGTCTATACCTACTGTTATTCAAACAGACAACTGTAGCGGATTCTTTTGCAGAACATCTTGCTGTATAAACACCTCTCATAGAACCGCAGTTACCATACCTACAAAATGGATCCATATTGTCTCCATCAGGGCTAAAAGCTGAAATAAGAATATTAAAATGCAATGTCGTAAAGCTAAAGGATCTCCGTATTTAAATTTCGATTTTTTTTTTATTTTATTTTATTTTTTTTTTTTTTTTTTGTACAGATTGCTTTTCAATTTGGTTTGTAATGCATCTAGGGTAAAACACCACTGAGGAATCGTTACCAACGCAAATAATATACGGTCCACATCGTAAACTCTGTCTAGTATTTATATGGTCAATAAACTGCTGATGTTTCATTATATTGCAATATTGTGTGTGTCATCTGGTGGACGAGGGCACCTTAAATTACATTGTATTGACATTTTCGATTGACACATTGTTTTCAAAAGCATTCTTGATATACAAATATATTATATGATTGAATTTCCAAAATGCCCCAATCCACACATATTTCCTTGCTTTCAATCAATATCGTGTACTGACTTCATCTACTCAGTACATGGACCGATTGGCTATAGATTAACTGATGAAGTTGCGTTATCCAATGCATGTATGATCTATACTGCGCATGCTATCTGGTACTAAATGATAGAATAAACTTTTGATGAATCTCTTAATTTCAATTATGAAATATGTGTAGACTGTCTTAACTACCAGATATACTAAATTAAAACATGTATGTACACACTTTTGAAGATGGATGTAAGAGGATACACACATATATTTATTAATTAGGAGTGCAACTAAATGAAAGCTCTTTTAATATGATCGATATCGTAAATTCCATTTGTTATATAAATGATGCAACTTTTGAATTTTCAAAATATTTAACATCGTAGTTTGAAGTGCAATATACCAGTAGACCGTCAATTTCGCAAACTGATCCACTTAATAATAAGATACAAGCACATATATTTGGAAAGCAAATTAGTATTAAAATCCAGTCCAAAGTTACAGCTTGTTTGATAAAATTAAAAATATTTAAATTATTATAGTGAACAAGAGGGTTTTAGGTCATCGATGTGAAAATAATCATGGCGGTAGTCAGCTACTTTATAGACATGTTAGTTCTGATTACCATTCAATCTTGTCCATAAGGGTCCGTGTTATTGCAAAAATATATCACCATATAATAGTCCTTCACTTAGTACCCCTTTCCCTAGACAACGCAAAGAATACTGGATAAGACAACTAGGCACTGCATTTCCATATGGCTTCAATGATAATGTTAATAGTGTAGATAATTTATTTAGTCCAAGGTGTAGAAATATCAATGTCATGGATCTGTTCAATTACACCAGTAAACGTAGTCATGGACATCACTCTTACCATAAGCAAAATATACATTATTAATGTACTTTTTTCTACGCTTTTACCACATGTCAATAAACAATTAGGTGTACATCACATTCGTAGTAAACTTCATTCTGTTCTTCTACGTATTCTTCATAAGCTGTATAAGGTGTATAAGTATGAGGAAGCCAGAGAAAATACATATATTGACTCTTCTACACCAGAATGCAGATTGAGCTTTGTCAACTTTCGGTTGTTCAATCCAGTTCGTCATACGGAGGACATGTCTTTTAGTTCACATCACTTTTTCGTAAAGCTGAAGTTTGCCAATAAAGGCATAGACGCATTGAACATCGGCAATATCCTCAACCATAAGAAAGCTCAGTCTTGCATTCCACCATACTTTAGATATAAAGAAACACCATATATATCCTACAGCTATACACCTACCATTGCTTCCAAACTGTTTAATTACAAACAAACGTTGAAGTACCTAGATATCAAACATCTTACCAAAACTCATACCGCGTGTTCATGCTTGTTATTCAAGTTTATATATACATGTAGTCCTGTTGGTCACGTCAAGATTGCCGATGTCAACATCGTAGACAATATGACTCTTCGTCAGTTAATTATCCGAGGTCCAAAATTTAGAGAGCCTAAAACATTCAATTGGCGAACTAACTTCCGTATTCTTATGGTTTCGGTAGAGGACTATGCTCGTAGATGGGCCAAACGTGAAGAAGTTGAGCTAGACACGTTGTCAGAATGGGTTAAATGTGTAAGAGTTTTTATACTCACACGTATTAGTAATTAAAAAAGTAACATGAAGACCAGTCATCCGTCTGTCTTCGAAGACCCAAGAGTCAAAGAAGAACTCGAAAGAATACGTGACAAATATGTGTTAGTACCAGTTGATAAAGCCTCAAACAATATAGTTTTTTATGTCATACACATGTATGTAGGGACTCAACCATTCATCTCCCAAACTGAATGAATGTCTCTTAGCTATGCTTTCCAAGCAGATAGAAAAACAAATGTATGAACGAAAAATGTCATTTATTTTTAAATGACGAAAAATATCTGGATGTGGAATCTCCCAACCAGATACAACAAACAAGTACAATATACAATCTTCAAAAAATTCCATTCCCAAACAGCGGGAAAAGGGGTCACCCCGTTCAAATAATAGTTTGCATAGTAACTGATACAATAGTATAATACATGTACCTAACCATCCATATTCTCTAATGATAACCTCATTGCAATGAGGGATAATTTGGGTGGAAAAATTACATGATCATACAGTAGGAATTCAAGTCGGTGCGGTGGAGGGAAACAACACTGTTCTCTCACCCAAGAATTCAGTGGATGAGACCTTTGGCTTTTCAAACATTTTGAACTAGTAACATTACTATCTAGAACTAAAAACTGCATGTACACATATAGTGGCATATTAAGTTGAACTGTCATATCAGGATCTAAATAATTGTGCAGAGTAATTATATACTACAGATTCCCTGATACATAATACCCAGGAAAACATGAGAACATGTATATCAATACATGTACATATAATTATAGTTATTATATACATTGATGCACATTTCATCTGGCATTTTAAAATATATGTCTAATACGCTACAGATTCTGCACATGAGAAATATCTTTCTACAAAAACCTGAAAATATTATGTACCTAAACTGATGTCTCACATAAGAGTCAAAATAAAGAAATGCATCAGAATGTTAACAGAATACAACTGATTCCAGACCTCAGAATCATATTTTTACACATTACATGTACCTGCACATATATGTAAACTAACATCTCACACGAGAGCCATATTAAAGAGATACATCCATTAGTATACAGAATAAAACTGATTCTACACCCGGGAACCATATTTTTACACATAAAATACATACATGTATGTAAACTGACATCTCACACGAGAGCCATATTCAAGAAATGCATCTGTATATAGAATACAATTGATTCTACACCCGGGAACCATATTTTTACACGTAACATGTACATGTATGTATACTGACATTTCACACGAGAGCCATATTAAAGAAATAAATGCATTTGAATACAGCATACAACTGATTCTACACCCGAGAACCATATTTTACACGTAACATGTTCATGTATGTATACTGACATTTCACACGAGAGCCATATTAAAGAAATAAATGCATTTGAATACAGAATACAACTGATTCTACACCCGAGAACCATATTTTTACACGTAACATGTACATGCATGTAAACTGACATCTCACACGAGAGCCATATTAAAGAAATGCTTCCGTATATAGAATACAATTGATTCTACACCCGGGAACCATATTTTTACACGTAACATGTACATGTATGTATACTGACATTTCACACGAGAGCCATATTAAAGAAATAAATGCATTTGAATACAGAATACAACTGATTCTACACCCGAGAACCATATTTTTACACGTAACATGTACATGTATGTAAACTGACATCTCACACGAGAGCCATATTAAAGAAATGCTTCTGTATATAGAATACAACTGATTCTACACCCGAGAACCATATTTTACACATAACATGTACATGTATGTAAACAGAGCCATACTAAACCACATCTTAAGTAAATTAATACACATATATGCGTAAGCACATATAGATTGACACCTCACACGAGAGTCATACATAAGAAATACATCGATCTACATGCAGAGTCAACTGGGGTACACTTGGCGCATTCAATAAACCCTACACGAGTGTCATTGTAAATTGGTATCCTGCCGAATTTTATGAGACACAACTTACGAATTTAATTTCAAGTACATACGTAGACTACTAAACTGTTAGTATGCATGTCGCTTACACACACTAACATATTTGCAAAGATATGTCGCTGTGTCGTATTTTACTATTTTAACCTTTGCCGTATGATACACATGTTTATTGACAACACTGAGTTTTGCAGGGGTTATCCCCCGTTGCCACAGTAGAATTAGGAACCCCTAACGTCGCCAAGAGTTGCGATGTATCATATTTCGGCTTGATATGAAATCATTTTTAAAACGTCAATTTAAGAGCGTGATCGAAACCATTGCATGTAATGATTTCAGCTTTTAACAAACCATTAGAAATGTACTGGCCTTAAACGGTTTGCGGCAAAAGAACAGCATTCCTCATGCACCGCCAATACTTCCTCATGGGTGTCATATCAAATTTTGGTGAAATCTTATGAACACCATCGGGACCCAGGTAGCACATGTTTGTCCAGAAGCCTCTGTGTCTCCAGTAGATTACAGAATCGATGTTTTTAAGTGTCCTTCCAAAAGTACATTAGTCCGCATAACTTTGTCATTGTATTGGGACGAGGCTGCACACGGAAGTCGCCGGAGGAGCTGGCATACAACAATGCATTCGATGTTTAGTCCTTCCTTAAGGAAAAGCACAAATTCTTAATTGTACAAGATATATCCTCAGGCGACTTTGCACACAAATCATTTCCGCCAATCTGAAGCACACAAATCCTGTGCGACTCGACGAATGTCCATAGATCCGGAGAAATAGGTAATCTAGGAAGCGTTAATCCCACTCGTGCTTTAATTTCTACATGGAAATCACCTCCATTAAGATCTAAATTCCTATAATGCGTTTCGCTGTCCATAATGTCCCGCAAACGCCGCAAGGGTTCTTTCCTTCTTGATAAGTAAGCATATATCTAAATTTGGTTTAAATATGTTAAGAGGTAAATAAAAAATTACAGTCTATTTTCGTCAGCTGTAACCTTGACCTTTAGCCTTTTGATAACGATATCAAGCGGGTTCTTTCTCTCTTTATAAAAACGTATATATGCGGGTGTGGTTTGAATATGTTGAAAGGTACTCGAGTTATCATTCAGAAACCTATAATTACAGCACAGAGCTTTCGGCTCCTTGGTTCCCCTCCATTATATCGATATAAAAAGAAGGAATAGAACTTCTGATTTACTATAAATACACCTTCTCCCGTCTGTATATAAGAACTTTTAAATTCTTCACAAATCATACCAAATAAATGCAGACAAATTTATCCACACATCCATATGTAAATCGCCCATATATAGCCAAAACTAAGGGCATGCTGAGCCCACGGGACATCAAATGTTGTTCAAGTAAAACACGAAGATGTACCGAAAGGTAAACCATATCCCATAGTCAATGGGATATAGGTGAAAATATCATGTTTAGTGTCATATTCAGACAAATACGAACCCCAATAAAATGGAGGTGAGACAAGGTGCCCGGGAGGAGTAAGCGTCCCCTGGTTGCATAAAACACCCGTCGCAAAAGTCCTGCAAAAACCTTTCAAGTCGAGGAGGTAAATAGATAAATAAAAACGCTTGAACATACGAAGTAGACAGTAACACGAAGTCAAATTTTCCCATCCAAGACAAGAAAATGATGCCTGCCTGAAATCCCGGTGTCGCAAACGCAGGCGAACAAATGTCTGTATATACATGTATATACGTATTATGTCAAATCAAGTATAGTCAAAATGTTAAGATGGTTATTCTGTATGGCCATGTCCCAAAATATCGGTTAATATTCTTGAAAGAGGATTTGAACTTGCAATAGATCCCTATAACGACCATAAAAATTCCTCAGTGACAATTTCAAACGTCCCTCAATATATCCTTGTGAGAGTAGTTTCGTGGCAAGAAGCCTCGCTCTCAGGACGAAATTTTCGTATTTACAGCATGCCCTGGCATAGCGTATATAAGTTGTGACATGAAGACGCCATATGCGGGAGAGGAAGGTATGTTGCTACTCAGAAAAGGGAAGTTGGTAATAATGAAATTGAAATCGTCACGTTTATCATAGAAAGAGGTTACCAATGAACCATCGTCATTAATTGATAGGAGTATATTGAGGTATGAACAGAAGATGTGCTTTCTGTGGTATCTTATCTCGAGTTCCTTTGGATGTATGATGTTGAGGTGATCCTCAAATACAGGGTTTTCAATCGACAGGACGTCTCGAGTACTATCATGCTGCGAACGATCATTTAGAAGTCGCGTATTGAAAGTGTATTGGTGAATTGTACATTCCCAGAAACTGATTTTAAAGGAAAAGCCGAGAGTGGTCGCTTTACATCGTAGCAATGGGTCTGACCATATTAACCTCTCGGTGTCCGACTAAAGTCAAGCTTTGAAAGGTGTCTCCAATACACTAGTGAAATCTAAAATCATATTTTGGAAAAAAAAAAGTAGGTGATAAAACTCAATTTTTCTTGGCGAGCTATGCTCCAAAACGTTCCAATTAAGTTTATCTCGTCGTGTTCCAAAATAATGAAGTGCCTTCGTGATCTACGATAATATAACCCGGAGACCATCAATATGGTATTAAGTCTATATTTAGCCCTTCTATACTATATATATTCCTTTATAGGGATTTGTACTTGAACCTGCACACAAGCAGGTGCGGACTATATGGTGAACATTGTTAAAGCAAATTTCAAAGAAGAAATGGTCGTCAATCCCTCTTACTGTTAAATGGTACTCTTATAGATCAAGGGTCTGGGTTCGCTTCCAGTTCGATAGAGCACGGAGTACTCATGTTGATTTACATATCTTTGATATCTTGGTCTTACTCCTTGCACTCTATATGATGGACTATTTATAGAGTTTTAAATGTGTGTCCTTTGTGAGGAAAGTGGGAAGGAGGAACCGTAACCCGGTTAACCACTCCAATTGAGTGACTACTATCAATCTATAAATGGACCAAGTCGGTATCGCATCTGCACCTTAATCGATTTTTGTATGATGTTCTTGTGTCTGGGTTTTTTTTCAAACTATTACGTTATTAACAGTGCATTTCCATGGTGATTTCTGTCATACGGCAGAGTCAGATGTTTTATCTTTCCCTTTGGGTACTGTAATGTTTGAACTGCATATATGAAAAAAAAACCAGTTCTTGAGCTGTGGACATAAAGTAGCAGCAACCCCAGATGGATTTTGCAGTGCACTGATATCTATATTTGCTTAAGGTACTTGGATATAGTTTTGTGCGACAAATTCAAAACCGTGTTTCTTATGCTGATATCTTTATCCTATAAAAGTTATGGATGTTTGAAGATAACAAATTTTTATATTTTCATGGATTTTGGGGTTTTTTTTTTTTAATACTTCTTGGTTGATTTTGCGAGTTTTTAGAATTTCTTTTTTCATTTCTCAATTTGTTTTTACCTCGATAGTCCTCTTTCCTTCACACCCTACCCCCTTCTCTGATTCCTCCCCCTTCGGTATCTTGTCTCATCCACAGTTCAGTATATTGTAGTAATAGCGTATAACGTAGTTGGGATGGGTTTGAGCAAAACAGAATTTTGTCAGAAATAACGGTGTTTATTATCAAATTTCTATTTTTATACAATATTTTATTGTTGAAAAAACCCCAGATTTTTCTTGCCCAGGCCTTACTAAAGAGAAAAAAATTAGCTCTCCCCGACGTAGAGGTAAAGAATTATCTGGCCGGGAAAAACCATAGGATAAATGCTAGCTAGTTATATTTACCTTCATCTTTTACATAAATACTCATAGCATCTTGATGGCCGCCAAGAATCTCTCCATTCTCTATGATATCACACTCAGAAACAGGAAGTGATGTCAAATTCCCGGTTATGTTGAGAGTACGAAGAACACATTGACATTGATCATTCTTTAAAAATTATTATAAAATTAATAGATTTATTATGGTATTCTGTATTTCATTTTCCCATTCATATATAATCTCTATCAAACAAACAGTTTTAACCGCCGTTTTTGCATAGTTTTAAGTAATACAATCTTTTGTAAAATCTAACCAAAGATCAGACAAATTTGTGTCGTTGTAGCCATGAGGAATCTATCTATCTGATACAGAATAAATATAAATCTTTCTTGCTCTTTTGCGTCTGATAAACCATTGTTTCTATAGTGATGCTCGCGGCGGGAATTGTAAAGAGCGAAAACGTAAATACTTAAAAATTACACTAATTACGAAATTTTCCTAATCGTAGGAGAAAAAAATAATCTAATAAAAGCAATTTGCATTAGTGAGATATTCCTAAATTTTTGTCTCATTGAGTTGGAAGTATATACATGTATTTTGGGTCAGTACACCTATAATGTCACTTTCACAACGTAGTAAAAGAATTCAGATGAGGTTCGGCTCCATGAAAAAATCTTACTTATTTTTCTACAAATTTCTCCATTACAACAAAGATTGACAAACATAAATGCAGTATAACCATATTTGTTATTATCGCAAGTAACTCAGATTTAGATATCCCTTATTTACAAATGTATATGGTATTTCATAAATGCACAAAAAATCTTACAAGGACGTTTTCTTCCTGCTTCTTCTAAGCGCTCTAATATCTGTTTTATAAATAGTAAAAGTAACAAGACATATTCCTTTTATATTTTTGTGCAACAAATGCACATTATGTCTCTTCAGTGGTTGGCGAATGATTGGAATTCTAACAATATATAAATATTTGAAGAGCAGAGTTAAAATCCAAATGGTCAAAGAGTCAGCCAGTGAATCAATTTAAGGAGATGCATGAGGGAGATACACCGTAGTTTATAGTGATTTACAAAGTTTATGAAAAAATTCTAAGTATATACAGATGGGTGCAGTCCTAACATAACATACACGTTAACGCGAAAAGCGGTCGCGAGGACTGCTCTAGCACACGTGCTAGGACTGCTCGACCGGACGCGCGTGCGCTCCTCGCGTTAACGCGGTAGGGAATTCGCGTTAACGCGATGTATTCCCGCGTGCGCTCGGTCCAGTCGCACGTTCACATGTCTATATTCGTAATTCTCTATGCAGTACGGACGGAGAAAATAAAATGGATCTAATTAAATTACCGCGAATGTCGCCATAAAAACGTGTATTAAATGAAATGTTAAAATGACACCCTGCATTAAGGATTTCATATGTAATATAACAAAGGAAATTATCGCGTAGACATGCAATAAGGTATTTATGAAAAAACTTCGTCAGTTTATACTAGCATGATTACTTTCTAATTTCTTTTATTTATTTATTTTTAATTAGTTGATTTATGTATATATTTCTTATTTGTTTATTCATTTATAACTAGTTTATTGTTGTATTTACATGTATTTCTTATTTATGTTTTTATTATTATTATTTTTAATTAAGCTATTTTCTATAATAGATAAATATAATAATTATCGTTATTATTATCTTTATTAATTTTTATTTCGTTATTATTATTATTATCATTATTATTTTTATTGTTATTTTCCTAAAATAAGAATAATTTCATTAAAGTCAATGTTCGGAAATTGCGTTCAATATTTCTGAAATTCATCCCTCAACTCGGAAGGGTTTTATTTACTTCTAAATATCTTAGTTACACATTAATACGTTTTTAAATATACATATACAATGTATATATCTATTCTCCTTCAAATCCTTTTATATGAACATGGTAATACATGTTTTAAGTTGTAAGCAAGCGAACGTGGCTGTCAAGCACGTTCACGCGGCAGTCAAGCGCGTTAACGCGGCAGTCAAGCGCGTTCACGCGGTCTCGAAATTAAGTTCACGTGGAAATCTGCGTTAACGCAAACGCGTGTGCCCAGCAGTCCTGAGCGCACGAGGAAAGCAAACTTCACGTTAACGCGACGTTAACATAATGTTATGTTAGGACTGCACCCCACTGTATTTAATGACAGTATAAAGCACTGAAAAAAAATATTAATTTAAAAAAAAATCAAAGTTGGCCTTTAAAGGCATTTGAAAAAAGAGTGTACTGTAGAAACTGTAATAATTACCTGAGGATCCTTAAAATAGAAAATGAACTGTTGGAACATCTGAAGTCCACAAGCTTTTTATTAGAATCATTTATTTGATTTTTGGACATATTACATAACTATTCGTCATTAAGCTTTAAAAAGAGACTCTTTGAAGTGATGTGATATGTTTCCACCAGTATGGAGGCCTCAAATGTTTGTTATATTTCATTTTGTTTAAGAGAAAATTGCTTCTAAAACGTGTACACTGAATTAGAAGACATCAAGATTTTGAACTTTCTGATCGATTACATTTTTGTACTGTACGACAAATCTATCATTTGAAAAGCATCATACCTTCACAGCTATACCAATGTCATTGGGACATCTAGCTTGGCATTTCGCTACATTGTTTTTAATGATAGTAAAGTTTGTACTTGCAGCTACAGTTGTGGTGTACTTGTAACAACCTAAAATACGGAAAATACAACAGGAGAATATATTCTTGATTACTGTTGTTGCACAAACAGAATTGATTCAATTCATGTCCATGTTTATAGTATATAATTCCGATAACTAGAAAGAATATTGGACTTTTTTCTCATTTGTATGGGCAAAATTTCCACTTTCATGCAGATTATAAATGGATAAGCACACAAAAAGCATCACACAAATGGAGATTAAAAAGCACTTATGGTAAGAGATAAGGACGGTCAATAGAAATGAACATTTCCACTCTTTTGGTGTTGTTAATCTAATTACGGGACGAAAATCATAATTCGAAAAAATTTTAATAACCCATTCACATAGAAAACAAAGGTCAAAATAGTACTCAATTACAGAGATCATAAAAACGTAAATACAAATTTGAATACGAAAGTAGTATAAATATCAGAAATATTAAATCACCTCAGAATATGTCCACCGTGCCCTGTCTGTCTAAAAGCGAGCTTAGAACCCTGATCTGTAATACTTCCGACTAATATTCAGAAGGGTCAGGGACTTATCTCTTCTGAGAATATTTAGAGAAGGTCTGTCATAGAGTCGGCCTTTCTGTCCGTCGGCAAAGTTTCAAGGAAAGTATGTATAAGGCACAAGTCAAAAGGACATTTAAAATGGCACTTGGCAATAGTGTCGACAGTGATAATACAAGTTTCTCCGAAATGTATATACTTGTCACTACCTAAAATACGCCCATGACATTTTATACTTACTCAATATGGTTAAAAAATGAAAAGAGATACCCCCCCCCCCCCCACACACACACACACACAAAGAAACAACAAAAAACAAAACAAAACAAAGAAACAGTAAAAAACAAATAATAATAACAACAACAACAACAACAACAATAATAATAATAATAATAATAATAATAATAATAATAATAATAATAAAACAAATCAAAAAGGAAATATATGACGAAAAAAAAACAATAAATAGTAAATAAATAAATAAGTGAAACGAACAAACAATTAAACCAAATATATTAAATTCAATAATCTAACCTGGTAAAAATTATATTATTCTGATACATTATAATGATAATCCAGCAATCCACCTGATAACAATCAACAATATCAAAACTCTATCTATTGTAATGAGAACATTCAAGATATTAGTCCTAGACCACAATTGGGGAAGCAATCGGATAATTTACCGATAATTCACATAGAAAACAAAGGTCAAAATAGTACTCAATTACAGAGATCATAAAAACGTAAATACAAATTTGAATACGAAAGTAGTATAAATATCAGAAATATTAAATCACCTCCGAATAATATCAGGAAACCATATGTATCTGTATATTTATGTAACTAACCCAACAATGTCAGATAAGGAGTGAGTGTGCTGTAGTCTCCAATCCAGTATTCTCCTGTTGTCGTATTACACTGTTCTCTGATGTCATCTAGATGCTGTTGAAACTGATTCATAGAAACCAGTGTACCGTTGTAGTTGTTACAGGCTGTGAACGCGTTGGAAAACCGTAAAGGTGGATCTGGTTGTTCTAGTATGACATAGTTCGCAATGCTTTCTGCAAAAATATGTAAATAACACATATACCAGCTGTAATATAAAATGTATGAAGAAACAGGTCAGTAACACGCATGACACAATTGTTTATATGGTGTATTTCAGTAATACAATTATGCTATACTATATGATTTTTATGACTTAAACAATGATGTAGCGTCACTTAACTTTATTTGTCGGTGCATTTTTACTTTTACCTGTTTGCATTCTACAATTCGAACTTATCGACCGCAAAATGTGAACTATCATTTAGACTGGTATTTCAACCAATCTCATTCAATGCTATCCCTTCCAGTTACCTTACGTATATAAAAGTAGCTGCGTTTACAAGAAACAGTTTTGAAGTCTGTAGAACGATATAGAAGTGTGATAGAGGGATCCACTTCATAATATTTTTAGGTTAAGGTTTTGAGTAATGCTACGTTCGTTTATATTTCCCGGTGTTTTGTCTTTCCGATGAGACAGCAAAAACCGATGCCTCGTGTCGTGGTATGCATGGCACATTAAAGATCCCTCACTGCTTCGAGTGCGTCCGTTGCAAAGGTCAAAATTTGTATGTCCCGCATCAGGCAGATGTCGTCACCATATACGTGGTGTGAAGTTAAACAAAAATCAATCAATCAATCGTTCATGTTTCATATATAATATTTATAAGAAGTCGGAATGATATATCTGCCGTAAGGAAACTTGGTATTCATTGATAGATACAAAAACCATTTAAAAGTGTCGTAAAATAATGTCAGTTGATATCGAATGAAAGGGCTGAATTTTAGTGCGAAGATGTTGTTTTAAAATATTTAATTTTATCATCCGTATCACTCGTAAAACATACTTACTACACACAACACTGAGAATAAAACAAGTATCCCACACTAAAACAATCGAAGTCATTTTCAAATTATAAAACTCATACAAACAGTGCACCGTAAGTAATGTGGAGTATAAAGTATAAAACAGGAACCCAAAGCTCGATGTTTAATCATCTCATTGGTTTGTGATATATACTTGTCATTCTCACAAGCTTCCGGATATATAACACCGGATATTCTTACATAATATCTTTCAAAAAAGCATATCATATACGGCCAAAGAGTGTGCGGTGTGAAGGTGGCATGTAAAAATGTACGTTTTAATTGAATGATTATATATATATGTATGTGTGTGTGTATGTGTGTGTGTGCGTGTGTGTGTGTCTGTGTGTCTGTGTGTCTGTGTACTTAATCCACACCAGCCTTAATAATAATTTAAAAGGTTACGATGGAAAAGTTAAGATTAAGTGTCAATCAGACATGATGCATCAACTGTTACAAAATGTGTAGCGCTAGTGTATTTATATCATTTAAGCTAAATAAGCAAAACTACCTCAATTAAAATCAAACAAACAACATTAAATTAAAACAACCACCCCCTAAATAATCTTCTACAGTCTGCGATTTCTACAATATTAATGAAAACAAGTAAAAGTGAAAAGTGAAATATCACTTTAAATGATATTAGTGTATTGTGTCACCCATAATAACGTATAGTGCTATTTTCAGATATACACCATGTATATGTTACTGACCTACTGAGAGAGAGGGTGGTGATTAATTCGCTGAAAAACACGATATTTACTCGGACAAAAACGCTACTTTTGATTTTATCGAACGGTGCATACTGTGGTGACTTCTGTCATACAGTTGAGTCAGATGTCTTTATCGCTTCTTTTAAACAGTTGAAGCACAAGTGAACTTTCGAACATGCTTTTAAAACCTTGAACAAATGTCATATTTAGGTGATATATGTATTAAACGGGATGACGCGTTGATTGCGAACCCGTGGATTATTTTAATGAATTATAAAACTATTATTTTTGCTTTTATTTAGACAAACATGGTTTTTTTTTTTTTTTTTTTTTTTTTGGATGAATTTATGATAGCATATCCAGTAAGTTCGCGAAGTTTGCATAGTATTTTCTTCTAAGCATATCATAATACCGCCTCTAAATTTGGATATTTATAAGTAAAGGCAGCCTAACATTACCTGAAATTGAATTGCCGGTTCTAGTATTTTGATAAGGAAAACCAAAGCTGATCTGCCTTCTAAAATTTCTGGACGATTTTTAATACGGAAAGGAGAATGTAAGATACGTATTAATATAAAAATTATACTTTTTAAACATTTTCTAAAAAAATGACCCACATTTTATTTACATAACATCGTCTGTTATAAAATGCAAGCCTGTTTAAGATGTTTGCTTTTATAGAATAACCCCCCCCCCCCCCCCCCAAAAAAAAAAAAAAAACAAAAAAAAAAAAATATTGTAGATATATTTTATTCGACGCTGTTTGTATTTTATATATGCATTCTAGTGATGTAAATCTGTTGACAGAGAATAAACAATGAAGAGTACCAAAAGGCATTTATAACATATATTTTATTTACTGTGCGTTAACTTGACCTCTTGACAAGGTTGTCATATTTATTACTTGCGGCTATCATCTACATTCATTTTTTTTTTGTAAGATTTATATATATATATATATATATATATATATATATATATATATATATATATATATATATATATATATATATATATATATATATATATATATATATATGGTGCAGTGTCTTCCACAAGAATAATCTTGATAACAAATGCTTAAGGATTTATATTTTCAAATGAAAGTCCTTTGATTTATCTTTTGTTGTGGTGAATGGGAAAGTGGACCCATAAACCAGTTAACCACACCAATTGATTGACAATCATCACATCAAATAACTGCCCTAAGTCGTTATCGTAACTGCACTATAATCGAATGATTTTGTGATGTCTTTATGCATCTTTTCATATCATTACATTAAATATTGTGTATTATCTTGGTAACTTCTGCCATACGACTGTGTCAATAACATGTTTCCCCCTTCATATCGCGAGAGGCAACATCATGCAGACAACAACGAATTAACCGTTAGTGGAAACTGCTTGCAAAGTGGCATCGTCAGCGACGGTTCTTTGAAAAGTTTAAAGATATGTCTCGGTATAGGGTTAACTGACCGATGACTGTTATCAGTCAACCTACGATTATTTCACGTATATGGTAACAGCATCGATGCACTGCAAAAACATTGTATATATGTAACGGATCATCTAGAGGCAGACAGAAATCAATTATGTGCCACTCTATCCTTGACATCACGTCTCGTTTACACTGTCTCATCCAAAAAACCAGGACACTAGTACGTCCACGACGAGAGTCGAACCCTGGTCCTCTTGGTCATGAGCTGAGCACCTTATCCACTGAGCCGCACTTATCTCGTATAGTGAATGCAAAATTAAAGATTGCATATAAAGCACAGTCTTAATGGCCGGATATTATTCCTAATGGAGAACTACTTAGGGGAGCATGGGGTAAATTCGACCTGGGAGAAGTTCGGCCACTTTTTCATCATCTGCTTAAATCGATTAAAACTTGTAAATAGTACTTATTTCTGAATTTGCAATTAATCGGAATCAAAAGTTACAAAATTTCTACTCCGTATCTATTTGATATGACGTATGCACGCGCGTGCGATTGATGACGCAAAACATCAAAAGTAAGAGTTGTCGCGCTTTTGTTTTAATCGTTTGGAAAGCGCGATTTTCGAAACACTTTATTTCAACAAACAACTATTCAGACATAATATTACGATAAGTTGGGAAGATACATGCCTCTATGTGTAACAATAAATAATCTATAGAACACATTTGAAACAACAAATATACACATTTATTCAAAAGATACTGGAAAATAGTTAAAATTATCGTATAATCCCAACCAGGTCAAAAGATGTGAGAAGGGGTAAATTCGGCCACCTTTAAATTAATACCAGAAGACAACCAACTGAAATAGATACGTTATTAATACACATTATAATTAATTATAAAATCTAAGTTTGGTGATTTAAATCATTCCTTGTTAAAATTTTCATTTATAAATGAAAACCAAGCTAAATGCAAACGGACTTATTAGAACACAACCCCCCCCCCCCCCTTTCTCTACTCCTTTTGTGACAGTTTAAATTGTTTCTTACTTTTTCTTTCATTTTCTTGTACTGCATATTTATATTATTAGTTGTGTTGTGTGTACGTGTGGAATATTTAAACCTTTGCAATGGACCCACCCTGCGAAGCAAAGAGGAATTTGACATGGAGCCTCGGTTTTAAAGTGCTTATGACATTAATCAATTAACTTGTTAAATGACAACATACATGTACAAATAAATGTAAAACAAACCAAAAAAGAAAAAAAAAAAACCCAAAAATTATATCATTAAGATAAATTGTTGTCTATGTAGAGATTCGAACACGGAACTTTTATTTCTCTATAGCCTAGTCAGTAACAAGCGGCTAATCGCTATAGTATACAAACCTCTGTGAAGCCTGCGTATCTCAGTCGGTTGAGGTGTTGGCTTGTTATCGAAAGGTCCCGAGTTCGATCCCATTCGACGGCACAGTTGTCCTGTCTTTCTCATGAAGCCGGCATGGCGTAGTGGTAGTGCGCTCGTCTCTAGATCTGGAGTTCCGGGGTTCGAGTCCCGCTCTGTTCATGCCAGTGTCCTGTCTTTTGGATGAGACAGTAAAAACCGAGGCCCCGTGTCGTGGTAGACATGGCATGTTACAGATCCCTCACTGCTTCGGGTGGATCCGTTGCAAAGGTATGATCGGCATCAGGCAGATGCCGTCACCAATACGTGCAATAATCGTGGTGTGACGTTAAACAGTAATCAATTAATCAATCTTTCGGATGAGACAGTCTAAACCGAGACCCCGTGTCACGGAAGGCATGGCACGTAAAAAATTCGAAGATCCCTAGTTTGAGCCCAGCCGGAGGCACGCGGGTGTCCTGCCTTTCGGATGAGACAGTTAAAACCAATGCCCTTGTCACGGTAAGCGTGGCGCGAAAAAGATCCATCATTGCTTCTGGTGGGTCCGTTGCAAAGGTTGAAATTTGTATACATTACATCAGAAAGATACCGTCACCATATACCTTGTTTTAATCTAATCTACTGACCCTCCTTTAAAATATGAACAATGGAAAGGTCTCTCTCTCTCTCTCTCCTTCAAGGTGTCCATATTACTCAAAATATCTTTCATATGGAATTGTAGATATGCCTAGAAAGTATCATCCTTGCAAGAGAGGCAAAATACGCCAGTACAGCGACGAACAACTACGAGAGGCTATGGAAATAGTATACAGTGGGGCCATGTCAGCTAGACAAGCATCTCAACATTTTGGAATACCTCGGGCAACGTTAGGAGATTACCTGCTGGGAAAATCGCTGATAGGTTCTACCAAACAAGGCAGACAACAAGCTATACCTGTTTCAATTGAGGACAAAATTGTAAAATCAGCAACAAAGGCATCTCAGCTAGGGATCGGGCTCTCTGTTAAGCAATTACTCCACAGAACAGGTACACTCTGCCGCCGGTTAAATTTAAGGACACATTTTACTAATAATACTACTAGGCTAGACTGGTGGCGCGGACTGAAGACGCGTTATCCTAAACTCACAATTCGGGAACCCGAGAAACTAGGAATTCAACGTGCTTGGATGCTTAATCGCCAGAAAGTAGAGCAATACTTCGAAGATTTGAAGCGCGTAACCGCGGAACTCAAGATTGGCGATTCACCAAACAATATTTGGAATTGCGATGAAATAGGGAAAACCTTTGAACATTCGCCCGTTCGAGTTATATCAGTCAGGGGCACCAGGAATGTAGTAAGTAGGACTTGTAGTCCTTCAACCCATGTGACTATAATGGCGTGCGGTAGCGCTGGGGGGAAACGTATGCCTCCACTTCTTATTGCAAAGGCAAGACAAATTATTCCCTGCACGGATTCAACGTGGAACAAGCACCTGAAGGTACCATGTGGGCCGTGCAAGAAAATGGATGGATGACTGATGACATTGGGGAGCGGTGGTTTGAAGAGGTTTTTCTGAAAAATTGTGGTCCAGCAAGACCTCAGTTGTTAATTCTTGACGGCCATTCATCACACGAGTCCTTGTCGATTATTGAACTCGCAATTGCGGAAAACATTGTACTTCTGTCGCTACCTCCACATACGACACATTACCTGCAACCGTTAGATCGAGCAGTATTTGGTTCTCTTAACCACTTTTACAATGAAGCGAAGTAGTAATTCTACTTCGTATTTAGATATTATGTTGTCTTTCGACATTAATGGTCAATTGAACACCTCACTCTATGACAAACGTGACGATTTCAATTTCCCTATCACAAACTTTCCTTTCATAAGTAGCAACATTCCATCATCGCCCGCATACGGCGTATTTATATCTCAGTTAATACGTCATTCCAGAGCATGTTCAAATTACAGTGACTTTGTTCTGAGGGCTAGGCGACTTTCAGTTAAGCTGCTCAACCAGGGTTATATATGTGCTAGACTAGCAACGTCACTGAGGAAATTCTATGGTCGTTACGAGACTCTTGTTACCCCATATGATATCTCGTTATCCAGACTTTTAAATGATATTCTGGACTGAGACCGATTCCGATCATTTACACAGATTTGACACCTTCTATACTAGAAGGTTACCTACTTCGACTTCTCCATATATAAATACATATGGAATTTACACGATCTGACTCTTTCTACTGGGTATATGTGACGGGTGTTGCTAGCAAGCAGGAGATGCTCACTCTCCCCGGGCACCTGATCTCACTCCATCACAGGGGATCACATATGCCCTTCAAGTAGACATATTTTGTTATTTTCCATTTGTTTTTCATTTTCACTGATTTTGTATGTCCTCTGGTTTTATGATTTTTGGACGTGTGCTTTAGATTTATCCATCATCTTTACATTGCACTACCTACCTGTCAGAGAACCCACTTCATGTGATAAGCAAAGCAACATTCACGGGTTTGTTTAAGTATGCATGGGACAAAGGAATGACGGGATCAAATATTATCAGCGGATTTATAGCTTGTGGCATCTACCCATTAAATAAGAATGCAATTCCTGAAGAAGCCTTTCTTCCTAGTGAAATTAACACTCTTGCACAACATGAAATGTCATTACCTACGCCCAGTAATCTATCCACTCCTGCAACTTCTTTAATTCCAACGTCTTCTAACTCCGTGGCCACAATGACATCATCTGATCATACGAACATTCCATTCCCCATAACGATGTCTTCCTCTGATAGTCTGTCTCATAATCAATCTTTTCCTACTAGCGATCAAATACATCACATATCCTCTAAACAAATCACAAGAGCCCCTGTAAGATTTAAGCCTCCATTTCTGCAAAGTGCTGTATCTTCCTTCAATGCGGAATCCCACATGAAAACATCGCCTGCAATGTCCACTATGCCTCCGACCAGCAGTCAACCCACCTCGACTGACGTACAACCTTTAGCCTCTCATACACTTTCGGTCAGTCCAATTGAAGTTAACTTTTCATCAAACAAGGAATTGACTTCAGATTTACTATTAGATTTAGTTATGAGAGGGGAGATCCAGATAGCGACTGCAGATGAGCAAGGTTGTGCTAGTCTGCCATCGTTAGAGGAACATTCACTTGTTGACCTTCCGTCTGTCGATGAAACAATAAATAACATTTTTATGCCAAATGTTGGAAAGAGGAATGATTCTCAGAAGTCCAAGGCTAACATAGTAAAATCTCATAGGCTTTTAACTTCGTTAGATATATTAAATGAGAAAAAAAGGAAAGCCGAAAAGCAAAAGACAAAGAAGAAAGGGCTTAAATTATAGACCCCAAAGAAACTTTGATGATATGATTATCATAATATATTTAAACATAAAATATAGGAAAAATCTTTCAAAAACTTCTAAATACCTACTGCATGCACTATTTTTCAATACATTGTATTACAATTAATTCTTCATTGCTATAGCTAATTGGGAATTTATGCATATAGGCTTCTAATATTGTGACATCAGCTGCATATGATTAACTATAATTAAATTAATATTAGTTATATATGTTCTTATATTTATTATCTATAATAATTGCTAACGAATATCTGAATCCGATATTCTTTTAACCCCTTCCCACTTATTTCATGTCGTTCATCTTCGCCGACATGTTGGTAGTTGTATACGTCAAATACTATTACGACAGACAGGTAAAGGCCCGGATAGCTCTGTGGTGAGAGTGGAAGGTTCTCGGTTCGATTCCCGGGTCCAGTCACACCTTTTTCTCCAGCCTGTTACACTATAAACTATCTTAATTACAAAATGAGAGATTAGGAAATGCATAAATATATATGTATATAAGAAGTCGTATGCCGTGTGTCTATATATCTGTGGAGCCTTCCGCTCTCACCACAAAGCTATCCGGGCCGTTACCTGTATTTGACGTATACAGCTCTGACACATTCATTAAGGTATTGAGTTGAAACTTCGTGCTTATGTTTATTATTCACTATATTTTGCCGGTGCGAGTTTTCGAAAACGCAACGCGTACGGATAAGGATCTTAACTACAACTCAAAAGTATAAAATACCAGCAGTGTTCAAATTATTAATGTTACCAGAGAGAGGGGTGAAAATAGGGGATGGGGGGGATAAATGATATTTATAGTTTTGCAATTAAAAAGAGAACGGTATACGGATAATCTGATTTCAAGATTTGCACAGATTCAGAGACTCGCGTTTAGGTGCTCTTTCCATTGGTAGGTTTACCCTGAACATATCTAATACCGAACCTTTCTTACAATGACAATTTTAAAATCAGTGTTGCCTATATGAAGTAACGGTATGATTGATAATGGGTCGCCTTAAAATGCTCTACGTGTGTCGTATAATGCATGACCAATATTATATGGCCGAATATACCCCATTGGAATAACAGATGGCCGAATTTACCCCGACTGTGGCCAGATTTACCCCTCATAACATTTATTACATAATAAATATAGAATATATATACCTATTTATATCGTGCACTAGATGCGCAACTCGACAACTTGTGTCTCTTTAGTGATGCTCGTGGACGAATGATCGGAATTCTCATAATATGTAAATATTTGAAGAGTAGTGTTGAAACCAAAATGACCGAAAAAGTGAACCGAAGAATCAGTCTAAGAACAGAGCTATGATTGATAGTGATTTACAAAATTTTATGACTGAAAATTTTAAGTATGTCTTTCATGTCAGTAGAAAAAGACTGAAAAGTAGACTGTCAGTACAAAAATACTGAAAAGTAGATTTATGATGCCCTTGGGGACTATACAGTGACACCGGCTATGGGGTTTCAATAAATATAGAACATATATACCTTTTAACTGTGTGCACCAGATGCGCATTTCGACAGCTTATGTCTCTTCAATGAAGTTTGTAGCCAAATGCTTGGAATTCTCCTAATATATAAATAGTTGAAGAGCAGTGTTGAAATCAAAATGACCGAAGGCGTGAACCAAAGAATCAAGGACACGGCTATGCATTTAGATTTGTTTGGCGGTGTAGAAGAAAGACATGTTCTCAAATTTAACCAGATGGTGTAATGAAATAAATTTGGAACTATATTTTTACCCTTCAGGAGGTGTGTGTGTGTTTGACTGGGGATGTCATTTATCATTAATTGCTACGACATTATCACACATAAACTCTCACCCTACCCCCAACACTCCTCTCAACTACACCAAAGAAAATATTGAAAATATATTGAAATAATATAGATCAAATAACCTATCAAAAGCTTGATAATCTACACTGGAGGTAGGTTATCAAAGTTTACAGTACAATATCAATTGATGAGAGACTTTTAAATGATATTCTGGACTGAGATCGATTCCGATCATTTTACACAGATTTGACACCTTCTATACTAGAAGGTTAACTACATGTACTTCTATATATAAATACATGTGGAATTTACACGATTTGACTCTTTCTACTAGGTATATGTGCTAGCAAGCATGAGATACTCACTCTCCCCGGGCACCTGATCTCACTCCATCACAGGGGTTCACATATGCTCTTCAAGTAAACAAATTTTGTTATTTTCCACTTGTTTTCCATTTTCACTGATTTGTATGTCCTCTGGTTTTATGATTTTTAGACTTATAGTTTGGATTTATCCATCATCTTTACATTTAGCATGGCCTAGACCAGGATACTATTTAAATAGAAGAATTGTCTAAGCAGCTAGATGTTACAGGTAAGAAGGATATATCAATACAATGTCAATTGTTATACAACTGATAAACTGATAAATTGTAAAGTAAAATAGGTCTAGCTTCTCATTGAAGTGCATCTCATACTGCTTAGACTAGATGTGACACAATTACGATACCGACTTAGGACGGTCATTTAATTTGACAAAAGCCAAACAAATGGTGTGGTTAACCGGTTTACGGGCCCACCTTCCCACTCACCGTAACAGCAGAAGAATCAAAGGACGTATATTTAAAAATCTATAAATAATCCTCCATGTAAAGAACAAGGGTCAACAGGTATCGCATATTGAGAGTTCATAAAAATATAAACACGTAAGGTATTGTAAATATCATATTGTCTATTTAGACGTTTGACTATTTTATTACATGATAAAATAACGTTATCGGAGCCTTTTACTTTCCTTAGTTTATATACGAGATCAGCGTAAAACTTAGGATGGGAAACTCCATTGGATACATACTGTTGAAAAGAAATATTTCCAAATTTAGATAGAAGTTCTGAATAAGATCTGAAGAATTTACCGAATGTTTTTCTTAGCTTGTGATATCTGTAACCCTGAGTTAAAAGTTTAGAAGTAATTTGTAAATTTCGTTTATGAAAGTCCAAACATCGGACCCAAAAGATTTTCATAATATTGAACCAAGGTAATATCTGCAACAGAAAGAGTGCTTATGTTTCCTGCTTCATTTTAAGCAATTAGGCAATGTTTTGTTGTCGTAGTTATTTGTTTGTCGGTCATTAATTTTACCCTTACCATAACTCTCTTTTTTGTGTTAACTTCTAAATGCATGTTATTCAACATTACCAGAAAGAGATGCAGTCCTTGGGATCACTTTGTCTGGCGGCCATTGATCTGTCAATCTGTACGGTAGTCACACTTTCATATTATTGACTATATCTTTCTTATTTAATATGGTAAGTTGACAAAACTTGCAAAGATTAACAAACAAAGGCCTTTTAGTTGGCATCAAAAGTTTTGACTTATGACCTTAACCTTGGAGTTTAGCCTTTAACCACACTAACTGAATGACGTTTGTTAATCCAATTGACTGTCATAAGTGGGTATCATTACCGAAGCACACTCAAATATTTTTGTAATGTCGTTTTGCAGTGTATATTGTATAATTTTCACGTTTTGTGTGCATGTACATGGTGGTGTTTGTCATACAGTTTTGTCAGATGTCTTCAGTTTTCCTTTCATTTCCATAAATTTAACCTTGACCATAATTTTTGAAAAGCAAGTTATTCGGCTTTGACATGTCACATGGGTATTTCTTCTGACGAGACCTTTTTGTTGATTTCAGAATTTTGGCCTTGTAACCTTGACCTTGGAGTTTGACCTACTTTTAAAAAACTAACAATGGCCATTAATTTCAAATGACAAAACTTGAAAAGTGTATTCCTTATTTCAATTTTTCTGTTAAAACAAATATCTTAACCTTGTTACCTTGACCTTAGAGATTGACTTTCTTTTAAAGAAATTTAACCTGGGCCATAATTTTTGAATGGGAAGTCATTAGTCTTTGATATTTCATATGTATATTCTTTATGACAAGAAACTGTAACTGACGAATGACCTTGACCTCAAAGACTGACATACTTTTAATGATTCTCTAGAAGCCACACTTTTTTCACATCAACAGCATAGAATACATTTTTATCTTTTTCTCCATTTCGATGTTTTAGTTATTGTGAAAGTATCTATTTCATGCGTTTTATTTATAAGTCTATGTTTGTTATTATGTCAATAAAAAAAGTACAGAAAGTATTCTAAAGGTAAACAATTAATGATTCATTATAATAATGTGAGTTTTATCAAAATAGATGCTTGTACTGTTGTAATTATGTGACTTGACGTGGAGAAAGTATTTTCAGATTCAAGTGTACCAGAATTGTTACAATAGAATCAATTATAATAGTCAAAAGGTTCGAAGTATACTCTGATTAAAACGATTTCTGTACACACAGATACAAGGCCTCAAACTGTCCAGAGAGAGAGAGAGAGAGAGAGAGAGAGAGAGAGAGAGAGAGAGAGAGAGAGAGAGAGCAATAAGAACGTCTTTTATGATTACAAAACAGAAAACTTAACTTATTTAGAAAAACATTTAGAGCATGCAAGGATTAGATTTCCCTTTTATCTTTTGTGACCATCTGTTTAACATATACATGTTGTTCTTACAGGTCATCAAATGGACAACGTTAGTCACTCGGTAGAGTGGTATGTATCACTGAGGAACACACTACCTGTGTGAAAGTCCATCTGTTTGTCACATCTGTTAACAACTTGAAATTCTGAACCATTGAATGGATTTTGAAAAAAAAAAGAAGTAAAAATCTACAGAATCTATTGAGAGATGGATCCAGAACGGGAAGATATATCACCCAAGGGTAATTCCTTTGACACATCTGCACTGGGGATCTAGAATAGGGTTAAAAGAAGTGTTGGTTTATGCGGATATAAGAATTAAGTATCCATGTTTTATTTTTACTTCTGGTTTGATAAATCCCGAGGCTCTTTTTTTTTTTTTCTCTCACCAGTAGTCGTTTTTCTGGATCCCTCCGATCATTAATATGGTCACACACATGTATATCATAAAAGTTGTTCTTCTAGGCCAGCGGATAGACAACTTGAGATCAACAAAGTCAACGACAGTCGTGTATTGCTATGGAACGCCATATATGCACCAATGACCGTCTGTCTGTTAATTTGATTTTACAGTATTTTATATGATGGTTATCCTTACACAGCGTTCGCGAAGGTGTTCAGATTTTTACCAGACATTCGGTCTGGTAAACAAATGTTCTTTATGATAATAATTCAGCAGACCGAATAAAGAGAGCAAATTTAGTAAAAAAAAAAAAAAACAAACAAACCCAAAAAACAAACAAACAAACAAAAAACCAACAACCATATGTACATGGTTCATGTGTGTTATCGTCGTTTTTACTGTATTGAACAAGTTATATATTGCTATTAAATAAGTTCAATCAACTTATTATTTTCTTTGATCGTTTTATTTTAACAAAGACCATGTATTGTGTATACACATGTACATTTAACTGGTGCATAGTCACAGTGGCCTTGAGAACCTCTCCTAACCATTATCCAATTTAAAATTTTACTATGTTTGCAAATTTGATTTTAATATCAAAGGATGTATGTACATGTACATTCATGTACATGTGTTAGCTAAAAATGAATTTGTCCCCTCCTTCATGAAAGTACTTCCAAAATCTGGAGTCTTCTAAGATGTGTTCTAATATTCAATCATATCTATTGAAGCCTTAGTTACCCACCAAATAGTGGGTACTCCTACTTGATAAAGGGAAATCCCAATAGAAGACTATATCTAAAAAGGAAACTGTTCAAAGAGAAATAATTCTGATATTTTCAGCTTGGTGACATTTTGGCGCCAAAAAAAACCCTGATAGTTCGTCTTTGTTCTGCTAATGGGTTTCATAACGCAGTTCACTGGACATACGTAATCTAGATAAAATACTTCTAGTATTACAAGATTACCTGCTGCTTATACAGCCATAGTAATTAATACTAGCTTCTTTGTTTGCACAAGTTTGAACACCACAGAATGTGGTACACATAACGTACATGCACACGTACACTCGCTGAATTTCGAAGGGCAATGGGAAGTCCAAGGGGGGTGTCTTAGTGCAAGGATTCAGAAGTATTTAGTTTCAACTGGGGATACATTGATGCTTTGGAATTTTACTCTTCCGACAGGAGTTTCACGTTTGATTTATAGAGAGACTACGATCGCAAATAACTGCAGATACCTTGATTAATGCTTGAGCCCTGGTTCAAAGTTTTACCGGACATTAGGTCTGGCGCGATTCTGAAGTTTATCGGAACGAAGCCATTTTTACAAGACATGCCACTATGTAGTTGTGAAATTATGTCTCTGGATTATAAATACAAAATGTTTACAAATCAATGAATAGATGGACAGAGGAAGTAAGAACTCACTACTCTGGATCTGACATAACCTAGTTGGTAGTGTGCATAGTATGTGACTGCCAAGGGTACCTTAACCTTTTCAAGTCAGAGTTTACCCATCCTTTTATCAAGGTACATATAGTAAATGTATTCTAAAATATAAACAAAAACTTATAGAACACCTCTCATTAAAGTAGCTGGATCGTGAATGAGATACTAACATGCGTTAAAGATAATTTATCTGACACAAGTTAGATTTGTATCTAGAAATTTTACAATGATATGCTTTGATTTCAAGAGGTTGTGATTTAATTAATAATTATTCCTGATGGAGTCATTGTAGTGAAATGATAACCTTAAATCTTTGTCAGCTCTAACCTCATATACCAGGTTGAAGGTCATCTTTTAGCCATGACTTAATCAGGAGTAATATACTGTTTTATGATATTGACAATATGACCCAGTCATTGTTTCAATATGTCACAGTTTTATAGATCAGTAATTATCATATTTGCATCTACAGACCTTTCTGATGGCTAGCTATCAGCTAATCAGATCAAGAGTGTTATTTCAGGTATACTGATATACATACTTGGCAGAACTGAAACAACATAAAGCAAAATACTCGAAGTTATGTATCGCTGGACTATCTCTGTATCTTTGAATGAAAATAGCAGTAACACTACAATTTCTGGTTCGGAAGAATGGTTCAGAGATTAGTCAATTATGTAATAAGAAATGTTGAGTGCTTAACTTGAAATTGAGAAGATCTAGGTATGAGCTTGTCGAGTGTCTCATAAGTCGCCCGTCTTGTGTGAGGCCAAATGTTAGAATGTAAATATTCAGCACTGCTTTAGAGTGAGTTCTTTATATAGGTCAGTGTTGGTTTGAAATACACCAGGTACCTGCACATGCCATCATCATATAAGTGAAGTACATTTTGCATTATGTACAACAATAAGTAGACTTGCTCAAATCTTTATGTTATGCTTTTATTAATAATTATCCTCCATTTTGTGCTCCCTATGATACGTAAATGTGAAACATAGAGACTTGTAAACCCTGCAAAATCACCGACCAGAATACGGTCGGTAAAAGTATCAAATTTCAACAATGCAGTGCAGTGCTTAGATAAGGCAGATAGGTTGACAGGTGATTAATGTGCAGTTGGCTGTTGCAAATCCCTCATGTTTGATATGAATTGGTTCAGAAAACCAAGGGCCAATAGCCGAAGCACCTGCAGTTCAGTAATGCGAAGGCCGCCCAACACATAATCCGATAGCGCTAAACCCAAAACACCGAAGGTCTTATAGTCCGGAGGTCCGATACCCCGAAAGCCTGATAGTATGAAAGATCGTTAGGTAGAAGACCCAATAGTTCGAAAGTCCAGTAAATCGAAGGTCCAATAGGCCGAAGGCCCGATAGTCTGAAAGTCATGTTATAATAATAATAATTATAATAATAATAATAATAATAATAATAATAATAATAATAATAATAATAATAATAATAATAATAATAATAATAATAATAATAATTTGCGGATTATCGAACCTTCGAACCATCGGATCTTCGGACTATAGGCCTTCGAGCTGTAGGACCTTCAATCTATCGTGGCCTTCGGACTTTTGAACCTTCAGAATATCGGACCTTCGGACTATCGGGATTTTGGACTGTCGGGCATTCTGACTATTGGATCTTGGGACTATTAATCCTTCAGAATATCATATGGTCATCCAATAAAACAAATGGAGTCTGTAGACTTCAAACGAAATGTAAAGTGACAAAATAAGTTTGGCAATATCTGAAGAGCTGGAAAAATTGTGCTTTGGTACCGTCCATTTAGCGGGAGGTTCTGTGAATTTTGAAAAACAACAACGTTCTTGCTTTGATTTTGACTAAACCATTATCTTTGTTAGTCACACAATGAAAAAAAAAATTGTCTGTCTCCAATAGACTAGACTAGCGTAATCTGAATTCATACTTTGGATAACATTAGGTGTCCGTTATAGATCATTTAATGGGCTTGGATTATCACCTGAAATAGAGTGAACGTAGTAAAAACAATTACTGTGGAAGAAAGGTCATGCAAGTGCCCTTTGTAACGGTTAGAGATGACATATCTAATTGTGAGGCTGATAAGCCTCGCGCAGGGTTTACAAGTCCCTATGTTTAAGAGAATGCAGTGTGACAACGAGTAGAATTTCATATGAATAAATACACTCTTAACATAGAGACTTGAGCAAATCTAAACTATAAGCAAACAAGTGAGAATTTTGTGGAGGGTTGTCTTTGAACTACTCATATTATTTCGTAAAAGTAGGCAGCCAAGGGGTCCAGCTTTGGTGCCACACAAACACCTTTATTTTCGAACTTCTGATAACTCCTTTGTTTCGTGCATTGAAAACAACAAAAACATCTGGTATCAGACGTGATGCTAGCATGTAAAAGTCATGTCAAAAAACAAACCCATAGAATTGATTAGAATTACAAGTTATACCATCATAACTTGTATATCATTCTATGATTATGTTTTTACAAACTGGAGGGACAATTGGCGTAGCAGATAAATATTGATGGTTCTCTGGGCCCAGCATTGTGCCTTGATTAACGCTAAAGCAATTAATAATGAGACGATTAATACAAATGTTTTCTTGATATGTGTATATTAATTTCAGGTAAAGGAAAACTACGGCTTATGCAAGGATATGTTAAAGATCGTCTGATTTCGTCACTGAGGAAGTTCTACGGTCGCTATGGGGATCTTATACGAAAACATTATGTGCCTCTTTCTAGAATGATTGATAATATTCTGGAATGCGACTAAATGACCTGTTCAGTGAACACCAAATATGACTTTGTATACCAGTTTGTACTTTCGTATGTACAATTAGGAAACCAAAACTCTTGATTTTGACATGTTTCTTAAGAACTGTTGTGACGGGTGATGCATGCAAATAGGAGACGCTTACTCTCCCCGGGCACCTGGTTTCACCTCGGAATTTTTCAGTATTTCGGGGTTCACAACAGTTCCTTTTTGAAACTTACACGATTTTGTATCTGTCCTTGGACGTTGAGAATGAACGGTTTGGTACTTCTTCGATATTGATTCACAAACATTATTCTTTACTGCAGAAAAAAATAACTTGGTGATTTTCATAAACACATACTGCTGCTGATATTTAAGGGGTGTGTGATAGCATATATCTCTATTTTGTTCATTGTTATACAATTATACACTGGGCACAAGAGTTATACTCATTTCGTTGTCCACGAAAGACAAACTTTTTCCGATGCCGAAAGTGTTTTGTTTCAGTGGACACGAAAATGACTTTAACACGAGTGCTCAGTCGATAATAGGCAACAAAAATTATAAGCAGATAAAGGGAATCGCGATTGGGTAGACTTGGTAGACATCTTGCGTGCGCTTATATGAGAAAATGGGAAGAAAAAGTTCCGGAATTAAAAAAAAACTACCTGTATTTTATAAACGGTACATCAACGACGGTTTTGGCATATGGGACGGATACCTTGAATCAATTGGACATACAAAAAAAGGGATAGGTTACGGACTGTGGTTAAGGATAAAAAGAATTTGTGAAAAGGAAGAGGATTACGCCATACACCGCCAGGAACGGAAACTCCATGTACGGAAATGAGGCTAAAGCGGTAAGCTTATTGAGAAGCGTAGATGAATTAAACAGGGAAAATTTACTCAAACGGAAAATTAAAGGAGACAAGACTCAAAGAGTATCACTAGTTTTAATATTTTCTAAACTGCTAGCTGATATACGGAGTATACTTAGGAAACACCACTCGACGCTATATAAATCAAACAGCATGCAAGATGGTTTCTCCGACCAACTACTTTTGACTTTTCGACGCGATAAAAATTAATGTGGTACACTCCTGCAAAGGAAAAGCAAAAATTCTTTCCAACAAAATGAAATAGAATGTACATGTAACATATGCAAGATAATTAACAAGAGCGAAACTTTTGATTCGGGGAGAAGAAAATCCTTCAAAACCTTAAAAGACGCGAAATACACGGATAAGAATTTGGTCTATGGTTTCATTTGCGAAAGATGTAAACAAACTGTATATGTAGGCGAAACAGAGAAACAATAGAAGAACATGTATTATATATATATCAAATACCAAAGAGAAAAAATCAATATTGAAACATTCTGAGGACCATGACTAATGTGATCTATGTGTTGCAATTGAGTCTAGTACTGCAGGTGGAAATAAAATTTATGTACTAATAACATATTTATATTGAATCAAGTAGTCATGGAAATCATGACGCATTTTTCGGAATTCATTGATATTAAGTGTTTATTTTGTACCTGTTTATAACGTTGGCATATGTTTTATTAATAAATGAAAACATTAAAATGCATTTTCTATTCTAAAATGTTAATTAATTCATTATTGTTATTAGGAAATATGAGGTATAAAACAACATGCTGTTTATATTAAATTGTTTATCGAAATGCGCCGGACCTTTCTTATTAGTGTCTACACACATAAAGCACATAAAACATGATCATATTCAAATAAGCACAGAAAACATTACAAATATATTCGATTGTACTGCAATTATAATACCCACTTGGGGGTCAATAAATAAGTGGTCCCTAATTTCATTGGTGTAGTTAATCGGTTCCGTTTACTGGTACCCACCTTCCCTTCCGAGGCAAATGCAGCAGAAATGACACACATTAAACATTTATCGATAATTCTCCATATAGAAAACACAGATCAACAGGTTTTTAAAGACGAGAGGTGATAAGAATTTTCACACAAAACATTTATGGAAATATGCAAGTATCAAAAATATGTAATTAACATTTTCAAAAAGTACTCCGCCCATCTGTAAGCGAGCTCATATCCTTTATCTTTAGTAAACTTTTGCAATGGACCCACCCGAAGCAGTGAGACGTCACACGGGACCTCGGTTTTTACTGTCTAATCCGAAAGACAGAACACCGGTGTGCACAGAGCGGGAGTCGAATCTGGGACCTAACAATCATGAGCCGAGCACCTTATCCACTAGGCCACACCGGCTTTTATATTAAGGGAAATTTAAGTATTAAAGTTTGTATTTGTAAAAACTGTGTAACCAGACTATATTTCTATTCTCTGTATTTGTAAACAGTGTCGCTTTTAGATTTTCATACACATGATCTCTATATTCAACATTTGATTTATCAATGACTTCATATTCATTTTCTTTACCCTCCACTGGCTGAAGATCAGAATAGCCTCTGTCGTTGGAAAATTAAGTTCTTACGTAAGCGGCTACACTCTTGATTCTAGGGGTTTGTGAGTAGCTGTTATGGGGTTTCTGAGTGTTTCGTAAGTAGCTGTACCGGGGTTTTTAAGGGTCTCGTAAGAAACTGTGCTGGAATTCACGAGGTTTTCGTAAGTCAACGCAATGGGGTTCCTGAGGGGCTCGTAAGTATCTGCACTGCGGTTCCCGAGAGTTTCGTAAGTATATGCACTGGGATTTCCGGGAGTTTCGAGAGTAACTGCACTGGGGTTCTCAAGGGTTTCGTATCGATCGTTGTCGTGCTGTCTATTCTGAGACTGAGACGGATATGACTCGTATTGTCTGTTCTGATTTTGGTTCCCATCTGACTTCATTCTACTGTAATTAGCAAGGTAAAAAGTTACCTCTTAGATTAAATAAGATAATTAGATTAATATATTTTGAGTGTATACAAAAAGACATATTAAGCATTTAGAAAAGTAACATTATGATGTTAAAATTTATCAGGTTCTAACGACTAAAAGGTAGGGATAGTCTTTGCTTTACAGTAGCAGCAAAGAGCTGGAAAACAGTCACTTTATAATTAGTCAATATGCTTGATTTTCAGGAAACCATCGGGTAACACCTTTCTACAAAATCCAGTTACTCTTATTGAACTAGGTCAACCATAGTATAGATCTAACCGGATTTCTATTTCCTCATCAGAAAGTCATTAAATTCCAGCTGAAACCCTGAGTGAAGGATAGAAAAAATTTAAGAACATTAGCTTTGGTGACAGTGACCTTGACAAAGATACATTACCTGCAATAATGGTTGTAAATGTCAAAGCATAGGGAATACAATTAAGAGTAAATCTTCCAAAAATTGCTTATCTAAAAGTACAGAAGACGATTGGAAAACACATTAAAATACCTTCTACCGAAGACTAAAATATGTGAAAATGCATCATAGTTGCCAATGTCATTATACATGACTATCATATTTAGAATATTTCCTCCAAGAATGAACTTATCATAGTGAAATAAGTAGAAGTTAATAGGTGAAAAGGAAAGGTTAATCTTAATTGACTATGTTATTAGTTTGGATGTATACGATGTTGATTCAAAGTCATAACATAAAATATAAACAAATATGTTAAATAATAAAGAGAGGAAAATGTAAGTGTCAGGTATAAACAGTTCTCTTAAGCTGACAGCTACCACCTTGGTCTTGAATGTTTGACACCGTTTAAAGATTACTAAAACTATTTTTCTATTAGAAATATTTCAAGTACCTAAGAACGTATTCTAAGGAATGATGTAGAAAATATGGCACTGACCATAAACTTTCCCCGCATTGACAATTATTATTATTATTATTATTATTATTATTATTATTATTATTATTATTATTATTATTATTATTGTTGTTGTTATCTTGATTGTTATTGTTGATGTTGTTGTTATTGTTGTAGTTATAAGTCTAATTGTAAGTTTTTATTTAATCTACTATTTTGCGAGGGCTGATTGATATGTTGGAAGCTTCGTATTGAAGGGGTACGCAGGAATGTTCTTTTTAAGCCCTGCTATTCTCTGACTATATAAGGCCGTATACCCAAGGTCTAAATGTGGTCAGTTTATATGGACGAGATAGCACTCTAAACAAGACAAGTGGATTTTGCAAAACTGGCAATTTTGTGAAAGAAAAGTTATCCAATATTTGCATTAAAAGGTCTAACAACTAAGGATATCCATAATGATATGGTAGCAACACTAGAGAAATATGTCCTTCATATGCTACAATGAAAAGGTGTGTGGCGGAATTTAAGCGCGGCAGACATAGCCTTGAGGGTGACACCCGTCCTGGGAGGCCTGTCACTTTTGCAACCCCGAAATTGTCAAGAAAGTCTGTGATAATGTTATGGCTGACAGACGAGTTACAGAAAGATATATTGCCAGTGTATTTGGCATTTCTCAGGAAAGAGTACATTCTATTCTGACAGAGGATCTTGCAATGAGAATGCTTTCGGCCCGTTGGATACCATAACTTCTGACAGTTGATCAGAAGCATACTGGGCACACATTATCGCGTTAACGTTTTTGAGGAAGATCATGCCAACTTTCTCCAGAGATTTGTCACTATGGATGAAACAAGGGCTATCATTTTACCCCAGAGGCCAAACATAATTACAATGGATCACCCAAGCTCCCCCCCCCCTTCAAAGAAGGCAAAGACTGTTCCATCAGCTGGGAAGTTTAAGGTCTCGGTTTTCTGGGATGCAGACAAAATTGACAAACAAGCAATGGTACATACTTTGATTCATTTCTAAATCAGTTACGGGAAAACATTAAATTTAAGAGCCTCGTAATGATGTATTGTTCCATCAGGACAAGTCTGTCATTGGCATGGCTGCCATTCACGATTGTGGCTTTAAATTGATTGAGCATCCGCCTTATTTATCGGATCTCGCTGCACCAGACTTTTATCTATTTTCAGAACAGAAAACAGCTATTTCCGGCACCAACTTTCAGTCGAATGATGGCGTCATACATGCAGTGGATGACTTTCTGAATAGCCAAGAAAAAGAATTCTTATAAAATGGCATTAGGCCCTTAAAACCGCTGGCAAAAGGGTATAGATACCGAAGGGGATTATGTTGAAAAATAATACAATATGTCGGAAAAAATTCAACTCCTTCAATATGAGGTTCATAACATATCAATCAGCCCGCGTAAGCAATTATTTACAGTCATATACGTCTACATCAATAAATCTGATATATTTCTGATCAAATATACATTGGGTTTCCAATTTTTTAAGTGTAGAACATCCATGAGCCAAACCTAGTTTGTTAATACACTATCTCAATACTTAAAGAATAATCAACAATCAATGTTGAAGAATAAATAATAAATAAGAAACCATTGATGACAATGATATGTAATGTGTCATGTTTCTTAATGTCGGTAATAAAATATTAAATTATGTACTGCTTTGAATATAAATTATATATGCTTTCTGATTGATGAAATAACATTAGTAGTAAAGAAAAATAAGAGAAACCCACCTTCTAAAGATGAAAACAGCCAGGATTGAAAGTAAAATAACGATACCACCAAGTACTGATCCTAGTACAGCACCTGTTAAACAAACATATCTGTTACTCTTTAATGAAATGAAAATTATCATTACATATTTGACTATAAATGTCAACATAATCTTGGTGTATCATATATGCTCTTGGTATGTGTTATGATTTTATCTTATTTTATTGTGTGTATTTTTATGTTACATTTATTTCAAAATGCGGGCGTATTATGCTATACCGTTGTCCTCCATCAGTCCCACGCATCTGGTCTCCCCGTCTCCTGCTAAATCCTTGGGAGATTTTGATGAAATTTGGTTCAAAGAAAGAACACCGTATGAAAATGTGCATATTACAAGGGCAATAATGTCCCCAAAAATTACAGGAGTTATGACCCTTGGACTTACATTTTTTTTTTTAAATACTTTGTCTTCCGATCTCCTCCTTAACACTGCGGCGGATTTTGATGGAACTTCGTACACAGAAAAACACCATTGGAAGATAAGAAAGTTAGACATGGAATGCTGTCTAAAAATGTTATGGTCCTTAAGGTGGACCCGCAAACCGGTAAACCACACCATTTGTTTGGCTTTTGTCAAGTTAAATGACCGTCCTAAGTCGGTATCGTAATTGCACTACAATCAAATATGTTTGTAATGTGATATATGTGCTAGTATATTATTGATATTCATGTATTTTATAGCTTCATGGTGACTTCTGCCACATAACTGAGCCAGTAACTCCTCTTTTTTTCTTAAACGAACTTCTTTCACTTTTCTATGCAAAATATATTGTTTTCGAATTGCCTCCCGACCCCTTTGGAATATTTTGATTAAACATGGTACACAAAAAGAACAGCATATCAAGACGTGCATATTGATAGTGGAATGCTGTCCAAAATTATTTCCAGGAGATATGATACTTGGACGTATTCTTTTTATACAAAATACTTTGTCTTAGCAACCACTCGTAAACCCTATGACTGAGTATGATACAATTTGTTACTTTACATTATGAAGATGTGCATATTGAAGGGAAATTTGCACATCTCAATATTTAATACAAATGTAGTCGATGTATTTATGAAAGGATGGGAGTGTCAACATTGGAAATGATAGATGCTCGAAGAAAACCAATAAACTTACAAACAATCATAGGTAATCAAACAAAACCAAAACAAAAAAGAATCTATATGTACTAAGGTACATAATGTAGCCAGCAAATAGTGAGATCGGGTGAACGGGGATATTAAGCAAAACCTGCATGCTAGCTTCATCTGACACTTACATCTGGTAGAATTTCTTAAATAGACAAATACTAGGAAAAGGTGTGAAACTTGGATTTTAAAATTAATGTAAGATGTCTCGTGCTATATAATGCATCGCGAAAACACAATATAATTACAAATGAATACAAAGTCAATTATATAATTATTAATTGTGTCTGTATATTTTCACATAATTTATGTTATGTAGCGTTTTCAAATATTTTCCAGTTGATACATTTTAATCAAATTAATTTTTTACTTCCCTTTGGAGGACTACTTATCATATCTCAAATTAAAATAGTTTTCATTTTTCTTCCTTTTTGTAGATATAAATGCATAATGCGAATGAGAATTTGAATAATTACCTAGGGGAAACGTTGGTTCATCCGATGAACTTGTTTCCTTTCCGACAGGGCGCTCAGTTGGTAACACAGTAGTATGGTAAAGGTTTGTTAAATCAACTATGCATCCTTCACTTGTGTTGGGAAATATTGGTTTACTGATATTTATTTCTTTGTCTACGATTAAAATTATTGTTATTAATAATTATTAAATTATTATTAGCAGGATTATCATAAATAAATTTAGGCACATTGTAGAGCAACCACAGGAAAATTCATGTTAATGTGGGTACCAATTTATAGCACCATATTTAGCACATGCTGACTTTCATCGATGCTGAAGAAACTATGAACATGTAACTACGATTGAAAAAAAAAACAACTGAAATGGGATCGATGGTAAAATCGGAATCACGTACTGTACGCACAACGGCATCACCTCACTAACAGTTAACAAACATGTACATTGTGTGTGTGTGTGTGTGTTAATGTGTGTGTTTGTGTGTGTGTGTGTGTGTGTGTGTGTGTGTGTGTGTGTGTGTGTGTGTGTGTGTGTGTGTGTGTGTGTGTGTGTGTGTCTCTCTCTCTCTCTTTATAGATAATTTTATTTCGACTGTTGTGGATTTTTTCTCTTTTGTAAATGTGAAATCAAATGAAGAAGAAAATTTTATGATAAATGCACATCAATACGCTACCAGTTTCGAGATACCGATCCGGACCGACAATTTTCGAATTTTACGAGCTCCTCGTGGCAATGGTAAGACATGTTTATATCCGTATATATAGATCAACAAATACTTGAAAAATAATAATGTTTGTATGTTTAAATAGGTTTTCAAAATAAAACTAAGAACTATTGGTTTTATGGGTGAACTTTTTTTATCTTTTGGGCGGTTTAGATACTTAGTACAGTGGATCAAGGAGGAAAGTTCTCTCCTATAAAGAATCATAAAAAAGTATTGGGAAAAATATAATCCATGAACATACAGGATACCTTTTGATACTGCTCAAGAAATTAGTGTGGGTAGTTTCACTGAAAAAGTCCTCGTAATCAGCAGTTACCCAGATAACCATTACTATAACGGCCAGCAGTGTCCCATCTTTCCTCAACTTGAGTCTCAAGGAGCACATAAAAGCCGAAAGTTGACTGGCCGTATTGCCCTAAAGGTTTTACCGAAAACTTTCATATACTGTGAAATAAATCAAAAAAAAAAAAAAAAAAAAAAAAGAAAAGAAAGATAAAAAGAAAAACAACAAAACGCACTAAATGAATACCAAGGTGTATCTTTAATATACACGTGAAAGGTCAATGGATTATAACTTTGCTCGTCAAATATTTTCAATTATTTTCAATTCAGATTTCTACAGTTTAGGTCTTGGTATCGTAAGAAGAATTACCAGTTGCGCATATGGTGCACGAAATAAATAAATGTGTATATGTCCTGATACTTGAGTAAATACATACATTGTGAAAAATATAAGCTGCTCTTAATTTCATAATGTTTGTCAAAGTTACATAGTGACCTATAATTTCCGTCGAACAGATTGATTTTTCAATGAAAACATAGCTGGCGTGGCTCAGTGGATAAAGTTCTGGGCTACTGGCCTAGAGTTCCCGGGTGCAACTCCCGCCCTGGGCAATAAAAACCGAGGTCCCGTGTCACAGTGGGTGGGTCCGTTGCAAAGTTCTTCATTTCTATGCAAGGCATCAGACAGATGCAGTCACTATTACGTGAAATAATCGTAGAGTGACGTAAAGAAATATCCATTCAATCAGTGAAAACAGGGACTTATTGATTGTAGGATGTGAGAGTACGACAGAGAAAGAAAACTAAAATCATTTGAACGTTCCTAAATGATGAGTCCAGGTATTCATCAGCAATAGGTGTAAGGTGATACACAACTTTCGTTTTTTTTTTTTAATATATAAAATATATTTAAGTGGTATTTCTCGCCTTGATGGATTGAAAAATGTTTAAACAAAACAAAACGAACACAAATATTATTATTATTATCATTATTATTATTATTATTATTATTATTGTTGTTGTTGTTATTGTTGTTTTTATTATCACTATTATTGTTGTTGTTGTTCTTCTTCTTCTTCTTCTTATTATTATTATTATTATTATTATCAGAAGAAGAAAAGACGAAGGAGAGGAATAATATAGACACAAATAGCAATTACTATGCATGTAATTTTCACATTTTCAACATTATTTACGAAAATTTAAGTCTGGTATGCACAACATGAGTATTGTTTACATTATATCAAATAGTAGAACATATATACGTTATGCTCTTGTATTCCAAATGCGCCTTTCGATAACTTATGTCTCTTCGGTGATGGCAATGGCCGAATGATTAGAATATATAAATATTCGAAGAACAGTGTAGCAACCCGTTTTGCAATACAACCCGTTTTGCAATAAAATTATTGCAAAGTGAAACGTTGGTAACTATAAAACAATAAAATCCGTTCGGCAATAAACGTCTCTAAAACGCATATATTTACTCAAAATGATTGGAAACTATATAATCAAGTATCAATATAGGGTTAAGACGTGATATATTCAGAAAAGGTGATCGATGTAGAAGTGCTAATGAATCTCAAGATACGTATAGAAAGTGATTTCAATCATGTTTTATCATTGAACGACATAAAGCCAGAAATACAATAATTTTATTGCAAAACGGGTTGAAGAGTCTAAAGTGAAATTTTGGCAACAACCCATTTTGAAAAAAAAAAACAAAAAAAAAACGTGTTCTTAAACGAATACCTCTACTCCAAATGATTGGAAAACTATGAAAAGAAGTCTCAATGTGAGGTTTAAGATGTGATGTGTTCAGAAAAGAAAAAAAAAAAAAAAAAAAAAAACAAGAGTGTGACTTTGATCTAACAGTTATTGAAAGTGATCGATTTCATGAAAACATGTGTTAAATCACCTAAAATATGTGTAGAAAGTGATTTTAATACCGATTCACCATTGATATACCTTGGAAACTCAGCTTGTAAACAAGATAGAGGCCTAAATGTTTTAGTTAGGACCGTCTAACTTTGTTCACATACTCCCCATGGCAAGAGGCAATATGATTAAAACCATAACCAAACCATAAAGATCAGGCGAAACCTCGTACGGGGTCATGTTCTGATGACGTCTCAGTTACCGAAACCGTTATTTGGCTCGGCTCGGCTAGGCATGTGCAAATGACGCAGTATGTAAAAACAGCTGCTCAAAAACCACGTTTTAGGTCACGCACGCTGGGGATGTTAAATAAAGTCCTAGGAATCTGTGACCGATCCACTGATTCGCTGAAAATTCACCAGAACATGACTCCTTACGGGGTTTCGCCAGGTCTTTATCAGCAATGGGACAAATAGGGAAGCGGTATAAATATATGGTTTAATCAGATTCGGCAAGAGGACGACACCTATTGTTTTGCATGATCAGGAATCAAAGGTAAAGGTAACATACTAAACATTGTTGTTTAATCTTTTAAATAAGATACAGGCGACCCAATTGAGCTTGTTCCGTCGAACACGATACACATACTCGTTTTGGCAAGAGAAAGACACCTATCATTTGTAAGGTCAGAGGTCAATATATAACTCGTTTTGCATTTCTGGTTATATGTTAATAAAGTGGAGAAAAAGTGGTTGAAACCACTCTCTATACATATTTTGCAGTGTTTGAACACACATATAGTTCGGTTTTTTTTTTCATTGATCCGTGTATTATGTCGCTTCTTATACGTTTTCAGTTATATCGCGACCTGAAAGCACGAGGTAACCGACTTCTTAATCATAAAGGTGCATCACAGGAACATATATGCATGTAATCAATCACTCTCATATCTGTTATGTTAAGGTCAATCTTCATATTTTTTTTAACATATCACGTCTTAAAACGTCATATTTAGACATATTTACCGATAATTTGCAGTGGATAAATGCGTTTGAGAAAAGGTTATTGCAAAACGGGTTTCACTGCAATACGGTTTGTTACCAAATTTTACTTTGTAGTAAGACACCTCAACCCGTTTTGCAATAATTTTACTGAACAACGGGTTTTACTGGAAAACGGGTTGTTAAAGAGCGCAGTTAAAAAGTGACTGATAAATTGTAGTCAAAGAATCGGTCTAAGGACAAAGCTTTTCATGAGGGAGATACTGTAAAAAGTGATATCATCCTATATAAACTTACATGTAATACATACGTAACCATGTAGTTTCGATATTGCATTACAATCCCCTGTTTCACTGCTCAATCCACTTCGCAAATTAGCAGTTCTACATACGATATTGGGGACTAGAACATCAGTAATCCCCACATCTGTAAGAAAGGAACAAAAACATTACATACACAGAGCATTCTTCCCTTTACACGTATAGATAAACACATAAAATGAAAATAATTGCATTTAAAATTGCATTCTTGTGCAAACATATATGTAACACGATGAAAGTGCACGTGGATGATGAAATTTTATTTGAGGCACACAAATACTTCAATACAAGGTACAAATTTTAAATTTGCGCAATACGGCTGCCTGTCAGCATAAACAATATAGCAGATATTAAACACGACGGGTTAAAATCTGTTGGATTGTTGTTAATAAGACGTTGTTACTGTACCAAAACATACAGAAAGGGTTGTAGTAATGTTGGTATAAAGTTTGCTCATTCCGATATATTTTGAAATAAAATATCAGCAAACTAATCCGATATTTCATGTTAGATTTAACGTACAGAATTTATTAGAGAATAGTTCAAACAATATATCATACTTTACCAATATTCAAATTGCGACCCGTAAATCACCGGAAATGTGAAAGTACAAGCATGTTATCCCCAAATTATTTGGAATTTAAGGCAAGTAGAATATAGTATGGTATATTTTATATAGACATATTGTGTATACATTGCACCTCAGACTGGGCGGATCTGCCACACCTATTTTGTCTGCATTGCACCTCAGGCTATTCGTATCTACCACACCAATTTTCAATGCAACGGATGCTGCATGTAACCAGGTGACGATTACTTCTCCCAGACGCCTAGTCTCACTTCGATTTTATTGGGTTTCGCATTTGTCAGAATATGACACTATACGCGATATTATCCTTTTATTCTATGGACTACCCCTTGGGTGTTTCTTTGTTGTTTACTTGCACACCAGACTGAGCTTATCTACCACACCAATTTTGTATGCATTGCACCTCAAGCCTGTGGCTTATCTACCACACCAATTTTGTATGCATTGCACCTCAAGCCTGTGGCTTATCTACCACACCAATTTTGTATGCATTGCACCTCAAGCCTATGGCTTATCTACCACACCAATTTTGTATGCATTGCACCTCAAGCCTGTGGCTTCTCTACCACACCAATTTTGTATGCATTGTACCTCAAGCCTGTGGCTTATCTACCACACCAATTTTGTATGCATTGCACCTCAAGCCTGTGGCTTATCTACCACACCAATTTTGTATGCATTGCACCTCAAGCCTGTGGCTTATCTACCACACCAATTTTGTATGCATTGCACCTCAAGCCTGTGGCTTATCTACCACACCAATTTTGTATGCATTGCACCTCAAGCCTGTGGCTTATCTACCACACCAATTTTGTATGCATTGTACCTCAAGCCTGTGGCTTATCTACCACACCAATTTTGTATGCATTGCACCTCAAGCCTGTGGCTTATCTACCACACCAATTTTGTATGCATTGCACCTCAAGCCTGTGGCTTATCTACCACACCGATTTTGTATGCATTGCACCTCAAGCCTATGGCTTATCTACCACACCAATTTTGTATGCATTGCACCTCAAGCCTGTGGCTTATCTACCACACCAATTTTGTATGCATTGCACCTCAAGCCTGTGGCTTATCTACCACACCAATTTTGTATGCATTGCACCTCAAGCCTGTGGCTTATCTACCACACCAATTTTGTATGCATTGCACCTCAAGCCTGTGGCTTATCTACCACACCAATTTTGTATGCATTGCACCTCAAGCCTGTGGCTTATCTACCACACCAATTTTGTATGCATTGCACCTCAAGCCTGTGGCTTATCTACCACACCGATTTTGTATGCATTGCACCTCAAGCCTATGGCTTATCTACCACACCAATTTTGTATGCATTGCACCTCAAGCCTGTGGCTTCTCTACCACACCAATTTTGTATGCATTGTACCTCAAGCCTGTGGCTTATCTACCACACCAATTTTGTATGCATTGCACCTCAAGCCTGTGGCTTATCTACCACACCAATTTTGTATGCATTGCACCTCAAGCCTGTGGCTTATCTACCACACCAATTTTGTATGCATTGCACCTCAAGCCTGTGGCTTATCTACCACACCAATTTTGTATGCATTGCACCTCAAGCCTGTGGCTTATCTACCACACCAATTTTGTATGCATTGTACCTCAAGCCTGTGGCTTATCTACCACACCAATTTTGTATGCATTGCACCTCAAGCCTGTGGCTTATCTACCACACCAATTTTGTATGCATTGCACCTCAAGCCTGTGGCTTATCTACCACACCGATTTTGTATGCATTGCACCTCAAGCCTATGGCTTATCTACCACACCAATTTGTGTATACATTGCACCTCAAGCCTGTGGCTTATCTACCACACCAATTTTGTATGCATTGCACCTCAAGCCTGTGGCTTATCTACCACACCAATTTTGTATGCATTGCACCTCAAGCCTGTGGCTTATCTACCACACCAATTTTGTATGCATTGCACCTCAAGCCTATGGCTTATCTACCACACCAATTTTGTATGCATTGCACCTCAAGCCTGTGGCTTATCTACCACACCAATTTTGTATGCATTGCACCTCAAGCCTGTGGCTTATCTACCACACCAATTTTGTATGCATTGCACCTCAAGCCTGTGGCTTATCTACCACACCAATTTTGTATGCATTGCACCTCAAGCCTATGGCTTATCTACCACACCAATTTTGAGTCTAATGTTCATCTTACAATTTATCTTCAATAATCTCCTTCATATTAAAATGCCATGATGCTTAAGATTTGGAGGTTTATTTCTGTGGCACTAACATATGATGGTTTGTATTTGGTTTGCATATGCTACTAACCAGGTACTACGATTGTGCTTTTATATTGTCTTGTTGTCGTCCAAACTTTTCCTTTGAAATCATCACCACATATTTTTCTATTGTTTTTCGGATATCGGAAAGGCACGAGGTATCCGTAGCTCCCCTTAATACAAGTCTTGATCGCAGTCCACCAGTCACTCACATTCTTCAATGACGTATAATTGTTCGCTGCATGTATATATAACAGTAACATTTTAAAACGTGTTATTAAAGCCAATTAATTATTATATTACTAATTATTATATGAAAATTATAACCGATTCCAACACTGATCACCGGAAGTCTGTAATGATCGATAAAATGAAGAGAGAAATTTGCAAATGTCTTTTTCCTCTCGAACACTGTACATAGTTCCGTATATAATTAATATATAATTAATATGAAATTTGAAGAGCAAACTAATGACCAAGATTACCATAAAGCAGCCTTAGAACTAATTTAAGGACAGAACAATGCTTGAGGGAAATAGTGTTTATTAGTAAATTTAAATATTTTTTTGTTTTAATATCAGCAGAGAATATATATTTCGTCTCAGCAGCAAACTTTCAGCAACAGTATCTATCAAACCGATGAAAATAGTAATCATGCTCATTATTGATGTACCAACATTAATTTACTAAATAAGATTTTCGTTCATGCTTTTTATGTTTTAGACTCTAAGATCATCGCTGACACTATTGGTATTGAGCTCTTATAAAGCTTTATGCAGATTTTTCCTTCAACTTTGCAAACTGACTTACAGGGCGGTTAGGATTCTATGACGGGGGATTGTATACACCTTTTTAGGGGAGACATGATAGTCGGGACTCCTACAGAGCAAGGGTCTGAATTCGCTTCCAGATCAGCAGAGCACAGTTACCTTGCGGTAACGTCTCCCTATATATTTTTGATATCGTAATCTTACTCTAAATTACTGATAGTGTTTAAATATTCTCAACCTCAACCTGAGATACCCGTTGATCCTCTTTAGATATATGAAGGTTTATTTATACAATTTGAAATGTGTGTCTTTTACTAGTACTGCATTTGCGATAAGTGGGAAGGTGAGCCCCTAAATCGGCTAACCACACCAATTAAAATACAAACGTAACTAGTTTCACATCACTATGACAGTAAGAACAATTTATCACAGAGGACATTCACGGACCCCTGAAATTCAGAGGTGAGACAATTTTCCTTGGAGGAGTGAGCGTCTCCAGTTTGACTAGTCACGCCGGTCGTGAATGCCCTTAAATACAGACGATACAAATATCATTCAACACTGTATATATACATGAATGCGAACAATACTGCGTAAACCAAAGCCACAGAACAGCAGGAAAAGGGTATAATAACACTTAAGTCAAACTAAGTATCGTTTATTACTCAACTAACCATCCTAAGTCGGCAGAGCATCTGTCGTACAATCAATATGTTTGTAATGTCATTGCATGTGTTTCATTACTTATTTTATTATACATCATCTTGGTGACTTCCGCCAAACAGCTAAGTTAAAAGTTTCCCTTTTATGTGATGTTCAAAATCGATCATGAAGTTATTACTGAGTGATATAGTGATATAGAATATAAAAAATCAAAATAACTATAATATGTCTGTATCAAAATGTTATTTTTATAAAATTGAAAACAGTGTGTTTGAGCTATAATTTCACAGTTCGAGAAAAGGTATGTTACAGTCAAGACAAAAAATCACCAAACTCATCCCCACCCTGATTAGAACTGTCAGCGACCAATACCCCAAGTCAAAATTCCACAGTCAAAAATCACCTACATCCATCCAAACAAACAGTTCTAGCCGTGTTGTTTGTCGCACATCTGGCAACAGTAACACCAGTCGCTGAATTGCAGTCCTTATAGAGGCAGAAAGGATTGATGCCATCTGAAGCTGGTGCTATAATGATAAATAACGAGGGTCATATTGACATCATTACAATTTGTTTATGATTCACTGTTATTTTATGTATTATATTAGCACTGTTATCTTAATACATTTGTCATTACAATGGACACGAGTTACGAGTATATTGAAAAGGGCGACAAAAAACAGTGCATGTCGCCAAATGGTTTGTAGATCATCGGAACATTACAATATGTGGAAGTGGACTTTCCAAACCAGTATCCCGTTTCTCTAACAATTGTAAGTGAATCCGTAAACACAATTCAACACGTCAGCGCAATTCATGATGGCAATGCATTTCACTAAAAATCGTAAACGTAAACTTACAATAGAAATTCATTGCAGGTTATGTGAATGTAAAATACGAAAGCAACTGCTGTCACATGACTATGGTGCAACGACAATGTACCACAGTGGACATTCAAGGACCACTGCAATTCAGAGGTGAAACCAGTTGCCCGGGAGGAGTGAGCGTTTCCTTTTTGGCTAGTTATATCCGCAGTGAATTACGAAACAAATACAATTTACTGTATATGTACATGTACATGAATGTGAACAAACCATTTGTAGAGAGTGCCAATACCACATAAAAAAGTTAACAACACAGAAGTCCCCCCCCCCCTTACGAGCTCCCCAGTGAATTACGAATTCGTATTTGATCCCGCAATACCTGATTTACAGGATCAGTCACGATAAAGATTGGTAAGGTATCAAGCATTTAAGCGAACAAGGTATGGCCATATCAAGATGGCGTTAATACGTAAATATAAACCAAGCCTTACGTCATACGGCTTTAAATGGCTGAAGTTGTTTGACACGGACCAGTCAATGAAAGTCACTGAAAGTCGATCGACTCAAGTTCTGTTCAGCCTAGGCCTAGTATAAGGTATGTACCTTATCTTCGAAATGCCCCTTTTATACGCCCCAATAAAATGTGGGCGTATTATGCTAAACGACACTAGTCCGCCTAGCCCACCTATGTTGTCTTCGCAACAATAAATAACTAGTTATTAAAAATATACACGTGGAGCTCTGTTACATGCACGTTCATTTTTATAGTTAGTAAATAAACTAACCTCGTATTCTGATATAGACATTTATTGCACCCTGTCGGCCACCAAGAATCTCTCCATTCGTTAGTATATCGCAATCAGAATGAGGAAGTGACGTTAAGTTTCCATTCATCAAGAAGTTAACATCAATGCACTGACAAAAGTTGTCCTTTGATAAGTATAAAATGAATAAGTTTATATTTGACTAACATCGTTGCATTCGTTAGTGCAAAATTAGCATTGAATATTTTTAAAATTCTTGAAAATGAAATCGTGATTTTTTCCATACGAGCGCAGTGTACACTCTAAGTTCAGTGTATAAATTAATAATCAGTAGATCTTATTTCGGGGAACATATTTAAAAGAATGTTGTCTGTGTAATCCATTCTATTCTACCAAATACATTGTTAATAATCCAGTCGGATATTAGTAAGCTATAGTCGATAGACTTTTGTTTCTTTAGCAGGTCTACCAAACCAAATCAGTGAATGTGCATGTTGCCACATGGATAAAACCTTTAAATTCTGTATTTCAACAACATTATAATTAAATATTGGATTTTTTTACAGGTGGGCGCTGTCCTAACATAACATTTATGTTAACGTGAAAGACCTGTCATGGGGAGTGCATTAGCAGACGCGCTATGACAACCAGACGGCAGGTGTGTGCGCGGCTTGAAATCCATATTCACGTCTTTATCCTGCGTTCCGCGGATAAACTGCACGTTTACGTGCGTAGTTCTCTTTACTGCTTCGTGTCGATGCATCAAGTAAGTTTACTGTAATTAAATGACCAAGTAGCCATATTTGAATTTGATCTACATGTATGCTGAAATTTCTTGGGAGAATATGCGTGCTTCAGATTTCAGGTGTGCTAGACAATCTCAGCGCACCTCAATTAAAAGTTATTTAGTTTAAGTGAGGGAAAAAGACATCTAATTCAACTTTATGAGAAAAGTAGCAGTGTACAGGCAGAAAATGAAGAATAGGCATAAAACACCACAAAAATATTAGACATTTATTCAGTTGCAACAGTTTATATTAAATTTAACTTTTGACCTGCAAATTTGAAAGTATTTCGTAGGTAGTAGGAATATGACATTGATAATAATGATGATGATACTGATGTTGATAACACCAACGGTATATATAAATATACCGTTGGTGTTATATATATATATATATATATATATATATATATATACCTTTACTGCTATCCCGGGTACATACGGACACCTAGCTTGACATCTGGCTATACTATTGTTCAAGATCGTGAAATTTTGACTTGCAGTGTCTGAGGTGGTGTATTTGTAACAACCTAAAATGTAAAAACAAAGAATATTAAGTAATAGAAACTGGGAGGACGAACTGTTTCTTAGAGAATCACCACGAAAAAAGATATAATTGTCTTTGAAACACATTATACAATATTCAGATTAATGTTATCCAAAATTAGTCATTTCAGTAGTATGCCTTGTATATTCCAAAGCTCCTATCACACGGTGTGGAATCGGAAAATGATTCTGAGAGTTACAATGAGGAAGATATTTTGAATAAAATGGAAGATAACTGGAGCAATGTGGAAAAATTCCCACTGTCATTGAATGAATACCCCCATCACAAGTAATCACAGATATTTTGACAAGTGATAACTTTGCTACTGTCCTGGTAACTCGTAGCCTCAACTGCTGGCAGTTATTAATATAATAATGATAAAAAAAAAAAATAATAATAATAATAATAATAATAATAATAATGTATACCAAAGGCAGTTATACAATCTTTCTTATTTTCGTTCTTACTGGTATTGAATATTGGACATTTGTGTAATTCTCCGGTGCTCCAGTGAACTTTATATACTGGCTTGGAGTAAACAATTTGATATAGACAACTTTACGATTTTAAAGTTTGATTTCTTTAAAGTAGTGTATATTTCGTTGGCGGATAATCAGAATGTTCTAACTACCAATTTGAAAAAAAAAACGAGTTCTATCATTGAATTCGTCTTTGGATTGTGCATCTCTTCAGACATTTACTTTGGTCAATGTCGGCTTAGTGGGGAAGGTAGGGTCATTTTTTTCGAAATTCCATCCAGTTCTATTTCCATAATTTCTATTGTAATCGATGGGAAAAAAAGCCTGTATCAAATTAATAGATAGGAAAAGTGTCATCTGTTCTAACTCTGTATCACGTGATATTTGGCTTACGACCTTTAGTGAAACTCATCTCTGACTTTTAACATACCACACATAACTATTTATGTGTCGTTGTCTGTTCAACGTGCTAAAATGACACACATTTTCTATGTACTAAGGTTGGTGCGGGAGATATTTAAAAAATCTATGTACAGACATTCTCATATAAGTTCAGTGGTGTTTTGACTTGATGGCATTTGTCCATCGTTCATTTAATTGAGGGATTGTTAAAAACCTGACCTTGCACCATTTGGCATACTTTCAATAGGCTGTCACTAATAAATATTTAAGGAGCAAAGTTAAAACCCAAAGTGGCCGCAAAAATTCAGCAAAGAATAAATCTAAGTACAGAGATATGCATGAGGGAGACACTCCTTGGTGTTTGAGTGATTTACACAATTTCATGACTGCAAATAATATTTCCAAATAGCTATTAGTCTATTAGTGTCTTGTGAGTTTGAGAACATTTATACTTATCTCGATATTTCTTGGCTTGACTAATGATTATTTATGTTTGTGTTACTTACTAATCAAATCAAGGTAAGGAGTCAGTGTGCTGTAATCCCCTATCCAATAATCTCCTGTTGTCCTATTACATTGTTCTCTGATGACATTTACATGCTGCTTAAACTGTGTCGCGGAGATCAGTGTACCATTGTAGTCTGTACACTCTGAGAAAGCTGTACTAAACCGTAGAGGTGATTCATCTAATATAATATATTCTGCAATACCTTTCAAACAAAAAAAAAAAGGATATTATACAACTAAAATTCTAAATACACAACTTTCTACGCATTCATTATTTTTTCAACATTGAAATCTTCAATGAATCAGCGTTCTTTGTGTTTACGTTAATCGACCATTGTTCTCATAAAAATCTATTTAAAGATACTCATAGGAGACATGCACAAATCACATTGAAATTTATTATGGCTATATGGTAATATATCATTAAAATAATGGGGTGTTTTTGTAATCTTGTATTTATATTTGACGTGAGGTTCTTAAATTTCATTTCTTAAAAACACGAGTTAAAAGGAGCTCACTACTTACAGGTTGACCTTAGTGGTAACTAAAATAGTTCCACTTCTATAATTATACCGGTGTTTTAGTATAAAACCGATTCTGATTCACAATAAGAGTTTTTCCTTGGTAATATCACATCACTGTTAGAGCGACATGATGTCACATGACGTAGATTGCTCCAATATCGAAAAGGTAAAGGGACGTATAGTTAAGGTCCGAAAATTCGACCTCATTTTTCATTTAATCTGCTTTACCTATGAACTCCATTCCAGGTTGAATGTAACTATCCATACTATGTTTAAATATACACGATGATCAGGATTATACTAACACAATATTATTTGACTTCTACCGATATGTAAGTAAGTATATATACAGCTGTAAAATTGAAGAAAATGAAGAGCGGATTTCGACAAAAAGGTGTAAATGAAAACCACACACATTTCACCAGCAAAATATAAATATACGTGTATGAAAATTTTTCATAGTCGGACTTCCCAAGTCAGAGATATGTAGAATATCTACGATAAAACAATTTCCAATACATGTGAGATTTTATAAAACAATAAAATTACTAAAATCTGATACAAACGTAAGTAATACTGCCAGAAATAAAGATCGTTGGAGAGAGAGATACTGCCAGATACAAAGATTGTCGTAGAGAGATAGAAAGACTTCCAAAAATAAAGATCGTCGGAGAGAGAAAGAAAGGGGAAGGAATGGGATGACAATTTAATATACTTAATAACGGGTAATTTTAAGAAAGTATGTTATGTAAAAAACATCCAAACAAAATAAAAGTCAATGATGTGAAAGGAAAAATACACAACAAAATCACTCATGTGTCCTGATACAGATATGCAACAAATGTCTGAATAGATGTAATAATACGAGTCTTTTTCAAGAAGTAGATCTTTTCACATGTATGTTTAAGACAGCAAGTCGAGATCAGTAGTTTCAACTTCCAATCAAGAAACGAGTTCCCGATGTTAATCATCTATAGGTACATTTACCTATATCATCTACCTGCAAGGGTCATTTGCATTTAGTTGCAAGAAACCGGGACCTAATGACATCTTTACAAAGTCGTTTTATTGCAGTTATTAAAGTAAAAGTGTTTATACCCTCTGGTTGTCGTTGCTGTCCCGGTCATCTAAAACGATGACATACTTTCATCGGATACTTCAAATAGCATACGAAAAACTTTCAATAGCACACATCGGAAAAACGAACTTCAGTTCTCGAATTCATATTCCTACCTATGAGCCGATGCAACTCAATTGGTAGCACCGTGTTTGACCCCCCGGATTCTGGCAGACAACTAGTCGGACTTTTGATGAAACAATATAAACACCTATAAAGACCCAAAATGTAAAGATCCTTCACTACTCGTACAGTCGTGGCTGGGATCATTGAACATACGTACATTTAGGGCGGCCCAGAACGACAGAACGATAATTTCTGTATAATACACACACACACACACACACACACACACACACACACACAAATAAAACCAAAAAGAAAAAGAAACTGTCAACATATTGGTTTTATTAAATCTTTTTTGAAGTTGTGTTGTACAATTTTAAGGATAAATTGAAATTAATCACCGAGAATTAAATCAACCGATCAATAAAAGGAGTTAGCTGGTAACATTTGTCCTTGATTATGAATTTAAAGGATTTACCATTTCAGTTTAATCTAGGTTAAGTTTAATTACCACACTTTTCCACTCTTTAAGTTTAACAACTATCAGGTACCTCATGCTAAATACCATAGTATGTAATGGCATATAATTATTATGTGTCCTAGCAGTTCATCAAAGTATATTTTGTCTCTAAACACCCTTCCCCCTCCCTCCTCCCCTTCCTACTTCGTTTATCATAACATTTTCAACTGGAGGAAATAAGGTTCATATTGTCTTGATATAATTCATAAAGATTTTTATACCTAAATATACTAGTATAATGAAATCTGAGCAGCTAGATATACCTTGCCTAATGTGATACAAATGAATTCAAGTTCCATTTAAATAGACGATTACCTTTTCGATTTTGGAACAATACACGTTGTGATGTAAAATAATCATTACGCATCTCACTACACAAAATGCCCGATAGAAAATCCAAACCGGCTTTATCATAAACATATTACTCTAATTAGATTATTTGTACTATTTTAATTATGACTGGGTCAAACTTAAATACGAATTTCTTTTTTCTTCGTAAATTCAAGAATAAACAAAGATAAAAGAGGAGTTACTAGCTCGGTTATGTGGCAGAAGTCACCATGGAGCTATACAATACATGAATATAAATAATATACTAGCACATATGACACATTACAAAATATTTGATTGTAGTGCAATCACGATACCGACTTAGGACGGTCATTTAATTTGACAAAAGCCAAACAAATGGTGTGGTTAACCGGTTTACGTGCCCACCTTCCCACTCACCGTTACAGCAGAACAATCAAAGGACGTACATTTAAAAATTCATAAATAATCCTCCATGTAAAGAACAAGGGTCAACAGGTATCGCATATTGAGAGGTCATAAAAATATAAACACGTAAGGTATTGTAAAACACATAACGATATAAAAATATATGCGACATTAACATGATAAACCATGCTCTGCCAGTCTGAAAGATCTGTAGGAGTCCCGACTAACACTCAGAGGAGACAAGGTTCAGGACCATGTCTCCTCTGAAAGAGGTTTGGACAAGACCCGTCCCCACCGCCCTGCTAGTCAGCGTGCAACGTTCAAGTAAAAGTCTCCATAAGACTGTAGGGGGCCAAATACAAGACCTATAGTATTTTTGATGATCTCAATGTCACATTGTCTATTTAGAAGACGTTTGACTATTTTATTATATGATAAAATAACGTTATCGGAGCCTTTTACTTTCCTTAGTTTATATACGAGATCACCGTAAAAATAAGGACAGGAAATTCCATTGGATACATAGTGAAAGAAATATTTCCAAATTTAGATAGAAGTTCTGAATAAGATCTTAAGAATTTGCCGAATGTTTTTCTAAGCTTGTGATATCTGTAACCCTGAGTTTACTAATGCTTTGTAAATTTCGTTTATGAAAGTGCAAAACATTGGTGCAGCCTCTGACAAATCGAACTAATTGAGATATATAGATACCATATGACGGGAGTCGAGGAAAATCGCCATCCAAGTAAGGAAAATTTACAATAGGAAATCCACAATCCTCCCGTTTATCATAAATATTAGTATATATTAGGTGGTTGATAATTTTGATACTCAAATCTAAGAAAGGTGTAGATTTATCTCAAGTATTAGCTTTATGCAATTTGAGCTCTGGTGTATATATTTCTGATATAATTTGTTCGAACACAGGGTTGTCGATAACCAAAATCATCCAGATATCTGCAAGTATTAATAATTTTGTTAATGAGGTCCAAACGTTTTGATTTTTGAATAGAAACCATAAAATCCCTCTCATAACAATAAAGAAATAAATCTGCTATCAGAGGCGAGCAGTTAGTACCCATAGGAATCCCCACTATTTGTTAATATATCTTGCCATCAAATTGCACAAAAATATTATTCATGAGAAAATCTAGTGTTCTACATAATTCCTTGCAAGTCCAGTATGTATATGAAGTATATTGTTTGTTGGAAAAGAATCCGGAGTTATTGGAAGTACACATGTAAGTTTTAGATTCTCTGTGAAAACACCGTTGTATAAGAGACAGCAACTTGCTTTTAATCAAATCACTAACTATTCCTTTATAAAGGCCAGGAGGCCGAAAATTTGCGGCAACGAGTGTTTGTGTTATTTCTTTTACTATATATTACTTCCCTTTGGAGGACTACTTATTATATCTTATTCAGTATGGACGCCAGTTAACTATTTTGAGGAAAAAAAAATTACTAATCCTTTTTTGATATATGTTTTGGATGGTTTCTTAATCCGTTAAATATATCGTTAAAACATGGATCGTTGACAGTTTTAATTACCGGTTAAAACCATAGACTTCCTGAGATAACAGGGTTTTTTTTTTTTTTTTTTTTTTTGTTGTTGTTGTTGGTTTTTTTTTTTTGTTCTTGTTTTGGGGGTTTTTTTTTTTTTTTTTGTTGTTGTTTTCGTTCCTTTTTTTTTTTTTTTTTTTTTTTGTTTGTTTGGTTGTTTTTTGTTTTTGTTTTGTTTGCTTTTGTTTGTTTCTTTGTTTGTTTGTTTTGTTTTGTTTTTTTTTTTGTACTTAACTCAACTACTACCAATACACAATAGGTGTTTTATCATTAAATTATGTATTTCGCGTCTTTATCCAATATTCGATACACTATGTTTAAAATCGATGGTTTTAGCTTACGCCTTGACGGACCATTATGAGTCGTTATACCAAAAATGGGGTTTTTTCCCCAACCTTGTTCAAGTTTTCTCTTTCTTTATTAAGAATCTATAATCATCAAATAGACAATGCATTTTTAGGCTGTCCAATGATTTTAGAGATATTAATCCATTTATAATGAATGGATAATTGAGTTTCACAATACTAACATACATAATTGGGAACCGTTGATCATCCCTCACCTTAAATTGGTAATACAATATTGTAAAAGGTGACTATCCGAGGGTTGTTCTCGCCTGAACTTGTTATTATTTCTACCATTTCGGACTACATTTAGCATTTTCTTTTTCAGGAATGTATCATTTGACAGGGTGCCACTCCCTTTTCATAAGCTTGTTTGTCAATCAATGGTTTCAACCCTTACCTTTTCTAAAGTTGTAGAATATTCACAAACACAGAGAATACGTAGTTATACGTTAATACACTCAATTGATTTAAAGACAAGCACAGAGGTAATTGATGGTCTGTCACTGCATCATTAACAACAGCTTATTAAGGTTGCCATTCATTGACTCCTATAAACCAGAAAGGAAACCAAGTGCCAAAATAGAGTTAGCGTTACTCGCAATGAATGTCAATAATAAACAAGCGCTACAACTGTGCTTTAACACTATATAGATACAGCAACTAAACACCTTATCTGTCTACTAATAAATGAGTCACTTTCTGAAAGGTGTACGGTATAGCATATAAATAAACGTATTTGTCCATATGTTAACGTCGTCTCTGCAACAGTGTTCGAGAATACTCTTTCATGACACTCGACCACATCATTTTCCAGTGCACTTCGGTCATCTTTATATCTGCGTCTATCTTTTCTGTTTTAATATCAGTGCGTGTACATATTAAAATGTTTCATAATCCTATGTGTAAATTTTTATGACGGAAATGAAGATGAATTCTTCCGACAATTACGTGTATGCACAATTAAATCGACAAATTTGCCCCTACTCCAAAAATAGTGCCATGTGTACAGGTTCGATTCCACTCGTGTTACTTATATTGACACATCAGTTGCAGGGGCATTATTAAACTTGATAGGGAGTACTGAAAGCCTTCTAGTCCAGGAAATCTAAGCCAAATTACAGGTGAACCACAAACAAATTGCAACAAAACTTATTTTGTCACCATGCACTTTTTACAAGTCGCAAGAGCATCAGAAAAAAGTAGGCAGCGATCCTACGGGGGAAAATGTGCCCAATTTGCATATTTCAAAATGGCCACCAAAATGACAATGTTTCAAAGGTATCGTTATGAATTAAATCGTTTAATCACTTCTATTCGCAATTTTGGAGAAAGTTATAACCCTAAAGTGTGTATCACAGATAAAGGAAGATGTTTATGTACAAAATATATATTTTGTGTTGCCTCCACATTTGCATTAATCCACAATTGCCGCCAAAAAGACTATTTGTATATGAAAAATACAATGACTGAGTAATATATTCACTTTCAAATACAATTTTTGAGCACTTTAAATGTCTTAAATATGTATCTAGACTGGACAAGTCTGTCTGTATCTAAAACAAATAATTTGGATTGATTTTGAATTTGTCTTAAACCATTTAAACCAAAATGGCTGCCAAAACACAAAATGAATCATATATTCATTTTCAAATACAATTTTTGAGCAATATAAAACCATTATATATGTATCTTAGTCAAAGGTCATGTGCTTAACAGGATAGATGTCGCCACTTGGGAATCTATATGTCAATTCTTGAAGAATACGTGTTGCCGGTTGGTATAACAAATTGAATATACTAAAAGAATTTGTATATGTTGCATTTCGTAATAAAACAAGACCCGATTCAGATAAATGTTCTAAACATCTACACAAGGAGACATCTACAGATGATGAACGACCAACAGATAAAAGAAAAAGGAAGCAGTATTATAAACAGTGCCAACAAGAACAGTCCTAATGGGACAAATACCCCCCCCCCCCCCCTTTACGGCAACAATATGAAAAGGCCATGTGTACGAATTTCAAAAATGGAATTATCCGATTGTTGTCATCAGTTGCGGTCATTTTAAAGCCCATTTGTAAGATTTTCGGATTTTTTTACACTCTGACGTGACTTTGTATATATGAACTTGGTTCAAGGTCATAAAATGACCTTGGTTCAAGGTCATAACACAACCTTGGGTCAAGAACAGCAATTGTGTGAAAAGGAGAAGTTTCGATTACAAGTTATATACCCACGTACTTTAAAAACGCCTATATGTTTGGGGTTTTTTTTCATGTAAAAACATAAATGTTTTGAAAATAATTCGATTTGAATATCTGCTTGATTTTGTGTGATTGCGGTAACTCTCGTGCTATTGGCGAAACAAGTCAATCAACCATAACGTAATACTGCTCACCCGTGCGCCTTTCGAAAAGGATTCGACCACGTGAGTAATTTTCTTCAGAAAGTGTATTTCGCATATAAAAATAGTATTTAAGCGGCCATTTTCATTTTATGCAAATGAAGGGGCCACTCTTCTTTTTCTTTTTTTTTTTTTTTAGATACAAACAGATTTGTCCAACAGCGATACATATTTTATACGTTTAAATAGTTCACAAATTGTGTTTGAAAGTGAATATATGATTCAATTAGTGTATTTTCCATGTAAAAGTAGTCTGATTGGCGGCCATTTTGGAATTATGCAAATGAAGGGGCAACTTAAATAATATATTTCGGACATAAACATTTTCCTCTTTCTGTGATACATACTTTAGTCTTTAAAATTATTCAAAAATTGCACACAGATCTAAATATATCATCTAATTCCTAACCCGTCCATTTGAAACACTGCTTTTTGTTTGAGGTCAAAGCTTAGTTTTCCTGGCCTACTCAGTGTGGATGGAGATAGTAGTAAAGTATGTAAAAATACTTTGACATTACTTGAAGGGAATGCAAGGCAGGAATACAATGAGGTACATCTCAATAGCCAAGGCAATAATCCTGGGTCCGCCAACGGACAAAATATTATATATATATTAAATTCAGGTTAAATCAAATGCCGGGATTTCAGTTTTAATCTGTTCATCAACATATGTAAGCGTGTCTTGAAAGAGCTTGTGAAATATTCACTCTACGGAAAACATTCTTCATCCGGCATTGCATTTTGTCTCCACGAAGAGACACAAAAAGATATACAACGACTAAGAAGTTTAAGTAGGATGCCAATAAATTTCCGTTTGAAAGGGGTATTTATGATACTAATGCAGCGATAATTCCCCATTACAGTTTGTTTTCTTCCTGATAAAGTTTAATTTAAGTAAAAATCTAATATACCGATCCGATTTTCACATCATATAACTACGGTTATAATATAAATGTAACGCAAGCAATCACGGACCCATGTTAAAATAGAGGAAGGATCAGGTGCCATAAAGGAGTAAGAATCCCCTGTCTATCCGTCACAAACTCCGTGTTGCCATAAGTGTATGCGAGATAGTATTATTCGTGTGCCATGGGTGTACAAGGAGTCAAGGAAAACATATAATGACACACGTTTCATTTACATCCTCCCATCGGAGTAAATGTATAGATATCGAAACAAAAAAAATAAAAACGAGAAGGAAGACCCCCCCCCCCCAAAAAAAAAGACAAAAAACTCGTAGAATCTGTAAACCGTACTTTACTCATTGAACTGCTCGTGGAAGCGTAGAAAAATTAAATAATGTACAATGACGTATACACACGCGTCAAAGTCACTGGGTATATTATTAAGTATACCAGCACGTTTTGTTTTATACAAACTGGTTAACCTGTTAAACACTTATCATAAGTATTGATTGAGGTTACTAAAGTAATATAAGGTTGCATGAACCCGTACACAATGGTATTATTATCAGGTGTGTGTTTGCATGTGTTGCGATCTTCTTAAACTATTCCTCCTAATAATTTTCATAAATACCGTGTATACGATCTAAGGCATGTACCAACTGCAGCGTGTCTAATTAATTATTTAATTATTAAGACGGACACTTCGTCGGAGGACATTAGAATCTACGCCAGATAAGTCATTAGAATTTTATTCTAGGGAATTTTCCCGAAAGATTGGGGCGGCGGCCGTCGAACTGCCGCCCCTATTCCGACGCCCTTGTATCGAAGAAATAAACGGATGTACAGTTTAAGGCCGACCTGCCGCCCCTATTCCGATGCCCTTGTATAAAAGAGATAACAGGATGTATAGTGTTAGGTGCCGAACTTCGATATTTTTATTTATCGTTTAATCTGTTTTACCTATGAACTTCTTTTCAGGATTAATGTAACATTACAGAGAAAGATTATATTGGCCCATTTTTTTTTTTTTTTTTTTTTTTTTCGCTTCTGCAGTTATAGAAGTAAGTGTATAAACAGGTATAAAATTGAAAAAAGAAATAGAGCGGATTTAAGTATTGTTATATCAAATAATATAAAAAGTAAGAAAATCACAAAAACGTATAACTGAAGTAAGTGATAATGCCAGAAATAAATATTCTTTTGTTATGATAATTAAATAGAATTATATGATTTTGTTTTGTGATATTCATAATTTCATTAACTCATCAACAACCCCATGTATTGTTATTTAAATTTACTCTATGCTTTTAAAATACTATGAATAGTGTGGACATGTTATTATTTTCCTAGCTTCCAAAATCTCCGGAAAGGGACGGAAGTTTTACTATGTGTACTTATGAGAAACATCGAAAACTGAAAGAAAGTCAATGATCCTATAGGAAAATCCTCGAAAAGCCACGTATACGCAATGAATCAGATCTGCAGCAAATTTATGCGCAGATATTATATTATAACAGCAGACGAGTCAAATACAAGCAATGCATCCACAGGTCCAGGATATCAAGTCGAGATTCCCGAACTACTATAAGACTAGACTAGATTCAGAGGATTCGAGTAGTCTTACAACTTAACAGGCCTTAGGAAATGACAGATTGACGACACAATAGAATACGTCTACGACGTCTGGACTTCAACGAGTGTACGCACATAAGTTGCTGGCCTTTTGGCGAAACTCAAGACTCTGTGAAGACAACAGAATGTTAGGAAATCTTGTAAATACCTCAAGACAGCAGTTTCAAATATTTTTTCAAGTTAAAAGGAAAGAAAATAAAAACACTAGACGTGTCGCTACGCAACGTATGCCCGGCTGGCAGGATTTTTTTTTTTCAAATGACATTCAAATAGGAGCCATGTAGTGCATGGGCCATAGCGCTTTAAAGTTTTAGGACAGGACTTCCGTTACAACATGCGCATCTGTATGTTGTGATCTTTGTTGTAAATTTCATTGAAATACTGACAAGAGTTATCAGAAGTTGCGATACTTTATGTGATACATTTGATTATTTGTCATATTGTTGTTTTATCTCACCCCAAATTATTCATTGTACTTAACAATCGTCGCGGAATTGGTAGGTAATCGAGTTTGGTATATTTTCCTATCTATGAGCCGATGCAGCTGAGTGGGTAGCACCGTGTGTGGCTTTCGGATATTAGTTTTACATACGGCTCGTCGGACTTTTGGGTGAAAGAATATAAAGGGTCATTAAGACCCGCTGTATCTAAAGACACTAACATGTTAAGATCATTTACTACATACACAGTCGTGGTTAGGATAACTGTTGGTAAGTGCACGTACAGCGGCATAGACGACACATAGGCAGCGTAAATTAAGACAATTTCTTTTTAATACACCACGAAAATACCGTAAAAATATAGATAAAATTAATTTTTTGACAGATATTAAGTCCTCTAAAAGTATAAAAAGTTACCACACTCTTTTTCATAGATTTTCGGCCTCCTGGTCTTTATGAAGTAAAGAAAACGTAAAATTTTTCAACACTTATGTGAAATTCATCATTACATTATAACGATATAATGTAAGCTACAATAAACAATTAATGACATCATAACTTACACACATGCATAGTATTTCGAGACAGTGTAAACTTCCCTTCCCTATTTTGAAAGTTTGAAAAAAAAGTACACAATCGATCAATGGACTTACCATGAAAATATAGCTGACAAATTACTATCCACACACATAAGCAAAACATACTTCACGTCTATCAATAGATTCTGAATAGATTGCAACGGCTGGTATTTTCACTTCTTTTTGTAGCATCGTGGAAATCAAAAGGGAAGTAAAATGACTATTAAACGCGTAGCCAAAAAATATCAGCTTCACAAAATGGATGAAAATAGAAAAAAAAAACACAAAACAAAAACCAAAAAAAAAAAAAAAAATGCCGATAATGTTTTGATATATCTTAGATGGTTTCTTAACCCGAAGATATATATTGCTAAAACATTGACCATTTAATAACAATTTTTATTATCTGTTAGAAATCCATAGACTTCAAACTCCTTCTTGAGATAACAAACATTTTTAATCCCAACTCATTCACTACCAATAAGCAATGTGTTTTGTCAATAAATTATATATTTGGCGTCTATTTGTGGGTTACAAACCATTATATATTACATTAATTACATGTTAGACATTTTTTCCCAATATTCAATGAACTTTGTTTAAAATCGATGGCTTTTGCTTACGCCGAGACGGCCCCCATAGCTCATCATATTTTCTATGAAGATTTTATAATCGACCGATAGACAATGCAATTTAAGTTTTAGAGATATTAATCCATATATAATGTATGGATATTTGAATTTTACAAATTTCAAGTACTTTATTAAGGACCGTTGGTCACCCCCCTCCCCTTCCCCGCCACACCTTAAGTTGGTAAAATAAAATTGTAAAAGGTGGCTTTCCAAGGGTTGTTATAGCCTGAACTTATTTCATTTGTACCCAATAAAAGATATGTGTGGATACTTTTCTGCACTTTCTTTTTCAAGAATTTATCATTTAATAGGGTGCCATTCACTTTCCATAAGCTTGTTTGTCAACGAATGATATTGATCTTACCTTTCTAAACATTGTCGAATGTCTTACCATAGATAATAAGTAGCTGTACATCAATACGCTCAATTGTTATAAAGATAAGCATGGAAATAATTGATAGTCTTTCATTGTATCATTAATAACAGCTTATTAAGGTTGACACTCATTGACTCCTAAAAACCAGAGATAATACCAAATGCCAAGTTAGAGTTAACATTTCCCGCCACGCATGCCAAAAATATACAAACGCTACAAGTGTAGTAGCGCACGAAGGAAGACACTGTAGACCCGATATATTCATACCCGAGATAAAATTAAAAAATGCCTCATCGAATTCAGTTGGTTGGTTGGTTGATAGATGTTTACGTCGCTTTAAACTATATTTCAGTTATATGGCGACATGGAAGCAGGAGCTAACCAACCTTTTAAACATAGTAGCACAATCCGGGAATCGAACCCGGAGCGTCGGTGCCGCAAGCTAAGCGCTTAACCACTACACAAAGCCTGCCCCCAGTGACATCAGTGTGATTTATTTAGAATATAATGTTAACCATAGGGTCAATATAAAATATTATCCATTGATAATATTTTAAATATGTAAATGATAAATAAACAATAATTTGGGACGTTTTATGAGAAAAACTATCATAATGGTTCTGCACCACCATTTTAGTCTGGGCAACATTTATCTTTGGATTCCTCTTCATTAATTAGAATTAATATACAGTATAACACATACAATTCCAAGCATCTTTTTAACTTTGATACCTGCCTCTGTCATAGTTTCTTTAATTTACGAATGCAGCGTACAGAGCTGTGGCACACAGGGTTCAAATAATTATCAACGTATGCGGTGACAATGGCATTGGTATATACTGTCCTATCCTATCGGCAGATAAGGAATTTAGATACTATGTAAAGATGATGGATAAATCCAGAACATAAGTACTTTGGTATACTGTGGTTTAACATCTAAAAGCTCGGTGTCCTATAAGAACGCCTTTACAAAATCATAGAAAATATCTTTTACTCATGTTGGGCGTAAAAACAGTACAAAACATTTATCTTCATCCTGCGACTGGCTGTGATAATCAAACCTTTAAAAAAAATCTGGCTCTAAGAAAACAATTAAGAAGTAACGAAGGGTTAACTATACTTCGTAATCCGAGAATTAAAAGTATCGTGTAAAGTGTCATATTCAGACAACTGCAGACCCAAATTAAAGTGAGGTGAAACCAGGTGCCTGGGAAGAGTAAGTGTTCCCTAGTTGAATGAAACATCCGTCGTAATGTTCTGCAAAAACTTTTCCTGTCCAAGAGGTAAATAAAAATATACACATGAAAAAGAATCTGGTTCTAAGAAAACAACGAATAAGTAACGAAGGGTTAACTATATTTCGTAGGCCGAGCAATAAAATGACAGTATCGTGTACAGTGTTATATTCAGACAATTGCGGACCCCATTAAAGTGAGGTGAGACCAGGTGCCTGGGAAAAGTAAGTGTTCCCTAATTGCATGAAACACCCGTAGTAATGTCCTGCAAAAACTTTTCCTGTCCAAGAAGTAAATGCATATATACACATATCGACTAATGAAGAGACCAGAACACTAAGTCAAATTACCCTATTCAAGTGATGAAATACTGTTGAAATGAAATTTCAGCGTCTGAAATGCATGTGAACAATTATATTTATCAATGATACGTGAACACTCTCTAAAACACGTGTTTTAGTTATTTTTAGTACAAACTATTTTCATTGGTCCAAAGTATCGGTCAGTATGATTATTCTCAGTTCGAGATTGTTTTTTCATGCTTCATTGCTGCGCAAGTTAACGTTTAAGGTAAATCTATGAATTAGAATCATTCGAAGCCTCTGCTCAGACAAGAAAGCTTCTCTCTCCCGCCCAACCACCCTTAACTATTCCATTTTCAAAGTATTCTGAGTGTATTGATTATAGTTGGAATATTACAACTGTTTACGCTTCTTATTATTCAGACTCTTACATTTCAGATTTTCCTGATTTTGTGTTTATGGACTATATCAGTAAATGGGCCGAGAATATGTATAATTATGAATATAAATGTATTGATATGTATGGAATGATGTGTATTAAAATGAGCAGAGCGCTTCACCTACTATAACTGTGTTCGAGTCTAGTTTATAAATAATTTATGTTCGTTTGAGTGAGAACGAATTAGAACATAAATGTCTGTATATATACTATGTCAAATCAAGTATAGTCACAATGTTAAGCTGGTTAGTTTATAAGGTCTAAGGTACTAAGAAATGGATGGCTTGTTGGAAGTTCATACGAGTTCAGTAGTCCACTAGACTAGAACAACCCCCCCCCCCCCCCCAAATGAGACCAGGTGTCGTGCACGAATGAACATTTCTTCCTAAAATGATATACCCACCAAAACCATTACATGGAAATCTCGCATTCGGAGTTAAGACCACATCGGTAATCTGTCAGATCAGTAATAGAACGTCACTGTGCATGATCATATTCCATCATATAACATTCTGGAAAGAGACATTTCATTCTCTTTTAAAATATCCTTGAAACATCGAACAGAGAATTTCCTCGGTATGGAATTCATGCGTTCCATTCTGTGTGAATGATTTATTTCTAGTAACCAGACCCTTATAAGAGGAGCATAGCGTATAAATTACGAAATAAGAACGCCGTAGGCAGGCGATGACGGAATGGTGGATACTCAAGAAGAGAAAATTAATAATAAAAATTGAAATCATGCGGGTTTTTTTCTGTAGCCTTGTGTGAATGATTTATTTCTAGTAACCTAACCCTCATACGAGGGGCATATCGTATAAACTGTGAAATAAGCACGCCATAAGCAGGCGATGACGGAATACGGATACTCAAGAATAGAAAATAAATGATATGGAAGTTGAAATCTAAGCTGAGATTATTTTTGTTTCAGCAGAAAGCAAATACTTCTTGCCTTGTATGAGTACAGACAGATGTCAACGAGGAAAGGAACACAGTTGGTACCATTGAAAGACCGACATCCAGTAAGAAAACGTTTCCTGCAAATATGAAATATGAACTATTGTTTACTAGAAACTGTAACATATATATGATATTGTCTCAAGTGTACTTATTGCTGAAATCAGAGAAATCTCTATGTAGGATTTCCCTTTCTTGTATTCTATTTCTTCCTGTTTACATTCAATATATCAAAATCAGAGATATACAAAAATGCTATGAGTTATAAACAAATGACCATATATTGAGGAAAAACACTAACAAAGACGTCAAAACAGCAAGTAAATTCTGAAATGGAAACAAAATCAAGTCAAGTTGATATATACTGCTGATGTGAAGAGGTGTCTTGTGAAAAAAGTTTCTGCTATGTCACACTTTTTGGAATTTTTAATCCGGTTCAGGTTTTTACTTTTATGTGTTTCCGGAAGCTTTCTTATCTGTTGGTCTTTTCAACACGGCAACAGAATTTGTGTATAAGAAAGGCAACCATGTAAGTATTACAATTATGATTATTGTAAAGATTTAGATTAATGTTTGATTAAGCATACTTTATGGTGCAAATTATTTATTTTGTAATTTTACTGGTGCAATCTGCAAAGGATTTGTGTGCTATTTTTAGAATTCTGGGAATTGTAACTTTCGTTTTTAATTTTGTAAACAATGTTTGGTTTATAGATGTATAAAGGTAAAACAAACAAGTAATCAGTGAGAAAGGGATAATGTTTATTGATTTTACTTTCTAATCAGGCGTATTGATTTGATATGTTTATATGAGTAATAAACACAAATTTTACATTTTGTTATAAAAGAATGATTCTGCAGTTAAAATGCAAGTCTCAATATGGAAACAGGGGTCATTGTAAACCAAATGATCAGATGATGTCTTCATTTGTCGCTCAATTTGAATATAAAATCGTACACGAGTTAGTGTTTACAGGTAAACCCACTCGGTCACGCTGACGAAATAAACTTTTGATAAATAAAAGCTACAGGTATTTTTCACAAATAAGACCATCACAAGTACTTTTATAGGCACTGTTTTAAGTTAGGAATATTCTTATTTGACACCTTTATGATGCACCATTGTTTATTACGTATGGCAATGTAAACATGACTCGTTAAAAGCAATATGGCGGGTCATTTGAAGGTGACGCCGTCTTTTTATTTTTGAATAGTTTGTAGTCAGTTCTTGTTGTATTTTTATAAAAATGGTATCAATTGAATCGGGGGAAACACAGTTATCGTGTATTATACGCCGTTAGAGATAGATTAAAAACTGAAAATAGCAGATATAAAAAAACTTACCTGTGTCCGTGACATCCATCGTTTTCGCTCCGGCGATCAGATGCTAACAGGTAATGGACGTATCTACCTGTAAAACCTCACTTCATTGGATTAAATACAAACGTGACCCCGAACAACACCAATGAACATATCGCTTTCATGATCTTTATTTCTAAGCGCGCCGTCGATTACAAGGCAAAATAAACATCTCGCTGTACCGTCGCGTTATCGTTAAATATTTTAATGATTTTAGCTATTTTCAGATTGCCATAATTTCTTTATTTTTGCTCCAAATTGGATGAAATTTGGGAAGCGAGAAGACAACAAAATGAATATTCTAACGACATGATTTTGTTTTACATGTTGAAGATATTTCTCGATAAATTATTAATGTGAAAATGGTAAAGAACGCATTTTTATCAATTTGAACTTAGTCATTTGCGATGGGCCTCCCTAGCATTGTATGTTGGTGTTAAGTACATTTTAAGCATGGTAATGATGGTAACAAAATGATGGTTTGACACTTATAATTGATTTATCTGTCAAAATTTGGATTGGTTTTGAATGATTGTAATTTATATTGCAGCTTTCACAGAAGCATTACTTAGGATGGAAATAAAAGTGAGAAACCAAACATGGTCCTTGTGATTTTTCTGTAAACTAAGAAAACAGTTTCATAATATCATATATGTATATTTATGTTTTTACTTCATCAACTTGAAAAGTTGTTGCAGGCCTTTTTCGATAGGTGTTGCATGCAACCAGGGGATGCTTACTTCTCCCGGGCAACTGGTCTCACCTCGATTTGAGGTTTCCGTTTCTCGTTATATGACACGATACACGATATTGGCCTTTTATTCCATGGACTATGAGATTTGGTTTAACTTCGGTACTTCTTCGATTTTTACTCCTTACGATTTTTTTTACATTCTAATGGTAGATCAAATGTCTTCATCTAGGACCAAAATGCAGAAAGTCCTGCAAATTACTGTTGTATTTTACTTTTTAAAACTATATTTAATTAATTAAAATCGGTTAAAATACACATACTAAATGAACTATAAGCAACAAACACGGCGAGGGGGAAAACCAAATGATTAAGTAAAATGATATCAAAAGGTTGATTTTGGAGTGGAACCATATGAAACAACAATTTGCAGATATGTTAAGGCACCCGTGACGATATCAACATTAGAAACTGCAACAGTATGAAGACTACAAAAGTTACAGGTTCTATTAACGAGCAGTTCCTGTCACACTTCTGCATTTCTGCAAATTCTCATATATTCACTTTTATATGTTCTGGGTTTTTATGACGTCATGTGATTGCTATACATATAACACACCTAAAAGTGTATAGCACTATATTCCAGCAGTACTAGGGCAAGTCCCTCGAAAGGCTATCAAATGATAATTTCTCAGTTTCAATAGCTTGAAATTCACGGACTGATGACAGATCATTCGTTTAGGGCAGTAACAAGTAAGACTAAAATGCCAATACATTTCATTTTCTTATTAATCAAACAACTGTTTAATATTATTATTGAGGTTGCTTTATTCAACTTATACAGTGATATATGCCACTCACTCCATCACTTTATAAATCTAACCGTCCTATGTGAGAGGAAAAACGTGATTGTCTGCGGAGAACATCATATTGAGTTCATCAGAATCACCCTAGATCGGGTTTTTAATCGGATCTGGGAAATAATTTATCATAATTCTGCTTAAACAGAGAAAAATGATTTGACATTACCGTAAACTTGAGAAGGAAAAATTTATAGAATAACTTCTTAATAATATATAAAAAGCTATGATATATTTTCAAATATATTTTGATATATTATTTGGAAAACCGATCCTTGTTCGATATCCTTTTGGTTTTAGTTAAATACGCATCCCATAAATAAGTGAAACAGTGCATCAGTGATGTTTAGTATATGTAGTGTTTTGTCTTCTTATATTGAACGTGTTAGGTCACAAAGAAACATTGTGTAAAGGAACACTCGGATTCTAGCTGCACGTATACAGAAAAAGAGATCATCCAAAAGTTAGAATTTCTTATATATTATATTTTTGTGATATTTGGTTGAGAAAGTGTTCCAAAAGATTGTTGGCATTCCTATGGGTACTAATTGCGCGCCTCTTCTGGCTGACATATATTTGTATTCTTACGAAGCAGAATTCATACAGTCTTTGCTCTCCAAAGGCAATAGACAATTTGCATCTTCAACTTTACTTACAGATACATCGATGACGTTTTTTTTTTTTTTTCGATTAACAACCCTTTTTTAAGGATCACCTCAACATCATATATCCAAAGGAACTCGAGATAAAAGTTACAACAGAGAGCGCATCATCTGCTTCATACCTCGATATACTCCTATCAATTAGTTAGGATGGTTCATTACTAACCCCTATCTATGACAAACGTGACAATTTCAATTTCATTATTACCAACTCCCCTTTTTCCCGAGTAGAAACATACCTTCCTCTCCCGCATATGGCGTCTTCATTTCACAATTTATACGCTATGCCAGGGCACGTTATAAATACGAAAATTACGTCCTGAAAACGAGGCTTCTTGCAACAATTCTCACAAGGATATATTGAGGAAAGTTTGGCACTTAGAAAGTTCCATCGTGGATATAGGGATCTAGTGCAGTTTCAGATTCCTCTTTCAAGAATGTTAACTGATATTTGGGGACCTGACTACACAAGATAACCACCTTAACTTTTTGACTATACTATCTATCTATATAGACATTTTAACGTGCTTTTCCGACAATGGAATTTCAGTTAGGCAGCATTTCTTGCCTTGAATGGGAAAATTTGACTTCGCTTTCTTGTATCCTTCGTGCGTGTATATTTATGTATTTACCTCATTGACTTGAAAGGTTGTTGCAGGACTTTTGCGACGGGTGTTGCATGCAACCAGGGGACGCTTACTCCTCCCGGGCACCTGGTCTCACCTCGATTTTATTGGGGTTTCGCATTTGTCTGAATATGACACTATTCTCGATATTGTCCTTCTATTCCATGGTCTAAGAGGTATGGTGTACCCTTCGGTACTTCTTTCTTTTTTACTCTTGTCAAAAAAGTGTATCGTTTTAAAATATGGCAATTAACAGAATCAATTTACTATTAACGAGATTATCATAGCATTTATTATTAGACTACATCGCCTTGACAAATTAAAACAAAAGCAAGCAAACTAACTAGCAAAACAAAACACAACAAACATAAACACATTGCACCATTGAAAGTATTCCACACACTTTCAAATGAAAATGAACCATTCTAAATTATATCATACGTTTATCTCCAGTACATTTACTTAAGGCAAGTCCTTACTAACGCAATATATGGAAACGAATGAAATTATTTCTTCGTATATTTTACATAAATATCACTCTGTTAATCATACAGTTATACATGGGTTCGAATTCTTTTTTCTTTTAACATTTTTGCCTAAAATCCAGATCATTCATTTTCCGGCTTAATATTATGACCATATGTGGTGTCACGTGACTGTTCGCCATTTCCTTTACATTCATCGTAGACATCGATTTCGTTGAGAAAATTCGCATTCCCGGCATGATCATATGTGGATTCTTGAATAACTTGCTAGATATGGCATTTATCTTATGTATGTTCTGTAACGTGAACCACTGCAGCTGTAAAATCGTACGCATTTTCATCAGAATCCATCGCATTTTTCAATTCCAGAACATTCCTTGTTGAATCATGAGCAGTTTCCTCATCTTTCTTCATGTTTGATTTCAGTATGTTTTGCGTAGAATCATACTCCGTTTCTACACTTTTGGAATTCAATGTGCTATTAGTTGTATCATACATGTTCTCGTTTTGTTTTGTGACGTTACTACTAGCGTACATGCCGTTGCCATCATTCATTAATGATAATCGTTGTTTGCGTTTATGAAGTATATCATATTCTCCTTCTTTACTCTCTACATAGACAGCGGAATCGCGGTATCTCGTGGCAATCTTTGGATCTTTGTTTTGTCTGCAAGAAATAACACCCAAAATAATTATTCACAATTTTATCGGTAAAATAATTTACTATACTGTTGTGTCTAGTGATAAGTTTCGCCAGAGACAAAAGACAAATACCTTATAGAAGACCACAGTGTCAAATCTATTTCATACATTTTTCATTGTTTGTTTGTATTTTACACAGTATATTGTGAAGGTATTACCAGGATATGTTTTCAGTCAGATTTGCTACTTTATATATTGTTGTTGACTACTACTGATCTCTCTTTTTACGATCATAGTGTAAGGAATCCAGGTGAAAAGAACTTAAATTTTCGGTGAAGAAATATTGCTGCTCATTATACAGAACTGAATTTCTCTCTCGTTCTCTCTTCACGATCGGTAGAATCCGGTGACCTATCTGAAGTCTCGGATATATGATTTTGGAGACTTCGCTTCGCTGGGCATTTGTGAAGCAGTCGCCTAAAAATTTGTAGTTTGATGTCAACTGGACGTAAAGGTTATCTCACCAATGATTTTTTTTTTCTCGCAAAACGTTACCTCGTGGACGCGTAGGGAGAACTAACCTTTTGATGACGATCAGAGCACCGATTATGATAACGATCAGCATCGCAATACCCACTGCTCCACCAGCAAATTCACCTTGAAAATGGAATTTCATTACTATATCAGATTATTATTTTTCATCATACAAACCATAAGTCATATTATTTATATGATGACGTCATCTTTTAAATAAGATTTAAATTCTATTTTGTCAGATAAAATGGTTCTTGCATTCGAACAGTGCCAGTCCCGAGTGAAAATCTATTTTGTAGATAAAATATGTACTATTAAGTGTATGTAAATTTAAAGTCAACTAAACCATTCTTGGTATTTAAAAAAGTGAAATGTTATAAGACATTGTTTATTTGAGTTTCTTTGAAGTCAACTAAATAAAATCATGTACATGTATATGCCAAATTCACAGCTTTACAGGCTCATGGTCTGTAAAAAAAAAATGTTGTCATTCTGTTATATCACCATGCACTTCAACACGAATAGGTTGCTACAAAGTTGTACTTTGCCCATACGGCTACCGATATTCATGTGGAGATAATTTAGTAATGAAGCGGAGTATTTAGAAGAGTAACAATTGTCGTATCATATACCTATGGGTAAAGACGGTTCACTTGAGGATGTTGATGATAATGGAGATGACGATGAATCTTTGTCCCCATTTCTGACCGACGATTGTACAGGAGACCCAGTAGAGTCACTGGGAATCGATGAGACATTAACAAAACATCTGTTTGTTATATTCAATTGGGTAAAGTTTTTTTGATCTGCAAAATACATGTACACATAGATATATAAGTAAAGAAGAAGAAACAGTTAAAATTAACAGATATACCAGAACAATACGAATTAAACTTTTAATAACAGCTACCTGTGTTACACATCAATCAAATAAAATTTACATTTCTTCATTGAGTTTTAAAAACATTTCAAAGTATGTTTTGTGTGCCCTATATTTTCATTTATCTTGGAAATAGTAAATCAAACATTTATGCTTACCTTATCCGGTTTATCTATTTAGATATTTATAGCGGATATCCATTTCCTTGGTCGAATCCAAGAGAAGATTAGAGTGGGGGGGGGGGGGGGGGTTGTTTGTTTGTCTGGGATTTTCTTTTGTTTTGTTTTTGATTTTCTTTTGTTTTTGTTTGTTTGTTTCGGTTTTTGGTGGGTTTTTTTTTCTTTTGTTGTTGTTGTTGTTAATTGACAACTCTGACTTGTACATCAAATGTCTTCCTAACTGCTAAATATTATACATATTTTATTAGACTGGTCTATTTCCTTCAACACTTACCATTTAATAGTTTTATAGAAGTGGGAAAGATATCAAGGATAATGATTGTACAACAATCCGATAAAATTTCATCTAAATTGTATTATCATTATTATTATTATTATTATTATTATTATTATTATTATTATTTATTTATTTATTTATTTATTTATTATTAATTTTTATTATTATTCTTTCTTTTCTTTTTTTTCCTTTTTTTTTTTTTTTTTTTTTTCTGTCAAACGACAATTACCAGTGATACATATATAACCATGGAGTTCTGGTGATACGTTACAATCTCTTGTCTCACTGTTTAATCCACTTTGCAAGTTAGCAATTCTGCATACAATATTAGGGACCTGAAGGGAAGTAATCCCTTTATCTGTAATAAACACACACGTAATTCAATGTTGTTTATTCATTATACAAAACTGTCTCATATAAAGCAGTATTAATTTAGATTTAAGGACAGTATAGAAAATGTATATCATATAAAACAAGCTTAATGTGCATTGAACATCTACTCACTGATTGCTGTCTTTCTTAAAATGTTCTCATTCATATCTGTATATGATAATGATCTTAAATGCTACTGACCAGGTACTACGATACCGCTTTTATATTGCCTTTCTCTTGTCCAAACTTTGCCTTTGAAATAATCACCACACACTTGTGCCCCATGTGTCTCGGAAAATTGAACGGACACCAGGTATCCATAGTTTCTCTTAATGCATGTTTCCATCGCAGTCCACCAATCATTCGCATTGGTCAATGAAGAAACGTTTTCTGCTGAGTATATATATATATATATATATATATATATATATATATATATATATATATATATATATATATATATATATATATATATATATATACATATATATATATAAGTGTGTGTGTGTGTGGGGGGGGGGGGGGGGGGTGTGAGTGAGTGTGTGCGTATGTTTTTTATACTGATCACATGAGAACCGTTACGATCAGCACCGTTATTAAGAGAAATTTGTAAAATCGTTTCTTATTTTTGATACACGACATGTGCGTATTTCGTGTCTGTATGGAACCACTGAATACAGGGACAGTCAAAATTCTCCACCAGTTTTTACCCAATAGTTTTCACGACGTTTGTACATTAATCAATTTTAATATCAAAAAGGTGTGCGTTACTACAAATCATTCGTTTACGTGTTCAAAAGAAAATATGAATATGTTATTTAGAACATCACACTTTTTAGAAGTATTCACAGAATCAAGTTAACTTCAATAATTTATATGAAAAAAAAGGATACAGCAATGAAAGGTAGTTTTCTTAACCATGATGTCATAATATGAACACGGTTAAAATATTCAGGAGGCAATAATAAATTTAGAGATTGAAAACAAAGGCCTAAACCTGTCCATAAAGACGTAATTTTACCAACTGAAGAAGCAAGAAGTTAAAAGAGAATTAGCAGTGACCCAAGAAAAATAGGTCAACCGCGACAATATTTAAAAATTCACCTACATCTATCTAAACAAACCGTTCTCGCTGTGCTGTTTGTCGCACATTTCTGTACATTAATGCCATTCACTGAACTACAGTCCTTTATGGCACATAAAGCATTGATGTTGCCTGTCGATGGCGCTGAAATAATGAATTTGTAATATTACCGTATACCATAATTGCATTAGTTATGTCGACATTAAAATACTTTTATGGTTAGCTGTTATCCCAAAGTACAGCCAAGCCGGTGTGGCCTAGTGGATATTGTGTTCGGCTTGTGACCGAAAGGTCCCGAGTTCGACTCCCGCCTTGGGCGGTGTTCTGTTTTTCGGATGAGACAGTAAAAACCGAGGAGTGGTGTCACGGTAGGCGTAGCATGTAAACGATCTCTCACTGTTTCGAGTGAGTTGCAGAAGTCTAAATTTGTATGCAATGCATCAAACAGATGGAGTCATCACATTCGTGAAATAATCGTGGTGTGACTTAAAACAATAATCAATCAATCAATCATAATAACGCCAATAAAACTCTATATTGTAAATCCCACCAGGTATCTCAATGGCACACCATACATTTTAAATCATATAGTTTATATCAATTGTTATTGTGGTATGACAGTATATATAAACTATCGGGAAAATATTTCTGATGAAAAGTAGTTAATTACAAAAGAATTTGATGCAATGTGAATTTTATGGACACTGTAAGGAAACCAAACAAGACCGTTGCCTGGCAGGAGTGCGTGTCTCCGGTAGACTAGTCTAAACTGCACCGACTGTGCAAATTATAGACGAAATAAAACATTTCAACGTCATTAGATACCTTTTGATTTACACTGTACAGAATATAGAATATAGAAATAAGCTTAAGTCTTAAATTAGTATGGGTGTGTAATTGTGCATGATTTTTATTCATCTAGATAAATATGGTTAGTCAATCCATTTCTGTCTTATAACCTTGGATATATGATATGAAGATTTCTGAATTCACTCACTCTCTGAAGGAGAGAAAGAAGAAGAAGAAATGAAATAATCAATTCACTTCAGCTGTATATATAGATATATTGACAACTCCCTTCACTTATAAATTTCTTATCATCATTTTTCCAAGTGAACTGTAAGTAAATGAAAATCATAGATCAACATTTGTACTACGTCTTACGACATTGGTTGCGTACTGAACTTCCCAATTTATAGCAACATTGACGATTACAAATTCAGCATAACAAACTTTCCCTACATGAGTGTGAATATCTCATCATGACTTGCTTATTGTGTATTTAAACTCAGTTGATACATTATGCAAAAGCAAGTTCTAAATACGAAAACTTTGTTATAAATGTAAAATACGAAAGTAACTGTTGTCACATGACTATGACTTTAACAATTATGTACCACAGTGGGCATTCACGGACCCTCTGAAATTCAGAGTTGAGACCAGGTGCCCGTGAGGAGTGAAAGTCTCCTGTTTGGCTAGCTTCACCCACCGTGAATACCCTTACCTACAGACAAAACACATATAATTCAGCACTGTATATAAACATGAATGTGAACACAGTGTAGAAAGTGTCACCGCCATATAACATCAGGAGAAAGGGTATAATAACGCTTGAGTCAACCCTCCGCGGGGAACTTTACGAGCTCCACACTGCAAAGGGAAGAAGTGCGACGTTTATCTACAATTCAAAAGTAACGGGTGTAACATGATAATGGCACTAACAATAACATACCACGGTGGCCATTCACGGACCCTCTGAAATTCAGATTTTAGACCAGATGCCCAGGAGTGAGCATCTACTGTTTGACTAGCCACACCCGCCGTGAATATCCTCACATACACAGGAAACATGTGTAATTCAGCACTGTATAAAGTCAAAACGACTTTCAGGTCACATGCTTACTAAGAGGTATGTAAAAAGTCGACTAACAACGTCACTGTGGAAATTCAATAGTCTATAGCAGGTTCTTAAAACACAGTATGGCATCTCGTTATTCGACTGTTCGATTGAGACCTATTGGACCATTTTGAAGTACATATATGACACCTGATTAATCGGATTCGTCAATTTCTGCTGTACTTAAATTACAGATATTACTAGCAAGTAACCCCCCTTTACACACACACACACACACACACACACACACACACACACACACACACACACACACACACACACACACACACACACACACACACACACACACACACACACACACACACACACACACACACACACACACACACACACACACACACACACACACACACACACACACACACACACACACACACACACACACACACACACACACACACACACACACACACACACACACACACACACACACACACACACACACACACACACACACACACACACACACACAAACACACACACACACACACAACACACACACACACACACACACACACACACACACACACACACACACACACACACACACACACACACACACACACACACACACACACACACACACACACACACACACACACACACACACACACACACACACACACACACACACACACACACACACACACACACACACACACACACACACACACACACACACACACACACACACACACACACACACACACACACACACACACACACACACACACACACACACACACACACACACACACACACACACACACACACACACACACACACACACACACACACACACACACACACACACACACACACACACACACACACACACACACACACACACACACACACACACACACACACACACACACACACCACACACACACACACACACACACACACACACACACACACACACACACACACACACACACACACACACACACACACACACACAAACACACACACATCCTCACACACACACACGCACACGCACACACAAACACCAACAAACAAACACACACACACACACACACCACACACACACACACACACACACACACACACACACACACACACACACACACACACACACACACACACACACACACACACACACACACACACACACACACACACACACACACACACACACACACCACACACACACACACACACACACACACACACACACACACACACACACACACACACACACACACACACACACACACACACACACACACACACACACACACACACACACACACACCTCGGCCACATTCTCTCCCGCTCCTACTGGGTACACATGCTATTTTTATGTACACACTGTTTTGTTTTCTATTTTTGCTGTACTTTTTGCTGATTCTGTGCGTCTTTTGGCTTTATAATTTCGGATAAGTAAATTGCTTTTATCATTCATCTTATCATAGAGGTAAGTTTCATTTATTGATAATAAATACATGAACTAACTCCATTGTCTTGAATAAATACTCATTGCATTCTGACGGCCACCTAGAATTTCTCCATTCCTCTGTGTGTCGCAGTCAGAAGGAGATAGAGGATGTAGTGACATCAGTCCGTTAGTACTAAAGTAGCCAGGTTTAACACATTGACAGCTGTTGTCCTGTAGATAGCCAAACAATGAAGAAGTTTGAAATTAAATATGATCGTTTTACTGGCTTGTAAATCATCATTTCAAATATCAAAAAATTGTGGTAAAAATCATATTTTGAAAAAAGAATGTTATTTTTATATTGCAATTCAGAATGGAAAACATTATAACTGGTTTGATAGAAGATGTCTTCTTTATCTTTAAAGTGTGCTAAAACTTCCAACGGAACGTTGTTAACTACATTAAGCCATAATTCATTTTTGCCTTGATTTTGTCCTTTGATAAACTTTTGAACGTTTCGTTTACGAGAATATATACTAGGTAATAGAACAACGATGACGACGTCGTCGATTATAATAATAATAATAATGATGATGATGATGATGTTTGTGGTGGTGGTTATATAAACACCTTTATAGCTATCCCAGGTTTAAATTGGCATCTAGCTTGGCATTTAGCTATACTGTTGTCCATGGTGAATTTGTAACCAGCGCGTCCTATAGTCTTATACTTGAAACAACCTAAAATATTAAAAGAAATATTTGAGAATATAAAAATATACTATTTGACGGTAACGTTCGACAATGCTTGGATGCTGCTGCTGATACAAAGATAAACAATTTTAAATAATTTACCCGACTGACGTAATATAAAATGTACAAAATATACGTATTTTGACAATTATGTCTTTTTAATAATACTAATAATCCAAAATATACGTGCGGGAAAATACACCTTAAGACACACCCCACATACATAGATGCATGTATACATGTATACTAGTGTCTTATGTATTTATTGCACTGACCCGAATGTATTTATATTAAGAATGTCTATCTAAGAATCACTAATTTTCTTTCACCAGATGTCTATTTAAAAAAAATGTGTCTTTTCAGCTATGATCAGCTTCTGTGAAATGTCAGAGCTCTGGACGAGAGAAGTCCTCCTTTTTGTCGACATGATATATTGTTGACTGGATTTGAAGATTGTTATATTTATCTCGATGATTCCAGTAAGTTTGATGGAACATATGACTGTATGTTTGAGAATTTACCCTCTAATTTTAAAACGGGAGTGAGTATGCTGTAATCCCCTATCCAGTAATCTTTTGTTGTATTTGTACACTGTTTTCTGATGTCCTCTAGATGGTCGTTAAGCTGATCCACGGACACCAGAGTACCATTGTACTTGCCACATGCTATGAAAGCTTGGCTAAATGGTAGAAGCGGATCTGGTTCTTCTAATATGATATACTCTGCAATATCTAAATAAATATTATTAATAATAAGGAAATATTTTAATAACTATATTTTAGTATACTACTTTAAATGAAATTAAATGTTTTAACTTTAGCGCATTCGATGCTTCAGCTGAAAAAGCACTGGCATATGCGTGTTATTTGTGATGTCTAACATTAATTTTTGTGAAATCTTATACTCTTTCTTTCTTTCTTTCTTTTTTTTTTTTTTTTTTTTTTTATTTTATTTTTTTTTTTTTTATTTTTTGTGGTATCGCGAATATGTATACGCATACGTTAACCATGCTTTAATATTTTTTTAAATACTCATTCAAAATGGTCAGCATTCAGTTAAGCAAAAGTATGTAAGTTTTAATAGAATTCAGAACAGGATCCTACTATTAATGATTTCAGTACAGCGTATGAAGCACAAAACTTCCGAATTCAAATGCCCTAAACTAACTATTGCTTCGGGTGATATTTCTTATCAGCTTTATATTCCACCTTGCATAAAAATCAAAAGGGGATCTAAAGACAAGTAACTATATTATAAAATAACAAAAAGGCAAACATTAAAAATAACTTTCTATGATTTTGTTTGTAGAAGGGCAACAGTTCGAATTTCTTTTTGACGGCAATTTGATTAAAGCATTTCTATTTATTCTGTATTTGCTGCAAATACGTAGTAAATACGGAGTAAACAGCAATGTTTTAATCAGATTGCTTCTTGTAATTGTGAAATCGTGAGAGAAATTGTATTTTGTAATGATTATTTAAATAAATCTAAAACTAAGGGTCTTTGGAGCGGAAATGTTCCTTGAATCGGACATGAAACATATCGTCCCATCCATAGCATACAAGGAAATGGCTGACGGGTTTGGATGATCGACGACAAGGCATCTCAAGAGGTGATTCGGCGAATAAGAACCCTCCAAAGCAGTTGCAATATTTATGACTTGCAAGTAATCCTTAAGCGTAATCTCTCGTGTTAGCCCTCGATATTTAGATAATATTTTAAGATGCTTAAATGTACGTACAATAGCTGCAATCAACCGCAATATTGCAGTGAATACCCACAACCGACCATCGCGGTGGCGAAGTGGTGTGTGGTAATTTGCGGCAATGTGAATGCGATTGTCGGCGTCAAAATAGTCAGCCGCGATACGCGGAGAAATGGACAATCCGCGATATTTATAGTGTAACTGTAAGTCTGAATACAGATCAATATATCACCACCTTGTTTGAGACATTAGATTATTGTACGGCTAAGCTTATATAAAAAGCACTGTAATGTGTGTGTGTGTGTGTGTATGTGTGTGTGTGTGCGTGTGTGTGTGTGTGTGTGTGTTATTCTACGGCAACGTTTATCCTATTTACAGAAGGTTGACATGAGTCTAGCTGCAACAGTATGATTGATTGATATTCACGTCTTGTATGCACGTATGTTAAATATTTCAATTAATTTATATGCTGTAATTTGTTCCCAGCAACATTGGTAAATTCCACATATGTATTCAAGCTATTCAATAATTCAGCATGTTATTTCAATTGCTTAATGGGTACCTGCCTGCTCGTATTCCTTGTTAAATGTCAAGAGAGTAGATGCAACCGAGAAGACTTGAACATCATTTTTTTTTTACAATATTTTCAGATGTTTTCATCAATTCTTTATAGATTAAAATAATAGCCGTCTGCCATTGGATAACTAAAATTCATTTCTATGACATAAATACATAAATAAATAAATATATAAATATATATAAATATATATAAAAATCTACTTAATCGAATCATTGTACCTGATATATCTACATGTAGGACAAAGCCAGTGTAATTTTCCTTGATTGTGCTGTTTTGTAACCCGATTAAGCACACTGATGAGTGCCTTTTCTTACTTTAACTCACCGTCCTAAGTCGGTATCGTAACTGTATCACTATCAATGTTTTCTAATATTGTTTTCTGCGATATTCGACTATAATTATGTTTTGTGTGCATGACAGCATTGTCAGATGTCTTCTGTTTCTTTTAGGCAGGAAGTATGCTTGATTCGAGTCACAACCCTGTCCTATCTATCAAAATTAGAACTGCGGGCCAGTGCCACATTAAAAAAAAACTCACCGTTTTGTATAGAAACATTGCCAATGTAAATTTTTTAAACAGAAGACAATAATTGAATCTATTGATGAAATAATCTTGAAGCGACATAAAATTCCACGCTAGCAACTCATCATATATGAAATGTCAATTCTAGAATATAACTCCTTTCATCACAGTATAAAAGGCAAGGGAAATGGATATGTTATGTAATGTAAATGTTTGTGGCATTCACAACAAAACCTTAATTTAAACGTTAAGGCATGCGAGGCATTAAAGTGTTTGTATATTCCTCGAATCTCCTCCTCATTGTAAAACATCCTACTATGATGAAATGTTTAAAAAAGGGTGTTGAGTCAGGCAATGCAAGCTTGGGCACACTTCTCATAATGTATCAAGGAGTCGGGGATATGCAAATACACCACAAAAACTCCTGTATACAAAGACAGAAAAAACAGAGAGTAAAGAAAGGTTTTTCAGTAATGTGACACCAGTTACTCAAATAAGTGTTGTTATACCCCTTATATTATGACAATGACATTTTCTACACAGTATTCGTTCACTGTATGTATATATACAGTGCTGAATCATATTCGTTTCGTCTGTACGTTTATGGTGGGTGTATCTAACCAAACAGGAGACGCTCACTCCTCCCAGCCTCTGAATTTCAGGGGTCCGTGAATGTGGCACACTGTTGTTAGCGCCATAGTCATGAGACACCAGTTACTTTCGTAGTTTACATTTGTTTTCACTCAAACCAGTTAAGCTTTCTTTAACAACACGGATCTGCTAAAGAACAGAGGATCACTCAGACTTTGACCCTTGCCACTGGTTTGCAATCAAATAATTCATCCAATTTAGACGAATATCCCAAGTGTTCGTAAGTTTGACGTACATATTACTTCCTGATCAATGTGAACTCAGAGTATTAAACATTTTATATTAAAATTTCTCACGTTCCTCTGAATAATCACATTTAAACCGATTACAGAAATACAGACGATACAGAGATAGATTTACTTTACTCTGATTACAAAGGGGAGAGGGGGCGCCCTGAGTAGTAACTATCTCAGAGAGGTCAATGTAATTTAAGACGCCTCTTCCTTGAGGATGTTAAATATGGAAATGGGAAAAAGATATACAGATCCACTAAGCTCTGTAAATAGAAAGGGAGGGTGAGCGGTACTTTAGAGAGACGGGTTTAAACCCTTTACTTAAGGGAGACGGGTTCAAATCAATGAAAGATGTAGTCGCCCCTGAAGAGCTTAAATGTTGCTTCGGAAGTAATTTCGATTTATCGCTTACATTGTAGAGCATTTAAAAGTCTTATCTTAATATACTGAGCAAAAATAAAAAGCATTCATTATTTAATGTTGATTAAATTGAATATATGATAACGAAGATTTACACCGTTATGCACGTTATGCATGAGTAACAGTGACTTATAATTGTCTACTGGACAAGCTCAATTATCCATGTACAGTCAACCGTAACTGGATATTTTAGTAGTGGGTTGTCTATATATTTGACACGCACAGGTGTGCCACGTGTAAAAATTGTTGAATGCATTCTTAGACTCCTTGCAGTTACGAAAATCACAGACGTTTAAAATTAAAATATGCCAATGCTGAGCCAGGACCAGCATAACCAAGCTATCGGCATGCTGAAAGCAGGCCAAACAGTGACCGCTGTTAGCAGGTGCATTTGGTTGAACGAGAAGGACCATAACTATTAGTTCAGACTGACTGACAGCGATAGGATAGACCACGTGCAACTACGGCCCTCGATGACCGTTACATACCCTTGGCTCATTTCCTTCAACGTTATTTGCCAGCAACTGTACGTCCAGACGTTACAGTGTCAACGTACAGCCTATCCGTAACAGGCTAAGGGCTTAGAAATAGGCAGATACGAGTTTCCAGGCCATATTTCGGAGAGATTCTGACGCCTGCTCATCGCAATGCTCGCGTTAACTGGTGGAGACGTTATTTACGTTTTACTAGGAATGACTGGAATAACGTTTTGTTTACTGACGAATCAAGGTTAAACCTTAGTCATTGTTATGGTCGAGCCTGTGTTTACCGTCGACAGGAGAGAACGATATACTGGTGCATGAGTCCTCCAAAGAAACACGTTTGGTTGTGGCAGTGTTATAATAGGGGTGGAATCATGGACGGACGGAAAACGCGCCTTGTAGTAGTAAATGGTACTTTAAATGCACAGGCCTATATCACTAAGATTCTAGCTCCAGAAACAGTCCCCCTCCTCCGGAGACATTTGCTAGGGGTCACCTTGCAACAAGACAATGCTCGTTTGCATACCACGTGACTTACTCAACGCTAACCATGAACGAAATAACGTTAACATCCTTCCATGACCAGCAAATAGCCTGTTCTCAATCCGCACATGCGACATCCATTGACCATTCAGGAGCTACAATATGCTATCCTTGCAGAATGGAATAATCTAGCTGATAACGTCATTAGACGTAACGTCCACAGCATGTGAAACAGAATTCGTGGGTGGTCATACCTGATATTAAGTAATTATGGGTGGATCTGACAATGAAATGTTAACTTTTGATTTCAATCAGAATTTTGTGCTTTTCTGAAATGACCCCTTACACTTTTCTGTGCCTTTTATCGGTGGAAATGCTTATTGAATTTTTGGGAAGATTATCAAATGTTATCATACGATGTCTAAATTACTAAAACAATTTGAAAAAGGTAGCATTTACATTTTAGAAAATAACTCAAAGTGTATACAGTGGATACTTTATTATTATGATTATTATTTGCTGAGTATAATAGATATAGAACATATATACTTTTTAATTTAGTGCACCATATGCGCATTTCGACAACTTATATATGATTAGATTTGATTCATAATTTACTTTACTCAGGTTGCACACTTTAGCAACCCATACATTTTGGATTAAGAGAACTTACATTTCTATTTTTGTCATTAACATCATGATGTTTCTCCGATGTTGAATCAAATTTATAATAAATAAGAGAAACCTATGCAACCGTTCGCGATATTTTACAATAAAATGTGAATGGAATATTTATAATCGCTCTACCACAACTTTATTTTGAAGACGTATTAATTTAAGAAAAATAAACTTACCAAGAACATATAACTGACAGAATACTATCCACACACATAACCTTAACATATTTCACGTCTAACTATACCATTAAATACAGAGAAATGTGTTTGATGACGCCTTTGAATACTGCATCCGGGTTTCCAAATAGACGGAAGTTCACAAAACCAAAATCCGACATTTTTTAAAGAAACGGATGAAATTTAATAATGCAACATCTTTTTTTCAAACACACTCTCGTAAAACGCAGAGGCGGATCCCGAAGTCTAAGCCGGGTAAAAAACAGAAGTTTTTTAACTCTACATTTTTCAGTTTTTAATTTATTTCTACCGCCTCATAACATGCGATATATATGTTTCTCCCAATGTTTTTGATACCATTTTTATCAAAACATTCCTAGAGATGACTACAGTCAATTCAAAAAGAAAGATAGCGTCTCTCTCTCCGCCAAAACAAATGGTCCGCCACAGTGTTTTAACGAGTCATTGATTCGAAATACATAGTAAACAATCATGCATTATTAAGTTTTTAAATAATAAATAATGAACTCATGACCAAAACAAGAAGTAATTATGATTATTCAATTTGTGAAAACACAGTTTTATTTATCAGAATTTCCATTTTATCATTCATAATACATAAATTATAAGCACAACTTGGGCGCGTGGATTAACACTAACTATGAAACGATTTTTAAATTCGAGCAATAAAATAAGACATCATTTCATCATTTGGGTTTACATTGACCCCTGTTTCCAACGTCAGACTTACATTTTAATTGCAGATAGATCTAAAATTGCGAAAGGAAGGTGCAAAAAAGGGGGGAGGGGTTGATAAGCTATTTATATTTAAGGAAGTCATGTTTTGTGTAGGCAAAGAAGATAAGACTAAGAACCCATTTTAATTTAAATGATTTGGTTTTTATCCTTTGTATTAATTTAGGTATTTATATCAGTGGCGAATTCAAAATTTCAAAAAAAGGGAGGGGGGACACATGAACGTCAATTATGAGCCAAAATACTCCGCCACTTTAGGTGCTAAATCTGAAGAATTTACTCATTCTTGTGGCAAAAAAATGGGGTGCCCCTATAAATCCACCACTGTATATATCATAAGGAGAGAACAAATCATGTTAAGGTACTTAGAAACGCCAATGGCGTAAGATTAAGATGCACGAAAAATTAAAGGTTTTAAATACGTAATTATTTATTTTATGTAAATAATTATGTATTGAAGAGTGTATAAAAAATCAGTTTAATTTTTTTTTCGGATTGCAAAGCAATTCCGGTCTATGAATTGGCGAAATCCGTCTGTCTGTCCGTCTGCATGGCGACAACATTTTACGTTTAGCATTTGCGTGTAGCTTGGTTTCTTTCATACCCTATAGGGTACTTATGTCAAAGTTGGTAGGTTTTGTAGATACTTGAATGTTCTATCCAAACAATACAAAATTTTAGTGACCTTGCCTTTGACTTTACGCTTCAGTGAACACACACTGTTTTTTGCCGTTAGGGTGACCACTTGCATACATGTATTGTTAATGTTAATGCAAAGCAATTCCGGTCTATAAATTGGCAAAATCCGTCCGTCTGTCTCTCCGTCCGTCCGGCGTCAACATTTTTCGTTTAGCATTTGCGATCTGGTCATATCGTCCTTGACGGTTTTTTGTTGTATTTATATACCTGTACTTGGCACTCGAAAACGTGTTTAAATACCTCGCATGAAAAACACAAGAGAAAGCGATGACTCGTCGTCATGGGCAGTCAGATGGTCAATCCCGAAGACTAATTATATACTACCTTTAATAGTTGACTTCCTAATCAAGTTGAATTATTTTTTAATATATCGACGGTATATCGGGGTAACGTCGTCTAAGGACGATCACCTGTCACCCGTGCAACTCAATTATTACGTAATATCACCTCAACCTGCTGTTTCCGCCCTCAAATGTCACCCTTCATTTCGTACCTTTTGTCATCTTTCAAGATGTTAATTCGAGATCTTAATAAACTGGGTATCCATAGCAATGAAGGACAAGGACTATTTATCAGGTTTCCAGTTTATAAGACATTGTGAAGGGTTATCATGAAGGGGACGTAAACAATAGGAACAGAAATCAACCAAACATTACGACATTTTGTTGTTATGTAGAGTTTATATTTGAGTTAATAACACTTAAAATCAAAGTTTTTGTTTTTTTTATAATAAATATTAAATACATATAGTAGATCAATATAAAAAATTAAGCTATACTGTAATAACTTAAATGGTATTTGAATATTTTTGTTATTTTCACATTTTTTTAAAAAAGGGGTATCTGTCCCTGATTTAGGTAAATGGCTTTTGTTTTTACAGAAAATATTTCCTGTCATATAATCACAATTCCTTCAAATATCCTTATAAATAACCAGTTTTCATAAGTTTTTACATAAATATGAATCCTTGTATATGTTTTTAGAAAAACGACCTTTGACATTTGGACTTTGTAAAGATAAAGATATATATAAATACAAATGTTATGCATAATTGATTAAGTACACTCATGAAATTGCAAGACTGTGCATTTTTATTTGATGAAAAAAGTTATGAAAATGCGATATTGTCCATTTTCAAATCCGCATAACTTATAAAGTGCTTGAGATAAACTTGTGAAAATTTTCAGAGGTTGTTTACGATAATGTTTCCTTGTAATTTATTCTGACATATGTTTTGATACAAATAAATGATGCACATGTATAGTTATCAAAAAGTGGATCTCGTGCGTTTTTAAGGAAAGAGTTTGGGCCTCACTACGCATGTTAAATATTAATCCTAATATTAAATTAATCCTTTTGCTGTAAAATGTATCCCAGCAACATTTGTAGTCCAACAATTCATCAATTCAATGTCTTTTGCTTGGATGAGATGTAAAAGTCGGTAGATCAGATGCCACCGACAAAATCGAGCACGGACTCTTTAATTCTGCTTCGACATATTTCAGTTTATAGATGATAATATTAGCCCTTTGGGATAAATAGCATTCATTCTTTTGAAGTGTATCTACTTGATTGATTCATTGTATTTGCACGTGAGAGCTAGTTAATTCGGTTGAATCCAGACCCAAAAGTGTCAGAGCATGATTTATGTAAATTATTGTTAAACCGTTATTCTATTTTAAATTTCTATTACAGAGCAATGGGGTCAAAAATTCGTATGCTATGGAGCTTGAGGGACTAAAATGGTGTCTCGCCCATTGGTACAGTTAAAAGTTTAGCAGAAAGGCATTTTCGATAAAACAATTAAATATATGACAACAACATTTAAGAACTTTGCTTGTAATAATTACATTATAGACACCCGCCGTGTTAAATACAGAATGGCAACCGTAGTTCTGATATCAGTGTTTTACGTCGCTTTCAACAATATTTCAGTTATATCGCGACATGAAAGCAGGAGGTTACCAACCTCTTAAACATAGTGACGCAATCCGGGAATCGAACCCGGATCGTCGGCGCCGCAATCGAAGCGCTTATCCACTATACCACGCCTGCCCCTTCCGGGAATATGAAATGTAAAGCTTAAGTTTCATGAAAACTACACCATGTGAAAAAGGTAATATCCCATACAGAGATATCCCCTTTCTTCGCTTTCTACGTGTGTGATTTGAGTTGTCACTGGCCTGATATCATTTCTTGTATACAATGTTCAAATTTTAGATCATATCATAAAGACGGATGGGACGTGAGACATCAAGATCTGACCGATGAATAGATTTTTTGATAAAAATGATGGAATTTGTATGGTGACATCTTAATGATTAATCAGGCAGAAATTTCGACTTATGAAACGATTCCAAAGTAAGATGTGAGGGTTCTATCTATCGTGTCTATAAGTTTAGTCGAAAGACAATGGACAGAGTAAGCTATGCCACCATTTAGGGCATAATAGCCGCCGTTATTTTGCCTAATATCTGGTTTGTAATACTTGTATCTTGTTTGTAATGCCTAATATCTGGTTTGTAATACTTGTATCTTGTTTGTAATGCCCAATATCTGGTCCGTAATACTTGTATCTAGGTTGTAATACTTGTACCTAGTTAGTAATGTTTAGTATCTGGTTTGTTATTCTTAGTATCTGGTTTGTAATGCTTAGCATCTGGTTTGTAATGTTTGTATCTGCTTTGTAATACTTGTATCTGGTTTGTAATACTTGTATCTGGTTTGTAATACTTGTATCTGGTTTGTATGCTTAGTATTTGGATTGTGATACTTGTTTCTGGTTTGTAATACTGCATCTGGTTTGTGATGCTTAGTATCTGACTTTTAATAGAATCTCGTTTGTACAATTAAGTATCTAGGTTATGCGACTGAATATCTCGTTTGCACGATTTAGTATCTCATATACACGATATACATGTAGGTCCTATTTGCACGACTAAGTATCTTGTTTGTACGATTTACGGTCTCATTGGTATGATTTACTATCTCGTTTGTATCTCGTTTATACCACATTGCAAATGCATGTTGTTTGGCGCGTTACTATATGGTTGTAGGTCTTATTATCTCGTGCATACAACATAATATCTCGTTTGTACGATTTATTATCTCGTTAATGCCATTGACGATCTCGTTTATACGACACAAAATCTCGCTTGCACGAATTATTATCTCGCTTGCACGACTTCTTATCTGATGCATACAACATGATATTTCGTTTGTACGACTTACTTTTTTTGCTTGTACTATTATTTATTTACAGGATTTCCTATCTCGTTTGCACGATTTACCATCTCGTTTGCATGGATTACTGTCTCGTTTGCACGATTTACTATTTAGTTTGCACGATTTACTATATGGTATTTCCCCGTTTCCTTTTTATGCCGCTAACAGATTTAGAAAATCGCAAAACACACACACTAACACTAGCGCGCCTACACAGAGACAAACACATACACTGACACAACACAACCGAGGATGCCGACTTGAAACGTTCATGTTCCATCCTTTGATGTCGTTAACCGCTTTACGGGCCTTTCCCTCCTAAAAGTTTCCAGTGAAGCATTATAGGACAACATTTTCCATATACGATATTATCTTACAAGTTGAAGGCCATTAATACGATATTATCTTACGAATTGAATGCCATTCATTCATTTAAGTATGTCTTTTTTATTAATGACTACATTGTTTTGAAGTTACGTGACGCCCACTGCAGCATTACCATGCTCTTCAGATGATTGGTTTTATTATTTTGTAGGATACTTTGTGTTAGAAGTGAATCCAGCATCGGAATATAGCGAAATAACTGATCTTGTAGAGAGTGAAGGACCAAGCGGGGTCGTGAGTGGTAAAACGGAATGCGGCTACATGCAAACTGCGCAGACCACAAAACACTCAAATGCTGTGTATAGTGAAATTACTTATGGTGATGGGAAACCACAGCAAGGATTTCATATTGACGACACAAGGAAGCGTGGAGAATGTGATTATGACCATCTGAACAGAATTCCTTCATCTTCTGAAATTTTATCAGATACCGTGTATGACAAATGCAACCTTTAAATTCATGAACCACATGAATGATTTATATATACATGTATATTAAAGTATGAGTTTTTGTTTTGCTATCAGAAATACATTTCGATCTAAATTTTGACTTTAATGATGGTTTGTCTTATTTGTAGGATTTTACTAATTTATTAAACGAGGTGACATACGTCATGACTTCTTATACATATGTAAACATGTTGAAGTATGATGCTATAGACTTTTCGTATGTTGTCATAAATGTGTGACACTGAGTGTCCTTTGACTATTTGGAGCGGTGTGACTAAGGGGAAGCTTGCTAAGCTTGTGGTCGAGAGGTTCCAGGTTCGAGTCCCGCGAGTGGCCCGTCGATGCCCCCCCCCCTTTTTTGATGAGACTGCGCCACGGTAGACGGTAGCACGTAAGAGATCTCTCACTGCATGGTATGGGTTCGCTACATATTTCAATCCGATACGGAGAAGGTGCTCGGTTCGTGACTGGAGGGTCCCGAGTTCGACTCCCGCCATGAGTACACCGGTGTCCAGTCTTCGGATGAGACAGTAAAAACCGAATGAATTATGACTTTAATAATGACAAGAGCAGTGTAACTTTTAAAACAGTAATGAATCTATGGTTTTCATCATGATCAAGGGTAAGATGACATGCCTCATTAGATATTTAGTTAACCAACGATAAACTTCATTTCACTTTTACTTAAGAACTGTCCTTCCATAATGAAATGTGTAACTTCTTGTTTCCTTGACTTTGTTATCAACTGTATTTTATTTAACTCCAATTTGATCTTTTGCTACTTGACCAGTTACTGAAACCCAGCTATCAGTACTATAAGTACTTTGATTTCCATTCGGAATCAAGGAAGGCCACATTGGGGTCCGAATTTGTGCATTTTCCTGTACATATTATTCAAAGACAAAAAGCATCTTCTAGCTAACAATAATGATACAATAAATGTACTGCATGCTCACGTTGTGTAGAATCAATTTTGTTTGTCATGCCCCATCCCTCTCCCTTTGTCATGTCCTTATGTCCATCCATCACAAAGAATAAGCTTGCAATATCTCCCACACTTTCAATGGGACTGAAATGAAACTCGTCATAAATGTTAAATACCTAGTGTGTTGTGCAAGGCAATGTCCTTCCTGCCCATCTTTTTAGAAAAATCATCAAATATGAAGACAACAATGCATTCTTATTGTGTCATATACATAACGTTTCCACATAATATGTCAAGTGTATTTAGTCATACCGATCACAATATGTTACCTATAAAGTAAATTTCCCAACAACAGGAAGTCGTGAAGTATTCCTATATCGGATCTAAACCCTTGCTTTGCTTTATATCTACCATCTATCTCCAAGCGGGATGCATGAGGATTTCGAGTGAAAGTACTTTTACCGTTAACAGCTGTCACTTATAACATCATGAACATGGTAAACGATAGAGCGGAGTACTAAATACAACCATATATGCATTAGCGACAAAACCAATCACGTATCTTTAAGGTATCAAATTAGCATTAAGTTTTCCCTGGGGTTACATGTTAATAAATTGAGAAGTTTCCATGAAAAAGAGTATCATTTTAAGCTTTCTTAAACCCCCCCCCCCCCCCCCCCCCCCCCCCCCCCAATTTAAGTAAAAAAAAAGTTTACATCAGCATGGGTTTTCACTTTTAAAATTTGCCTTCTGAGAACATACCCTCAGTCTGCAGAAAATGTGGTTGCTGTAAATACTTCAACCCTTGACATGAAAAAATATTGAGCTGGTAGATAAATTTTATTATTGTCACTGGTCAACATATAGTATATAAATAGCATCTCAATCAAAAAGATGGATCTGGCACACATATCCACTTTTAATTCCGAGCAGGTCTTAAAGTAAGCGAAATGCTTAGATGACTCCAGTCAGTGTCAATTAGTACGTTGATACATGTACCTTAAAAGTTGTTAATTATGGAGCGAAATTCCATTATTGGTTCTTCGTTTAGTCTAAAAAAAAAAAAAAAAAAAAAAAAAAAAATAACAAATTAATCTGTTTCCGGATCCAGGAGATCTAGTCGATGCCAGACTTGTTCACTCCTGGATCGAATTTGATATTTAATTTTCTAAATTTTTAGACTATTATCTTTTTCTGGATCCAGGAGACTTGTTCACTCCTGGATCGACTTTAATATTAGTTTACTAAATTATTAGATAATTATTTGTTTCCCGATCCAGAAGACTTGCTCACCCCTGGATCGAATCTGATATTAATTTCCTAAATTATCAGATGAATTAATAATTAAACTTTTTTTAACACCTGGAACACATTTACAACTCTTAAAATGTCTCGAGATACATGATACAATCATCTTATGCCATTGGTGAATTTAGAAGGGGGAGTGGGGGGGAGGGGGGGGGGGGGGAGGGTGCCCTCCTTTTTGTTCGGAAAAATTTACCAAATAAAAATTATTTTCAACCATTTTAAGGATGCAATTCCCCTTTCCGGACCGAATACAGCAAAACATTAGTTATGGGAGACTGCACCCTCTTCTTTTCAAAAATCTATAGATCCGCAGATGTAATAGACAAATCTCATGAAAATCTCAACCATATTTTGACGAGGAATGTTGCGTTACATTATTTATTTACCTTTATCTTTTTATCAATACGTACTAGTATGCTTCAGATATTGTTTTATGAATTCATTTCTTTTCAAAGCAATTGCCAGTTGAAAGCCAAATCGAACTTTCAGAAGAAATTTCGCAAGTCACATGACAAACCTTAAAGACCTTATACGTGATTAATCTATAGATTTTGCTCCTTTAGCTTTACTTTACGATTATGTCTTCAAATTAAAATCTTCCAACACCAAATATTTGTATCTTTACTGAACAGGTACTTGTTTCCGCGGAGCCATCTTTTTTATATAGTTTTAAAATTTATTTATTTTCTTTTTTTTTGTTGTTGAGAATGACGGAATTGAGTGTTTTATATCATTTTGCAGTTCTTATATAAGCAGGATATACTGCCCCTACTTTATAGGTGTATAGTATATTTGTATTAATTTAGTCATAAATTAGTGTATCTTGAACATTGTATTACTCCTCAGAAATTTGAATTAGTTAAAAAGATCTTTGAGAGGGCTTTGATTTGTGTTGTATTCAGATACTATGCATTAACACTTCCAATCCCCTTTGATTCAAATGAAATGATTCTTCTCCGCCCAAATTAATTATAAAAAGGCAAACAACCAAAATAAATAAATAAATAAATAAATAAAGAAAGAAAGAAAGAAAGAGAGAAAGAAGGAAATGAAATAATATTAATAACAATCAATAAATAGATAGATAAATTAATAAATAAAAATGAATAGATTAAGTAATTAGGTAAGTAAACACCGAATAATGATAATATAAATAATAAATAAACCAATAAATTAATTAATGAATACATGAAATTTACATTTAGTGCCGGATGAAGTTTTTATGTAGTAAAGGTGTCCATAGCAGAGTGCTCTGAATGACCTACATGTATATTAAGACCTATCAACAACAATTGGCTCATACATGTATGGTGATAAAAAAATATGCATATTGAGCATTACACTTCATATCTATTGCCCATTTGTTATCACATTTTCCGACATCATGTCCAGAGGGAAGTAAATACTAATTGTAACATAACGAAATTCAAAGTACTGAAAGTACTCCTTAATCAAAGCGATTATTTGTTAATTGCAGAATATACTATACAAGGATTTTTGTTTCTTTGTTCTTATATATATGGAACAAAAGTTCTTGCAATGGGGTTTATAATTACGACGATGACAATAATTAAAATGGCCGCCAATGTTCCTGCAGAACTAGAAGAAGCTGTTTGTCTATTTTCTGTACTGGGTACACTTATTATAGTACCTGAAAGAAAGTAAACAAATATTATTGCTTTACGTCGCACCTGTATGGCAATGGTATCTGAAATATGATATTTATGATATAATAAGACTTTGAAATATAATGTGTAGAATTTGATATAGGGTATGACATGATTATATATATAATGTTATAATATAGGGAATATTATGGTAGGGTATGAATATATAATATTATAAATATAAAAAGTGATATGACACACTTTATAAAAATAATAAATCAATAATCGATATGTCGATCTTTGATTGTAAACCACACGAAAATCTCATTTCCTGAAATGCAAAATACAAAAGAAACAGAAAATTCGCTGTAATAAAACTCTACAACGTCTATATGAATAATGGAGTAATAAATAATGTTATTAGTTTTAAAACATTTCATCTATATCAGTATCTTACAACAGCTGGTATCAAATCGAGTTAGATTCAATTTTCATTAACATACCTTTCGGTAAATCATCAGTTTCACAATTACATCATCGATTGATATACACAACCTAAAGAAATACGTTAATTTTCTATATTTCACTACAAAGTACAATTAATATATTTACCTGTATGGTTTTTCTGTGTTATTTTGTCAGCAATATTAGAGTCCATGGTGCTGTAAGGATTGACTACTTAAAAAGTATGGATAAATCCTACTATGTGCTTTCATTCCATTATTTTCATCGTAACGGTATTTGTTTACATTTAGTTCACACGATATTAACCACATAGAGCGGTTTGTTTTAATACAAACAATACTTTGAAATGTAGTTTTACATTTATTTAACATTCTGATGTCCAACAAGTATGATCTGGAATCATATTCGGGACAAAAGTTGATCACTATGCCCTATTAAAGTACAAGATAAACCATAGGGTGATGAAACTGGACCACATCAAAATGTTATTACTGTGCATCGCACTATGTAAACTCTGATGTACATTTTGTACCTGGTTAACTGCAACATTAAGCTCATGAGTAGATTTAATATGATGATAGCGTTTAAAAGTATATAAAAGTAAGTAAGATGAATATGTTTGTATTGGAAAAAAGATAAATAAATGAATAAATAAATAAACAATGATGATGATGACGATAATGATGATGAAAATAAATTTATTAATTAAACATCACATTATTATGATAAATAAATAAATAAACGAAGGTGTGAAATTAAATTTAGTCGAATAACGGTGTGTGTGTGTGTGTGTGTGTGTGTGTGTGTGTGTGTGTGTGTGTGTGTGTGTGTGTGTGTGTGTGTGAGAGAGAGAGAGAGCTATCAACAACAATTGACTCATACATAAATGGGTGACAAACATACATGCCTATTGAGCATTCAGTTCATATCTATGATTTATATTAACTTGATGACGTACCGTCAGAACAGTTCGCGAGGATTTCCTGTTTGGCTATTGCCTCTTTTTCTGTACAGTTCAGATCTCGACACCAGCACGTATCAGACGTTGTATTATACACCAGCTTCTCCTCGTTAGTGCAGTTACATGTCACCTTTTCTATGAACATAGACATATAACTCATACTACAGAGTATATACTAAAATAAAAATAATAACCAATACTACGTTACTGTCAAACTCTGAACAATGTTGGTATGTACAAACTCTTGTATGAAAGAGTTGATACCACTTGACTAGGTGGATTGAGCTTCTACTGCTTTGATAGCAATACACGCTTCAATGAACATTACAAGCACTATTTGCATAGCGCACATCTAAGAATGAAATAGACATTTCAGGGGTTACTTTAATACGGCTATTGAATAGCGTTAAGGGCAACAGTCTACCTGTTGGTCTGTATGACACGATTGCATGAAATAAAAGACCGTATGATCATCTGTTGCTTCATCTCTCCTCTCCAAAAAAAAAAAAACAAAACAAAACAAACAAAAACAAAAACAAAAACACAAAAAAACCCCAAAAACAAAAACAAAACAAAACAAACAAAAAAAAAAAAACCCAAGAACCCACAAAAATATAATACTACATCAATACCTAAAGAGGTAAAAAAAAAACCCAAACCAAAAAAAAAAAAAAAAAAACAGAACACTCTATCCAATAATAAAAATGTTTTATTTACCAAAAGATGAAAGAAGTCTTTTTAGGCCATCTAAATGATGTTGTTATTTTCTCTTTGCGTTATTTTAAAAGCATAAATTCACTCAAATATGTACTAAAAAGAGCAACGACTTCCTTATTTTACATGAAATACGTCAATAGTAAATGTTCATACAACACAGACATAATGCATAGAAATAAATTACCCAATTTCGTAGATAAAAAAGGGAGAAAATAGGGAGAGACTTTCAGGATACAGAGGCAGATTAAGGGACACAAGGAAGTAATACTATATTTGAGTATCAAATTATAATCTACCAACCTTTCATACATAGCCTTCTGGGGTTTCTAAATATCCTTCACAGCACTGAAGAATGTAATCCCTGCGATATTGTGTCTGGTATTTCTGGATTCTACAGGGGTATGATCTACAGAATATGATAAATACCTTCTATATATTGGAATATATGTAACACATTTAGTATCTTGATTTTTACGTAAGTTGTAGTTTGAAAAGACAATGTTTGATTACATTTCAGAAAAATATAAGATATCTGAGTCTATTGAGTGAAAGTTTTCCAAAAAGATGAAACATTAAAATTAGTTGAAGTTTCATTTTCTATGTGTTTTAACCACTTTTTCACATTATACTGTAAAACACTTATATTTCATGTTACTTTATTTTCTCCTCATTAGGTTATATTTGCGATTAATAATACTTTTCGAGAAGCAATTAACGTTCAATATTTTATTTTTTATTTTCCTCGAGGACCTCATTTAGCCTATTTTTGCGAGGAATAATTTTCACGAAAACCAATATACATTTAATATTTTGATAGTGGAATCAAAGGAAGAGATGATACGTTGTTCAAATAAATTAATTTCCTTTATGTTATAAGAGACATACACGGATTTTTTTTTAAATATCATAAAAATGATGTAACAGGATGCTGCAATAACAATCAAAATGAAGAGACACTAATCAGTGACGAAGCACTGTTCAAAAGTTCATTACAAAGTAATGGTAAGATAAAATCAAGCAACCTTAGACAACCATACGTAGAGTCAACAACAACAACAACAACAATAATAATAATAATAATAATAATAATAATAATAATAATAATAATAATAATAATAATAATGATGATGATAATGATGATGATGATGATGATGATGATGATGCTGATAATAATAATAATAATAATAATAATAATAATAATAATAATAATAATAATAATAATAATAGATACGATATAAAATAGTACCTCGTAAAGTACCTAGTTTTTTTCCACCATAGCGCCCCTTTTGTTGTTCTAGAGCGCCAGTAACACCGACTGGGTTCATATACTATAACATTTATAGTTTTTCTATAATAATGAAAATACAAATTAGTTAACTTATGTGCGGTATTTTGTAAAAGAGAAAGGGACGGATATCTGTCAGTAGTGTGATGTGATTGGGATTACTGGAACAGGGTTCAAGAAGCTTAAGTGTGTCATCGCTGTTTTGTCTTTTTGATGAAAAAAAAAAATCGATGCCATGAGGTTTTTCTGCGATAGAAACCCCATGGCACGACTCAGTTTTGCACTCTTAAGAATTCTCAGTGTATCGGTTTGGTCCGTTGAATAGAAGTTGATATTTCTTTGCAGTGCATCAGACAGTTGCTGTCACAATATATATCCAAATAATACTGTTGTGATGTAATACATGACAAATAACACTGTTGTGATGTAATACATGACAAATAATACTGTTGTGATGTAATACATGACAAATAATACTGTTGTGATGTAATACATGACAAATAATACTGTTGTGATGTAATACATGACAAATAATACTGTTGTGATGTAATACATGACAAATAATACTGTTGTGATGTAATACATGACAAAAACATGAAGCGTTCTAAATTTTCCAAAGACAGAAATCAATAAATCATTAAATCAATAAATCAATTAATGCTTGCTACTACATTCCTTAACGTAAAAAGTCAATAGAATACAGAATAAATTACACAGTACATATTTTGTGATTTCCGTAACTTATTGATATTTCCCGTTTGGATAGGTTTCTGAAGTCATTATCAGTGTGACGTCAAAACTTCCTATTGTAAAGTAATTTCTATTTCTTCAACTCAAGTAATGAATTTCCATTACTCCGCAGTCATTTTATATCTTTATCTAAATTATATAACTCTACATGTATATTATCAAAATACGAAAGTAACTGGTGCCACATGACTATGGCACCACCGTGGACATTGGCGGACCCCTGAAATTCAGAGGTGAGACCAGGTGCCCGAGAGGATTGAGCATCCCCTGTTTGGCTAGCCACACCCGCCGCGAATGTCCTTACACACAGACGAAACAACAATAATTCAACACTGTATATATAAATGAATGTGAACAAACACTGTATAGAAAGTGCCACAGCCACATAACACCAGGAAAAAGGTATAATAACACTTAAGTCAAACCCTCCGCGGGGAACTTTTCTACGAGCTCCACACTGCAAAGGGAATAAGTGTGACATTCATGCAAAATACGAAAGTCAAAAGACCCACTATGAGCGGTATAATTCATTAATTTAGGGTGAGAAAATAAAGTGAGCCAAACATGCATTTTACAGCTTACTAAATTTTATGCCTTAATAGATTCTTACATTTTCGTGGAAGAACACATTTTAGGAACTACTTCCCCATTCCAATGGCTGTCTCTGTAGTCGTAAGTAGACAAATGCCCTTCTGACATGCATCGGCATGCTTGAATTAAAATCACAGAGGTAAAAATCCTCACACCACGGCTAGACATTGTGCTGAAAAAGTAATATAAAGGCACTATAGCTGTCGATAAACATTATTAAAATACTATATATATAAGTTACTGAACTTATTAATGTTCCCAAAATATATATGAACGAAATGGGTCAAAATACATTTTCAACCTTAGTAGACTTAAAATATTCTTACATGTTAGTGGAAGAACACGTTTTAATTTTAGGAACATTTTCCCCATTCAAATGGCTTTCCTTGTAATCGTTAATACAGAGATACGTTTCTGACATGTATCTGAATACTTGAATTGATATCGCAGAAGTAAAACTCTTTAAAGAACAGCTAGACCTTACCATGATACCTTTATTAAAGCCGACCCTCGAGGAGAAGGTGCGAACGTGACCATTAAGGAGAGGTAGCCTCTTAGTACAGGTTGATTTTTTTTATAGACAATTGATAGTAAGGAAGAGAGAAAGATGGTCGTTTAAGACACGTGATTGCTGAATACAGATGGACATAAGAGCAGGTTTGGCTGTATATTCAAGGAGACCTGGCTATATTTTATTGACATTTATACAAAACATGTTTTTATTGATTCGTAATATTAGGGATTGATTTATTTAAAGTTCGTGTGGTCCTTGTGTTTGTCCTGACACTAATCTTATACTGGTCGTGGGATTATGGTGTCGAGAAATTAACACTTTTATTAAAAACATCATTTGATGTCCTAAGGTGCCCAGGCGGATTCCCTGACGACTTTCTGGAAATTTCTTTAAGACAGGTCTCCATTATTGCTTGATATTGTGTGATTGCGGTAACTCTCATGCTATCGGCGAGACAAGTCACTCAACCATAACATAATACTGCTCAACCGTGCGCTTTTCAAAAAGGATTCGACCACGTGAGTAATTTTCTTCAGAAAGTGTATTTCGCATATAAAAATAGTCTTTTAGCGGCCATTTTCATTTCATGCAAATGAAGGGGCCACTGTTTTTTTTTTTTTTTTAGATACAAACAGATTTGTCCAACCGCGATACATATTTTATACTTTTAAATAGCTCACAAATTGTGTTTGAAAGTGAATATATGATTCAATGAGTGTATTTTGCATGTAAAAGTAGTCTGTTTGGTGGCCATTTTGGAATTATGCAAATGAGGGGGCAACTTAAATGATATATTTCGGACATAAATATTTTCCTTTATCTGTGATACATACTTTAGTCTTTAAAATTATTGGAAAATTGCACACAGATCTAATTATAATCATCTAATTCCTAACCCGTCCATTTGAAACACTGCTTTTTGTCTGAGGTCAAAGCTTAGGTTTCCTAGCCTATTCAGTGTGGATAGAGACAGTAGTAAAGTACGTAAAAATACTTTGACATTACTTGAAGGGAATGCAAGGCAGGAATACAATGAGGTACATCTCAATAGCCAAGGCAATCATCCTGGGTCCGCCAACGGACAAAATATTATATATATATATTAAATTCAGCTTAAATCAAATGCCGGGATTTCAGTTTTAATCTGTTCATCAACATATGTAAGCGTGTCTTGAGAGAGCTTGTGAAATATTCACTCTACGAAAAACATTCTTCATCCGGCATTGTATTTTGTCTCCACGAAGAGACACAAAAAGATATACAACGACTAAGAAGTTTAAGTAGGATGCCAATAAATTTCCGTTTGAAAGGGGTATGTAAAGATGATGGATAAATCCAAACCACAAGTCCAAAAATCATGAAACCATAGGACATACAAAATCAGTGAAAATGAAAAACAAATGGAAAATAACAAAATATGTCTACTTGAAGAGCATATTAGAACCCCTGTGATGGAGTGAGATCATTTGCCCGGGGAGAGTGAGCATCTCCTGCTTGCTAGCAACACCCGTCAACATATACCCCGTAGAAAGAGTCAAATCGTGTGAATTCCATATGTAGTTATATATGGAGAAGTCGAAGTAGGTAACCTTCTAGTATAGAAGGTGTCAAATCTGTGTAAAGTGATCGGAATCGGTCTCAGTCCAGAATATCAATCAAAAGTCTGGATAACGAGATATCATATGGAGTAATAAGAGTCTCGTAACGACCGTAGAACTTCCTCAGTGACGATGCTAGTCTAGCACATATATAACCCTGGTTGAGCAGCTTAACTGAAAGTCGCCTAGCCCTCAGAACAAAGTCATTGTAATATGAACATGCTCCGGAATAACGTATTAACTGAGATATGAATACACCGTATGCGGGCGATGATGGAAGGTTGCTACTTATGAAAGGAAAGTTTGTGATAGTGAAATTGAAATCCTCACGTTTGTCATAGAGTGAGGTGTTCAATTGACCATTAATATCGAAAGACAACATAATATCTAAATACGAAGTAGAATTACTATTTTCTGTGGTTTCTTTGACATCCAGTTCACTTGGATAGATGATGCTAAGGTAATCCGCGAATGAAGGATTATTAATTGAATGCAAGTCATTTATATATATGTAAGTAAAATTGAAGCCAAGAGCCAATTGTTTTTTTTTTTTTTTCCTTGCGAAAGGAAAGACTGAATGAACTCAGCTTCGTATGAGTAAAGGAATATGTCAGCCAGAGGCGGAGCACAGTTAGTGCCCATTGGAATGCCGACAATTTGTTGAAAAACCTTACCTCCAAACACCACAAAAATGTTATCGATAAGAAAGTTCAACATCTGGATGACAGCTGTTTCAGTGTATTTATTTTTGGAATCAGAATTTTCCCTAACAAAGTAAGTTTTATCGTGGCCTATTACTATATATTTGAATTTGCGGCTTCCGTTTTTACTAGTAAATGCATTTTGAATAATTTCCGCTAATCTGTCTTTTAATTTCTGATGAGAGATCGTTGTGTAAAGAGTTGAAAAGTCAAAAGACTTGATGGAGTGAATTTTAGTAAAACTTTTTGATTTTAGATGTTCTAACAACTCTTTTGAATTTTTAGGATCCACATTTGATTAATTCCACTTCTGGAATATACTGTTTCGCAATATCTATGAAGGCCAGATTTAATTTCTGATAATATTTTTGTGAGTAGCTTCGATACAGATTTTGTGGAACACTTCGAGGAACCAGCGATAAAGCGTTGTTTGTAAGGATTTTTGTGCATTTTTGGAATGCAGTACAAATATGGAAGTTCTAAATTCAATTTATTTGTGTCAATACCAAACGTGTTGAGGACAGATTTATGATTCTCGAGTACTTCCGAAACCGAAAGGTTCGTGAGAGTATAAGTAGGATTTCCTGGAGCTAAATTTAATCCCAATTCTTTCACTAGGCTGTCAAAGTAATATTTCTTACAAGTAAATGTATAATTATTAGATGCTTTATCTGCTGGTGTAATGATATAATGTTCTTGGAGGAAGGTAAGTTCTCTGACAATATCAGGATCTTTAAAAATAGATTCGAATCTGGTGTTTACAGAACCTTGTAATTTTTTAATTTTTGATCTCAGCAGTACTGCAATAGATGTTATGATACTAATGCAGAGATAATTCCCCGTTACAGTTTGTTTTCTTCCTGATAAAGTTTAAGTTAAGTAAAAATCTAATATACCGATCCGATTTTCAAATCATATAACAACGGTTATAATATAAATATAACGCAAGCAATCACGGACCCATGTTAAAATAGAGGATCAGGTGCCATAAAGGATTAAGAATTCCCTGTCTATCGGTCACATCCTCCGTGTTGCCGTAAGTGTATGCGAGATAGTATTATCCGTGTGCCACAGGAGTAGAAGGAGTCAAGGAAAATATATAATGACACACGTCTCAATTGCATCCTCCCATCGGAGTAAATGTATAGATCTCGAAACAAAAAAAAAAAATAATAAGAGAAGGAAGACCCCCCCCCCCCCAAAAAAAAATTAAAAAAGAAGACAAAAACAAAAACAAAAAACTCGTAGAATCTGTAAACCGTACTTTACTAATTGAACTGCTCGTGGAAGCGAAGAAAAATCCAATAATGTACAATGACGTATACACACGCGTCAAAGTCACTGGGTATATTATCAGGTAAACCAACACGTTTTGTTTTCTACTTAACTGGTTATCCTGTTAAACACTTATCGTAAGTATTGATTGAGGTTACTAAAGTAATATAGGGTTGCATGAACCCGTACATAACGGTATTATTAACTCTCGTATTATCAGGTGTGTGTATACATGTGTGTGTGTGTGTCATATCCATATTTACTTGTTACTTCACCTGAAGATTGTCAATAGACATGAAAACGTTAGTGAAATACAATTATTATTATCAAATAGTGCAAATTCGAGGTATGTTGGAATTCATTTAGACATATATACATTTCTGTATACAAGTGAACATTTTGTATATACATGTGTGTGTGTGTGTGTGTGTGTGTGTGTGTGTGTGTGTGTGTGTGTGTGTGTGTGTGTGTGTGTGTGTGTGTTAGATGATGGGATTGCAGAACTATATGTTGCCTGTTTTCAAACCTCTAAGATGAATTTTAATAAACGGTGCGAGTTAACAATGCTACAAAATATATTTGAACTGTTAAGACCAGGTATCCCTACATTTCCCTACAATCCGACAAAATTGACTGTATTCCAGCAAAATACATAAAGGAGTATAAATGCACCGTTAGTAGAGTAACTATTAGTATAAAGCTAGAAAGGTACCTAACACCCACTTTTCGTGGACAGCCTTTCATGTTCGAACTCAAATTTATGCATGTCAAAAGTCATATGCATCAATTGAAAAATTAATTACTGAGTAACTCGTACATTATAGAGCATGTATGCTTGCGATCTTCTTAAACTATTCCTCCAAATAATATCAAGTAATACCGTGTACACGATGTGGTATACGATCTAAGGCGCAAAGGGAATAACTGGTCAACTGCAGCGTCGGCGGACATTAGAATCCACGCCAAATACGTCATTAGAATGTTATTCTAGGGGTTTTTCCTGAAAGATTAAGGCGGTGGCCGTCAAACTGCCGCCCCTATTTCGACGCCCTCGTATCGAAAACATAAGCGGATGTACAGTTTTAGGTCGACCTGCCGCCCCTATTCCGAGGCCCTTGTATAAAAGAGATAAGTGAATGTACAGTTTTAGGTGCCGAACTTCGACATTTTTTTATCGTTTAATCTGTTTAACCTATGAACTTTCTTTTCAGGATTAATGTAACATTACAGAGAAAAATGATATTGGCCCATTTTTTTTTTCGCTTCTACAGTTTATAGAAGTAAGTGTGTATAAACAGGTATAAAATTGAAAAGAAATAGAGCGGATTTAAGTATTGTTATATCAAATAATATAAAAAGTAAGAAAATCACAAAAACGTATAACTGAAGTAAGTGATACTGCCAGAAATAAATATCATTCTTTTGTCATGATAATTAAAATGAATTGTATGATTTTGTTTTGTAATATTCATAATTTTCTTAACGCATCAACAACGCCATGTATTGTTATGTGAATTTACTCTATGCTTTTAAAATACTATGAATAGTGTGGACATGTTATTATTTTCCTAGCTTCCAAAATTTCCGGAAAGGGACGGAAGTTTTACTATGTGTACTTATGAGAAACATCGAAAACTGAAAGAAAGTCAATGATCCTATAGGAAAATCCTCGAAAAGCCACTTATGCGCAATGAATCAGATCTGCATCAAATTTATGCATAGATATTAAAGATAACAGCATACGAGTCAAATACAAGCAATACATCCACAGGTCCAGGATATCTAGTCCAGATTCCAGAACTGTTGTAAGACTAGACTAGATTCAGAGGATTTGAGTAGTCTTACAACTTAACGGGCCTTCGGAAATGACAGTTTGACGACTCAATAGAATACGTCTACGACGTCTGGATTTCAACGAGTGTACGCACATAGTTTCCTGGCTTTTTGACGAAACTCAAGACTCTGTGAAGACAACCGAATGTTAGGAAATCTTGTAAATACCTCAAGACAGCAGTTTAAAATATTTTTATCAAGTTAAAAGGAAAGAAAATAAAAACACTAGACGTGTCGCTACGCAACGTATGCCGGGCTGGCAGGGTTTTTTTTCAAATGACATTCAAATAGCAGCACATGTAGTGCATGGGCCATAACGCTTTAAAGTTTTAGGACAGGAATTCCGTTACAAGATGCGCATCTATACATTGTGATCTTTGTTGTAAGTTTCATTGAAATACTGACAAGAGTTATCAGAAGTTGCGATACTTAATGTGATACATTTGATTATTTGTGATGTTGTTTTATCCCACCCCAAATTAGTCATTGTCTTTTACAATCGTCGCGAAATTGGTAGGTATTCGAGATTGGTATATTTTGCTATCCATGAGCCGATGCAGCTGAGTGGGTAGCACCGTGTGTGGCTTTCGGATATGAGTCGGACTTTTGAGTAAAAGAATATAAAGGGCCATTCAGACTCGGTGTATCTAAAGACACTAACATGTTAAGATCCTTTACTACATAAACAGTCGTGGTTAGGATAGCTGTACGTAAGTGCACGTAGCTATATATAGAGCGGCATAGACGACACATAGGCAGCGTAAATTACGACAATTTCTTTGTAATACACCAAGAAAATTCCGTCAAAATATAGATAAAATTAATTTTCTTGACAGATATTAAATCCTCTAAAAGTATAAAAAGTTACCACACTCTTTTTCATAGATGTTCGGCCTCCTGGTCTTTATCAAGTAAAGAAAACGCAAATTTTTTTCAACACGTATGTGAAATCCATCATTACATCATAACGATATACTGTAAGCTACAATAAACAACTAATGAAGTCATAACGTACACACATGCATAATATTTCGATTCAGTGTGAACTTCACTTCCCTATTTTGAAAATTTGAAAAAAAAAGTACACAATCGATCAATGGACTTACTATGAACATATAACTGACAAATTACTATCCACACACAGAACCAAAACTTACTTCACGTCTATCCATAGATTATGAATAGACTGCAACGGCTGGTATTTTCACTTCTTTTTGTAGCATCGGGGAATTCAAAAGGGAAGTAAAATGACTATTAAACACGTGGCCAAAAATATAAGCTTCACAAAATGGCTAAAATAGACCAAAAAACAAAAAAAAAACAAAAACAAAAACAAAAACAAAACAAAAAACAAACAAAACAAAAACACAAAACAAAAACAAAAAAAAAAAAACAAAAAAAACAAAAAAATAAAATCTCACTGATAATGTTTTGATTTATCTAATATGGTTTCTTAACCCGAAGATATATACTGCTAAAACATGGACTATTGAATAACACTTTTCATTATCTGTTAGAAATCCATAGACTTCAAACTATATATTTGGCGTCTATTTATGGGTTATAAAACAAAATATAATTCATTAATTACATGTTAGACATTTTCCCCCAATATTCAATGAACTTTGTTTAAATCGATGGCTTTTTGCTTACGCCGAGACGGGCCCCCATAGTTCATCATACTTTCTATGAAGATTTTATAATCGACCAATAGACAATGCAATTTAAGGCTATCCAATAGTTTCAGAGATAGTAATCCATATATAATGTATGGATATTTGAAATTTACAATTTTCATGTACTTTATTAGGGACCGCTGGTCCCCCACCCCCCCCCCCTTGCCACACCTTAGCTTGGTAAAATAAAATTGTATAAGTTGGCTTCCAAGGTTTGTTATGGCCTGCACTTATTTTATTTGTACCCAATAAAAGATATCTGTGGATACTTTTCTGTGCTTTCTTTTTCAAGAATTTATCATTTAATAGGGTGTCAAAAGCTTGTATGTTAACCAATGGTATTCATCTTACCTTTTTAAACATTGTCGAATATGTCTTATCATGAATAATAAGCAGCTGTACGTTAATACGCTCAATTGTTATAAAGACAAGCATGGAAATAATTGATGGTCTGTCACTGTATCATTAATAACAGCTTATTAAGGTTGACATTCATCGACTCCTAAAAACCAGAGATAATACCAAATGCCAAGTTAGAGTTAACATTTCCCGCCATGAATGCCAAAAACATACAAACGCTACAAGTGTAGTTGCGGACGAAGGTAACCCTTCCTGTAGACCCGATATATTAACACATGAGATAAAACCAAAAAATGCCTCATCGAATTCAGTTGGTTGGTTGATTGTTGTTTTACGTCGCTTTAAACAAACGCGACATGGAAGCAGGAGGTAACCAACCTCTTAAACATAGTAGCGCAATCCAGGAATCGAACCCGGGGCGTCGGCGCCAAGCGCTTAACCACTACACCAAGCCTGCCCCCAGCGAAATCAGTGTGTTTTTTTTAGAATGTAATTTTAATCATAGGGTCAATATAAAGTATTATCCATTGATAATCTTTAATATCTTATATATATATTGATTGATTGATTTTTGTTTTACGTCACACCACGAATATTTCACGTATATAGCGACGGCATCTACCTGATGCTGGGCATACAAATGTTGACCTTTACAACGGACCCACCTGAAGCAGTGAGGGATCTTTAACGTGCTATGCATACCACGACCCGGGGCCTCGGTTTTTACTGTCTCATCCGAAAGACATGACACCGGCATGGCCAGAGCGGGACTCGAACTCCGGCCTCCCGATCAGGAGTCCGACGCGATATCACTAGGCCACGCCGGCTTAATACTATTTTAAATATGTAAATGATAAATAAACAATTATTTGTGAAATTTTATGAGAACAACAATCATAATGGTCTGCATCACCATTTTAGCCTAGGCAACATTTATCGTTAATACAGAGATACGTTTCTGACATGCATCTGAATACTTGAATTGATATCGCAGAAGTAAAACTCTTTAAAGAACAGCTAGACCTTACCATGATACCTTTATTAAAGCCGACCCTCGAGGAGAAGGTGCGAAAGTGACCATTAAGGAGAGGTAGCCTCTTAGTACAGGTTGATTTTTTTTTTAGATAATTGATAGTAAGGAAGAGAGAAAGATGGTCGTTTAAGACACGTGATTGCTGAATACAGATGGACATAAGAGCAGGTTTGGCTGTATATTCAAGGAGACCTGGCTATATTTTATTGACATTTATACAAAACATGTTTTTATTGATTCGTAATATTAGGGATTGATTTATTTAAAGTCCGTGTGGTCCTTGTGTTTGTCTGACACTAATCATATACTGGTCGTGGGATTATGGTGTCGAGAAATTTTTATTAAAAACATCGTTTGATGTCCTAAGGTGCCCAGGCGAATTCCCTGACGACTTTCTGGAAATTTCTTTAAGACAGGTCTCCATTATTGCTTGATATTGTGTGATTGCGGTAACTCTCATGCTATCGGCGAGACAAGTCACTCAACCATAACATAATACTGCTCACCCGTGCGCCTTTCAAAAAGGATTCGACCACGTGAGTCATTTTCTTCAGAAAGTGTATTTCGCATATAAAAATAGTCTTTTAGCGGCCATTTTCATTTCATGCAAATGAAGGGGCCACTTTTTTGTTTTTTAGATACAAACAGATTTGTCCAACCGCGATACATATTTTATACTTTTAAATGGCTCACAAATTGTGTTTGAAAGTGAATATATGATTCAATGAGTGTATTTTGCATGTAAAAGTAGTCTGTTTGGTGGTCATTTTGGAATTATGCAAATTAGGGGGCAACTTAAATGATATATTTCGGACATAAATATTTTCCTTTATCTGTGATACATACTTTAGTCTTTAAAATTATTGGAAAATTGCACACAGATCTAAATATATCATCTAATTCCTAACCCGTCCATTTGAAACACTGCTTTTTGTTTGAGGTCAAAGCTTAGTTTTCCTAGCCTATTCAGTGTGGATAGAGACAGTAGTAAAGTATGTACATGTAAAAATACTTTGACATTACTTGAAGGGAATGCAAGGCAGGAATACAATGAGGTACATCTCAATAGCCAAGGCAATCATCCTGGGTCCGCCAACGGACAAAATATTATATATATATTAAATTCAGCTTAAATCAAATGCCGGGATTTCAGTTTTAATCTGTTCATCAACATATGTAAGCGTGTCTTGAGAGAGCTTGTGAAATATTCACTCTACGGAAAACATTCTTCATCCGGCATTGTATTTTGTCTCCACGAAGAGACACAAAAAGATATACAACGACTAAGAAGTTTAAGTAGGATGCCAATAAATTTCCGTTTGAAAGGGGTATGTAAAGATGATGGATAAATCCAAACCACAAGTCCAAAAATCATGAAACCATAGGACATACAAAATCAGTGAAAATGAAAAACAAATGGAAAATAACAAAATATGTCTACTTGAAGAGCATATGTGAACCCCTGTGATGGAGTGAGATCAGGTGCCCGGGGAGAGTGAGCATCTCCTGCTTGCTAGCAACACCCGTCACATATACCCCGTAGAAAGAGTCAAATCGTGTGAATTCCATATGTATTTATATATGGAGAAGTCGAAGTAGGTAACCTTCTAGTATAGAAGGTGTCAAATCTGTGTAAAGTGATCGGAATCGGTCTCAGTCCAGAATATCATTTAAAGTCTGGATAACGTGAAATAAGAGTCTCGTAACGACCGTAGAACTTCCTCAGTGACGATGCTAGTCTAGCACATATATAACCCTGGTTTAGCAGCTTAACTGAAAGTCGCCTAGCCCTCAGAACAAAGTCATTGTAATATGAACATGCTCTGGAATAACGTATTAACTGAGATATGAATACGCCGTATGCGGGCCATGATGGAATGTTGTTACTTATAAAAGGAAAGTTTGTGATAGCGAAATTGAAATCGTCACGTTTGTCATAGAGTGAGGTGTTCAATTGACCATTAATATCAAAAGACAACATAATATCTAAATACGAAGTAGAATTACTATTTTCTGTGGTTTCTTTGACATCCAGTTCACTTGGATAGATGATGCTAAGGTAATCCGCGAATGAAGGATTATTAATTGAAAACAAGTCATTTATATATCTGTAAGTAAAATTGAAGCCAAGAGCCAATTGTTTTTTTTTTCCTTGCGAAAGGAAAGACTGAATGAACTCAGCTTCGTATGAGTAAAGGAATATGTCAGCCAGAAGCGGAGCACAGTTAGTGCCCATTGGAATGCCGACAATTTGTTGAAAAACCTTACCTCCAAACACCACAAAAATGTTATCGATAAGAAAGTTCAACATCTGGATGACAGCTGTTTCAGTGTATTTATTTTTGGAATCAGAATTTTCCCTAACAAAGTAAGTTTTATCGTGGCCTATTACTATATATTTGAATTTGCGGCTTCCGTTTTTACTAGTAAATGCATTTTGAATAATTTCCGCTAATCTGTCTCTTAATTTCTGATGAGGGATTGTTGTGTAAAGAGTCGAAAAGTCAAAAGACTTGATGGAGTGAATTTTAGTAAAACTTTTTGATTTTAGATGTTCTAACAACTCTTTTGAATTTTTAAGGATCCACATTTGATTAATTCCACTTCTGGAATATACTGTTTCGCAATATCTATGAAGGCCAGATTTAATTTCTGATAATATTTTTGTGAGTAGCATCGATACAGCTTTTGTGGAACACTTCTAGGAACCAGCGATAAAGCGTTTTTGTAAGGATTTTTGTGCATTTTTGGAATGCAGTACAAATATGGAAGTTCTAAATTCAATTTATTTGAGTCAATACCAAACGTACATGTATTGAGGACAGATTTATGATTCTCGAGTACTTCCGAAACCGAAAGGTTCGTGAGAGTGTAAGTAGGATTTCCTGGAGCTAAATTTAATCCCAATTCTTTCACTAGGCTGTCAAAGTAATATTTCTTACAAGTAAATGTATAATTATTAGATGCTTTATCTGCTGGTGTAATGATATAATGTTCTTGGAGGAAGGTAAGTTCTCTGACAACATCAGGTTCTTTAAAAATAGATTCGAATCTGGTGTTTACAGAACGTTGTAATTTTTTAATTTTTGATCTCAGCAGTACTGCAATAGATGTTATGATACTAATGCAGAGATAATTCCCCGTTACAGTTTGTTTTCTTCCTGATAAAGTTTAATTTAAGTAATAATCTAATATACCGATCCGATTTTCAAATCATATAACAACGGTTATAATATAAATATAACGCAAGCAATCACGGACCCATGTTAAAATAGAGGAAGGATCAGGTGCCATAAAGGATTAAGAATTCCCTGTCAAGGAAAACATATAATGACACAAGTCTCAATTACATCCTCCCATCGGAGTAAATGTATAGATCTCGAAACAAAAACAAAAAAAAAAAAAAAAAGAGAAGGAAGATCCCCCCCCCAAAAAAAAGACAAAAACAAAAACAAAAAACTCGTAGAATCTGTAAACCGTACTTTACTAATTGAACTGCTCGTGGAAGCGAAGAAAAATCCAATAATGTACAATGACGTATACACACGCGTCAAAGTCACTGGGTATATTATCAGGTAAACCAGCACGTTTTGTTTTCTACTTAACTGGTTATCCTGTTAAACGCTTATCATAAGTATTGATTGGGGTTACTAAAGTAATATAAGGTTGCATGAACCCGTACACAATGGTATTATTAACTCTCGTATTATCAGGTGTGTATACATGTGTGTGTGTGTGTGTGTGTGTGTGTGTGTGTGTGTGTATCGTTTTCATATCCATATTTACTTGTTACTTCACCTGAAGATTGTCAATAGACATGAAAACGTTAGTGAAATACAATTATTATTATCAAATAGTGCAAATTCGAGGTATGTTGGAATTCATTTAGACTTATATACATTTCTGTATACAAGTGAACATTTCGTATATACATGTATAGGTGTGTGTGTGTGTGTGTGTGTGTGTGTGTGTGTGTGTGTGTGTGTGTGTGTGTGTGTGTGTGTGTGTGTGTGTGTGTGTTAGATGATGGGATTGCAGAACTATATGTTGCCTGTTTTCAAACCTCTGAGATCATTTTAATAAACGGTGCGAGTTAACAATGCTACAAAATATATTTGAACTGTAAAGACCAGGTACCCCTACATTTCCCTACAATACGACAAAATTTACTGTATTCCAGCAAAATACATAAAGGAGTATAAATGCACCGTTAGTAGAGTAACTATTAGTATAAAGCTAGAAAGGTACCTAACACCCACTTTTCGTGGACAGCCTTTCATGTTGGACTCAAATTTATGCATGTCAAAAGTCATATGCATCAATTGAAAAATTAATTACTGAGTAACCTGTACATTATAGAGCATGTATGCTTGCGATCTTCTTAAACTATTCCTCCAAATAATATCAAGTAATACCGTGTACACGATGTGGTATACGATCTAAGGCACAAAGGGAATAACTGGTCAACTGCAGCGTCGGCGGACATTAGAATCCACGCCAGATACGTAATTAGAATGTTATTCTAGGGGTTTTTCCTGAAAGATTAAGGCGGTGGCCGTCAAACTGCCGCCCCTATTTCGACGCCCTCGTATCGAAAACATAAGCGGATGTACAGTTTTAGGCCGACCTGCCGCCCCTATTCCGAGGCCCTTGTATAAAAGAGATAAGTGAATGTACAGTTTTAGGTGCCGAACTTCGACATTTTTTTATCGTTTAATCTGTTTAACCTATGAACTTCTTTTCAGGATTAATGTAACATTACAGAGAAAAATGATATTGGCCCATTTTTTTTTTCGCTTCTACAGTTATAGAAGTAAGTGTATAAACAGGTATAAAATTGAAAAGAAATAGAGCGGATTTAAGTATTGTTATATCAAATAATATAAAAAGTAAGAAAATCACAAAAACGTATAACTGAAGTAAGTGATACTGCCAGAAATAAATATCATTCTTTTGTCATGATAATTAAAATGAATTGTATGATTTTGTTTTGTAATATTCATAATTTTCTTAACGCATCAACAACGCCATGTATTGTTATGTGAATTTACTCTATGCTTTTAAAATACTATGAATAGTGTGGACATGTTATTATTTTCCTAGCTTCCAAAATTTCCGGAAAGGGACGGAAGTTTTACTATGTGTACTTATGAGAAACATCGAAAACTGAAAGAAAGTCAATGATCCTATAGGAAAATCCTCGAAAAGCCACTTATGCGCAATGAATCAGATCTGCATCAAATTTATGCATAGATATTAAAGATAACAGCATACGAGTCAAATACAAGCAATACATCCACAGGTCCAGGATATCTAGTCGAGATTCCAGAACTGTTGTAAGACTAGACTAGATTCAGAGGATTTGCGTAGTCTTACAACTTAACGGGCCTTAGAAAATGACAGTTTGACGACTCAATAGAATACGTCTACGACGTCTGGACTTCAACGAGTGTACGCACATAGTTTGCTGGCCTTTTGACGAAACTCAAGACTCTGTGAAGACAACAGAATGTTAGGAAATCTTGTAAATACCTCAAGACAGCAGTTTAAAATATTTTTATCAAGTTAAAAGGAAAGAAAATAAAAACACTAGACGTGTCGCTACGCAACGTATGCCGGGCTGGCAGGGTATTTTTTCAAATGACATTCAAATAGCAGCACATGTAGTGCATGGGCCATAGCGCTTTAAAGTTTTAGGACAGGACTTCCGTTACAAGATGCGCATCTATACATTGTGATCTTTGTTGTAAGTTTCATTGAAATACTGACAAGAGTTATCAGAAGTTGCGATACTTAATGTGATACATTTGATTATTTGTGATGTTGTTTTATCCCACCCCAAATTAGTCATTGTCTTTTACAATCGTCGCGAAATTGGTAGGTATTCGAGATTGGTATATTTTCCTATCTATGAGCCGATGCAGCTGAGTGGGTAGCACCGTGTGTGGCTTTCGGATATGAGTCGGACATACGGCTCGTCGGACTTTTGGGTAAAAGAATATAAAGGGCCATTCAGACCCGGTGTATCTAAAGACACTAACATGTTAAGATCCTTTACTACATACACAGTCGTGGTTAGGATAGCTGTACGTAAGCTATATATAGAGCGGCATAGACGACACATAGGTAGCGTAAATTACGACAATTTCTTTGTAATACACCAAGAAAATTCCGTCAAAATATAGATAAAATTAATTTTTTGACAGATATTAAATCCTCTAAAAGTATAAAAAGTTACCACAATCTTTTTCATAGATTTTCGGCCTCCTGGTCTTTATCAAGTAGAGAAAACGCAATCTTTTTTCAACACTTATGTGAAATCCATCATTACATCATAACGATATACTGTAAGCTACAATAAACAACTAATGAAGTCATAACGTACACACATGCATAATATTTCGATTCAGTGTGAACTTCTCTTCCCTATTTTGAAAATTAGAAAAAAAAGTACACAATCGATCAATGGACTTACTATGAACATATAACTGACAAATTACTATCCACACACAGAAGCAAAACTTACTTCACTCTATCAATAGATTATGAGTAGACTGCAACGGCTGGTATTTTCACTTCTTTTTGTAGCATCGGGGAATCCAAAAGGGAAGTAAAATGACTATTAAACACGTCGCCAAAGATATAAGCATCACAAAATGGCTAAAATAGACAAAAACAAAAAAAAAAAAACCAAAAAAAAAACAAACAAAAAAAAAAAAAAAAAAGAAACAAACAAAACAAAAACAAAAAAAAAAAAAAAAAAAAAAAAAAAAAAAAAAAAAAAACAAAGAACAAAAAACAATAAACAAAAAAGAAAATCTCACTGATAATGTTTTGATATATCTAATTTGGTTTCTTAACCCGGACTATTGAATAACACTTTTCATTATCTGTTAGAAATCCATAGACTTCAAACTATATATTTGGCGTCTATTTATGGGTTATAAAACAAAATATAATTCATTAATTACATGTTAGACATTTTTCCCCAATATTCAATGAACTTTGTTTAAATCGATGGCTTTTGCTTACGCCGAGACGGGCCCCCATAGTTCATCATACTTTCTATGAAGATTTTATAATCGACCAATAGACAATGCAATTTAAGGCTATCCAATAGTTTCAGAGATAGTAATCCATATATAATGTATGGATATTTGAAATTTACAATTTTCATGTACTTTATTAGGGACCGCTGGTCCCCCACCACCCCATCCCCCTTGCCACACCTTAACCTGGTAAAATAAAATTGTATAAGTTGGCTTCCAAGGTTTGTTATGGCCTGCACTTATTTTATTTGTACCCAATAAAAGATATCTGTGGATACTTTTCTGTGCTTTCTTTTTCAAGAATTTATCATTTAATAGGGTGTCAAAAGCTTGTTTGTTAACCAATGGTATTCATCTTACCTTTTTAAACATTGTCGAATATGTCTTATCATGAATAATAAGCAGCTGTACGTTAATACGCTCAATTGTTATAAAGACAAGCATGGAAATAATTGATGGTCTGTCACTGTATCATTAATAACAGCTTATTAAGGTTGACATTCATCGACTCCTAAAAACCAGAGATAATACCAAATGCCAAGTTAGAGTTAACATTTCCCGCCATGAATGCCAAAAACATACAAACGCTACAAGTGTAGTTGCGGACGAAGGTAACCCTTCCTGTAGACCTGATATATTAACACATGCCTCACCGAATTCAGTTGGTTGGTTGATTGTTGTTTTACGTCGCTTTAAACAAACGCGACATGGAAGCAGGAGGTAACCAACCTCTTAAACATAGTAGCGCAATCCAGGAATCGAACCCGGGGCGTCGGCCCCAAGCGCTTAACCACTACACCAAGCCTGCCCCCAGCGTAATCAATGTGTTTTTTTAGAATGTAATTTTAATCATAGGGTCAATATAAAGTATTATCCATTGATAATCTTTAATATTTTATATATATATTGATTGATTGATTTTTGTTTTACGTCACACCACGAATATTTCACGTATATAGTGACGGCATCTACCTGATGCTGGGCATACAAATGTTGACCTTTACAACGGACCCACCTGAAGCAGTGAAGGATCTTTAACGTGCTATGCATACCACGACACGGGGCCTCGGTTTTTACTGTCTCATCCGAAAGAGATGACACCGGCATGACCAGAGCGGGACACGAACTCCGGCCTCCCGATTCAGGAGTCCGACGCGATATCACTAGGCCACGCCAGCTTAATACTATTTTAAATATGTAAATGATAAATAAACAATTATTTGCGAAGTTTTATGAGAACAACAATCATAATGGTCTGCATCACCATTTTAGTCTGGGCAACATTTATCTTTGGATTCCTCTTCATTAATTAGAATTAATATACAATATAACACATACAATTCCAGGTATCTTTTAAACTATTATCCTGATACCTGCCTCCATCCTAGTTTCTTTCATTTACGAATGCAGCGTATAGAGCTGTAGCACACAGGGTCTACGTATACGGTGACAATGGCATGAGACCAAGTGTCGTGCACGAATGAACATCTCTCCCTAAAATGATACACCCACCACAACCATTACATGGAAATCTCGCATTCGGAGTTAAGACCGCATCGTCAATCTGTCAGATCAGTAATAGAACGTCACTGTGCATGATCATATTGCATCATATAACATTCTGGAAAGAGACATTTCATTCTCTTTAAAAATAACCTTGAACATCGAACATAGAATTTCCTCGGTAGGGAATTCATGCGTTCCATTCTGTGTGAATGATTTATTTCTAGTAACCAGACTCTCATAAGAGGAATATAGCGTATAAATTGTGGAATAAGAACACCATAAGCAGGCGATGACGGAATACGGATACTCAAGAATATAACATAAATGATATGGAAGTTCAAATCATCAAGTTGGTCATAGTTTCTTTCATTTACGAATGCAGCGTATAGAGCTGTAGCACACAGGGTTCAAATACGTGTCAATGTATACGGTGACAATGGCATTCGTATATACTGCCCTATCCTATAGGCAGATAAGGAATTTAGATACTATGTAAAGATGATGGATGAATTTAAAACATAAGTATTTTGGTATACTTTGGTTTAACATATAGAAGCTCGATGTCCTATATGAAACGCCTTCACAAATTCATAGAAAATATAAATAACTCGTGTTGAGCGGAACAAAAGTACAAAACATTGATCTTCGTCCTGCGACTGGCTGTGATAATCAAACCTCAAAAAAAAAGAATCTATATTTCGTAGTCCGCGAAATAAAAAGTATCGTGTATAGTGTCATATTCAGACAATTGCGGACCCCAATTAAAATGTGGTGAGACCAGGTGCCTGGGAAAAGTAAGTGATTCCTAGTTGCATGAAACATCCGTCATAATGTCCTGCAAAAACTGTTCCAGTCCAAGAAGTAAATACAAATATACACATATGAAAAAGAATATGGTTCTAAGAAAACAACGAAGAAGTAACGAAGGGTTAACTACATTTCGTAGGCCGAGCAATAAAATGACAGTATCGTGTATAGTGTTATATTCAGACAACTGCCGACCCCATTAAAGTGAGGTGAAACCAGGTGCCTGAGAAAATTAAGTGTTCCCTGATTGCATGAAACACCCGTAGTAATGTGCTGTAAAAACTTTTACAGTCCAAGAAGTAAATACATATATACACATATGGACTAATGAAGAGACAGGAACACTAAGTCAAATTACCCTATTCAAGGTATGAAATACTGTTGAAATGAAATTTCAGCGTCTGAAATGCATGTGAAAATATGTCTGTATATATACTATGTCAAATCAAGTATAGTCACAATGTTAAGCTGGTTAGTTTATATGGTCTAAGGCAATAAAAAATGGATGGCTTGTTGGAAGTTCATACGAGTTCAGTAGTGCCTCTAGAACAAGTACAACCCCCCCCCCCCTTTCCCGAAAAAAAACCCCCCAAAATGATGAGACCAGGTGTCGTGCACGAATGAACATTTCTTCCTAAAATGATACACCCACCAAAACCAATACATGGAAATCTCGCATTCGGAGTTAAGACCACATCGGTTATCTGTCAGATCAGTAATAGAACGTCACTGTGCATGATCATATTCCATCATGTAACATTCTGGAAAGAGACATTTCATTCTCTTTTAAAATATCATTGAACATCGAACATAGAATTTCGTCGGTAGGGAATTCATGCGTTCATACTGTAGCCTTGTGTGAATGATGTATTTCTAGTAACCAGACCCTCATAAGAGGAGCATAGCGTATACATTTCGAAATAAAAACGCCTTAGGCAGGCGATGACGGAATGGTGGATACTCAAGAAGAGAACATTAATGATAAAGATTGAAATCATGCGTTCTTTACTGTAGCCTTGTGTGAATGATTTATTTCTAGTAACCTTGCCCTCATACGAGGGGCATATCGTATAAATTGTGGAATAAGAACGCCATAAGCAGGCGATGACGGAATACGGATACTCAAGAATATAACATAAATGATATGGAAATTCAAATCATCAAGTTGGTCATAGTTTCTTTCATTTACGAATGCAGCGTATAGGGCTGTAGCACACAGGGTTCAAATACGTGTCAACGTATACGGTGACAATGGCATTCGTATATACTGCCCTATCCTATAGGCAGATAAGGAATATAAGTACTATGTAAAGATGATGAATAAATTCAAAACATAAGTACTTTGGTATACTTTGGTTTAACATATAGAAGTTCGGTGTCCTATACGAACGCCGTTACAAATTCATAGAAAATATAAATAACTCGTGTTGAGCGTAAGAACAGTACAAAACATTGATCTTCATCCTGCCATTGACTGTGATAATGAAACCTTAAAAAAAGAATATATATTTGGTAGTCCGCGAAATAAAAAGTATCGTGTATAGTGTCATATTCAGACAACTGCAGACCCCAATCAAAATGAGGTGAGACCAGGTGCCTGGGAATAGTAAGTGATCCCTAGTTGCATGAAACATCCGTCGTAATGTCCTGCAAAAACTTTTCCAGTCCAAGAAGTAAATACAATATACACATATGAAAAAATAATCTGGTTCTAAGAAAACAACGAACAAGTAACGAAGGGTTAACTATATTTCGTAGGTCGAGAAAAAAATGACAGTATCGTGTATAGTGTTATATTCAGACAATTGCGGACCCAAATTAAAGTGAGGTGAGACCAGATATCTCGGAAAAGTGTGTCTTCCCTAATTGCATGAAACACCCGTCGTAATGTCCTGCAAAAACTTTTCTAGTCCAAGAAGTAAATACATATATACACATATGGGCTAATGAAGAGACAAGAACACTAAGTCAAATTACCCTATTCAAGGTATGAAATACTGTTGAAATGAAATGTATTTCAACAAATGTCTGTATATATACTATGTCAAATCAAGTATAGTCACAATGTTAAGCTGGTTAGTTTGTATAGTCTAAGGTACTAAGAAATGGATGGCTTGTTGGAAGTTCATACAAGTTCAGTAGTGCCTCTAGAACAAGTACAATCGCCCCCCCCCAAAAAAAAAAAAAAAAACAATTATCAGACCAGGTGTCGTGCACTAATGAACATTTCTTCCTAAAATGATACACCCACAAAAGCATTACATGGAAATCTTTCATCTGAAGCTCAGTGGGAAAAGTGTAGTCGAGGTTATTCAGAAAGTGGATTAATGTCGATAATATAACTGTATCAGAAACTAAGCTGAGATTATTTTTGTTTCAGCAGAAAGCAAATACTGCTTGCCTTGTATGACTACAGACATATGTCAACGAGGAAAGGAACACAGTTGGTATTATTGAAAGACCAACATCCAGCAAGAAAACGTTTCCTGCAAAAATGGCGAAACTATTGTTTACTAGAAACTGTAACATATATATGATATTGTCTTCAGTGTACTTGTTGCTGAAATGAGAGAAATCTGTATGTAGGTTTTCCATTTCTTGTATTCTATTTCTTCCTGTTTACATTCAATATATCAATAACAGAGATATACAGAAATGCTATGCGTTTCTAAACAAATGACTATATATTGTGCAAAACACTAACAAAGACGTCAAAACAGCAGGTAAATTTTGAAATGGAAATAAAATCTACGACGATTCTAGGACACCTTTCAAAAACCTCGTTGATGCATCAAGTTTCTTGATATATACTGCTGATATGAGGTGTGTTGTGAAAATTGTTTCATAATTTCATATGTGCATATTTATGTTTTACTTCATCGACTTGACAAGTTGTTGCATGCCTTTTTCGATGGGTGTTGCATGCAACCAGGGGATGCTTACTTCTCCCGGGCAACTGGTTTCACCTCGATTTGAGGTTTGCATTTGTCGTTATATGACACTATACACGACATTGGCCTTTTACTCCATGGATTATGAGATTTAGTTTACCTTCGGAACTTCTTCGATTTTTACTCCTAACGAATGATATGTCCATCAACGCTTTTTTTACATTCTAATGGTAGATCAAATGTCAAAAAAACATCAAGGACAAAAATGCATAAAGTCCTGCAAATTACTGCTGTATTTGACTTTTTTAAAACTACATTTAGTTAAATAAAATCGGTTAAAATACACATAATAAATGAACTATAAGCAACAAACACGGCGAGGGGAAAACCAAATGATTGAGTAAAAAGATATCAAAAGGTTGATTTTGGAGTGGAACCATAACCAACAACAATTTGCACATATGTTAAAGCACTTCATGACGGTATCAACATTAGAAACTGCCACCGTATGAAGGCTAAAAAGTTACAGGTTCTATTTACGAACAGTCCCTGTCACACTTCTGCAAATTCTCATACAGTCACTTTAATATGTTTTAGGTTTTTATGGCCTCACGTGATTGCTATACATATAACACACATAGCAGTGTATAGCACTATATTCCAGCAGTGCTAGTGCCAGTACAATTTTTGCTGAAGGAGAGTCCATTAATTTCCATTTTCGCTTCGTATAACTTGAACGATTTTTTAAATAAAAATTTATGTATGCTATCGTGTGCTGTTATTTCTCAATTGTGTGGTTGAAGTAAAAATTATGAAGTTTACAAGATAGGCCAGGCAAAAAGCATTATGGACCAGCGGTTTTTGAAAACAAATGTTAATGCGGAAAATGACGCTCCGGGGAATTTAATCTCAGCATGATAATATCTCAGTTTCAAAAGCTTGAAATACACGGAAAGATGACCGACCATTCGTTTAGGGCAGTAACAAGTAAAACTAACATGCCAATACATTTCATTTTCTTATTCATCAAACAACTGTTTAATATTATCATTGAGGTTGCTTTATTCCACTTATACATTGATATATGCCACTCACTTCATTACTTTATAAATATCAACATCCATTATAAAATACGTTTCTGTCACCGATAAGAATCGTAAGCATACTGATGCCCAATTATATCTTCCTACAGGCAGATATCAAATTCAGTATTTACATGTGTACATCAGCGTGAGTGGAAAAAAAGGCAATAATATACAAAAAAAGTAATATAAGAAGGCATACTGTGACAAGATTTGACAATATATGTAAATGAGAAGAAGGTATTTTATAGAGTATAAGAAGGTTGTACTGTGACAAGATAAGACAATATATATAAATGAGAAGAAAGTATTCCATAGAATGTAGAATAATAGTTCTAGGTTCATGAGGAATAACACGCTAATATTTGTATCAGTGTAAAATGCCATTTTATAATCACTTACATCTTAATGAAGTATATGAACAAGATAATAAGGGCACTAGACTTAGGGACCTTAACCAGACAAATATATACTTGATCCCATATTTTCTAATGAATCATGGGAGTACTAATAAAGTGACAATGATAATAAGTTAAGACATGTGTGGTAATAATACGTCTTTTTAAAAGTGGTAAAATGTGCTATTATATATCGATATTAATGTATATTAGAGTTATCTACACTACAAAACAGCAATGCCAGTGCCTTAGCCGTCCACAACTCTGACTGAGACTTTTACTAAAACCTAAGCAATATGTCAGGTACAACTAGTATAGAAACCAAACCCTGGAAATACGCTTTCAAGTCAGGGATCAACGGTGGTAAATAACACGAATATCAATCAATAAAAATAATGGATGGTCCAAGACCTGCCTTAAACCAGTAAAACCAATGAGAATATGTATGTAGAATTATCATGAAATGATGGAAACTTACGGAAATTAAGGTCTTTTCAAGTATTTAAGTTTGTGACTTAACGTAAGTATTTCAAGTAACATTTTGATTATTATCACACTACTTCAGACATTCTATGATATTAAAATATGGAATGTAACATTTTGCATACTACAAAGTATTTTATAGTGAATGTACGAACATTTACCACGTTTTTCATTATAATGGTTTGCAAGAAAATCAGGACAAATCAATTTGTATAATAAATATTAGACCATATATACGTGTTATGGTTTTTGTACCAGTTTCGAAATTTGTGTCTTCAGTGATGCTCATGGCGGAATGGTTGGAATTCTAATAATATCTAAATATTTTAAGAGCAAATTTGAAATCAAATTGTCCGAAAAAGTGAACCAAAGAATCAATCTAAGGACAAGGCTATGCATGAGGGAGACATTCCCTATGTTTTGAGTGATTTACAAAATTTCATGACTGAAAAGTTAAGTCAGTCTGATTAAAACTATATCTTTATCCCGCTTCTCTAGTTGTCCCATTGCGTATAAAGATCTGATTAAGCCCCATAAGGTTAACATTTTGGGGACCTCTGATGACGTCTCAATCACCGAAACCGTTATTTCCCATAGCCAATCAGTGACTTGGCTAGGCATGTTATAGTGACGCAATATATAACAAACACCATTAAAAAACTACCTTGTGGGTCACGCACACTGTGGATGTTAACGTCCGAGTCATTGCGATGTCAAGGAAACAGTACCGAAAACGCCTAGGGTATCATCCTCTCACCAATATCCTGAGAAAAAAAACTGCATGACCTAAATCGTTTGCCACACACAGAGAGACAATTTCCAACACCTCTGTCTAAAAATTTATGAAACTGGTGCCATCATACTCACCCAGAAGTAAACAAAGCAATGCATTATGGGATATTGTGGAATCCATATGAGCTCGGCCATATTTCAGGAATTTCATGATTGTTAGTAACGAAGATTTGTTTTAGCAAGGGGAGGGGGAGTGTATACATATTACCAAAAATGCACGATCTCTACCGGGAATCAATTGTTTTTTTTTTTTTTTTTTTTTTTGTTTTGTTTTTTTTTTTTTTTTTTTTTTTTTTTTTTTTTTGGGGGGGGGGGGGGGTTAGGAGTGGCAAGACGTTTTGCCGTTTAAAATACAGAGACAATTTTTGTGTTATGTTTCCCGTTGGAAATTATAAGTAGACGGCGTTTTGCAACACTAGAACTTTGATAATGCATCTATGTATAGTTCAAAGTTACACAATGTACGACATCAACTGTCAATTTGTCTTTGATATGTCAAAAAACTGAACTGTCCTTGTCTGTTTATAAGCATTTTACCACAAATTCTCAAAGTAGTAAATATGTCATGTGATTACTACATTGTTGAAGATTTCAATTTTACATTACTGCACCGAAATATGGAAAATATTGTAAGTGTCGTGACTAATCAGGTGACAAAATGGATCTCAATTCGTCAGATAAATCTATGGATTATGCAAGATGACACGGGATTCATAAAAGATAAACTACAGAAACAATGAGATTATATGTATAAGGATAACATGATTGTCTGTGGCGAATATCACATTGAGTTCACCAGAATCACTCTAGATCGAGATTTTAATCAGATCTAGGAAATACTTTATCTCAATTCTGCTTAAACAGAGAAAAATGAGTTGATATTACCGTAAACCTGAGGAGGAAAATATTATAGAATAATAATATAGAATAACTTTTTAATAATATATCAAAAGCTATGATATATTTTCAAATAAATTTTGATATATTATTTGGAAAACCGATCTGTTTTTTGATATCTATTTGGTTTTACTTAAATACCCATTCCATAAATAAGTGCATAGTGAAAAAGTGTATCAGTGATGTTTAGACTATGCAGTGTTTTTTCTTCTTATATTGAATGATCTCTTGTCAAAAAAGTATCTCGTTTTAAAATATGGCAATTAACAGAATCAATTTTACTATTAACAAGATTATCATACCATTTATTATTAGACTACATCGCCTTGACAAATTAAAACAAAACAAAGTACTCAACATATGTTCGTGTAAATAAATTGTTTCTCAGTTTATTTTCTTTATTTAATAATTGGCAATGTCTAAATGCGAAATAAATTTAAAAACTGACTGATTCTTTTTCGTCATCTAATTTTAAAGGAAAACAATACTTAGAGCTGAAGTCTTCTCAATTCTGCCAAAATCTTATATTTTAATTGTTGAACCTTATGTCATAGAGTCAAAGTAAAATAGAATTACTTTAATGATTTGACTTTAAGCGCTGTTAGTACTTAATATAAACTATTCAGTTCATTGAGCATGCTGGTTCACGAAACATTCATTTTTTCTAACTCCGTATTCCATCATGTAAAACGATTTAACACATTCTAAAAGTAAAATGAGAATTAAAATATGTAACGCAATATATGGAAACGAATAACATTATTTCTTCGTAGATTTTGCATAAATATCACTTTGTTAATCGTACTGTTATACATGGGTTCGAATTTTTTTCTTTTAACATTTTTTGCCTTAATCCAGATCATTTATTCTCCTGCTTCATATTATGATCATATGTGGTGTCACGTGACTGTTCGCCATTTCCTTTATATTCTTCGTAGACATCGATTTCGTTGAGAACATTCACATTCCCGGCATGGTCATATGTGGAGTTTTGAATGACTTGCTAAATACTGCATTTATCGTATGTATGTCCTGTAACATGAACCACTGCAGCTGTAAAATCGTACGCATTTTCATCAGCATCCATCGCATTTTTCAATTCCAGAACATTCCTTGTTGAATCATGAGCAGTTTCCTCATCTTTCTTCCTGTTTGATTTCAGTATGTTTTGCGTAGAATCATACTCCTTTTCTTCACTTTTGGAATTCAATGTGCTATTAATTGTATCATACATGTTCTCGTTTTGTTTTGTGACGTTACTACTAGCGTACATGCCGTTGTCATCATTCAGTAATGATAATCGTTGTTTGCGTTTATGAAGTATATCATTCTGTCCTTCTTTACTCTCTACATAGACAGCGGAGTCGCGGTATCTCGTGGCAACCTTTGGATCTTTGCTTCGTCTGCAAAAAAAAAAAAAATAATAATAATAAAAATAAATAAATAAATATAACACCCAAAATAATTATTTATAATTTTATTTGTAAAATAATTTTCCATACTGTTGTGTCTAGCGATAAATTTCGACACAAAAGACAAATATCTAATAGAAGACCACACTGTCAAATCTATTTCAAAATTTGTATTTTACACAGTATATTGTGAAGGTATTACCAGGATATGTTTTCAATCAGATTTGCTACTTTATATATTGTTGTTGACTACTAATGATCTCTGTTTTTATGATCATAGTGTAAGGAATCCAGGTGAAAAGAACATACATTTTCGGTGAATAAATATTGCTGCACATTATACAGAACTGAATTTCTCTCTCGTTCTCTCTTCACGATCGGTAGTATCCGGTGACCTATCTGAAGTCTCGGAATATATGATTTTGGAGCTATACTTCGCTCCGCTGGGCATTTGTGAAGCACACGCCTGAAAACTTGTCGTTTGATGTCAACTGGACGTAAAGGCTATCTCACTAATAATTCAACGTGCCTTTCGTAATAAACTGGATAATTGGCCGCGAATAGCAGACAAGGATTCAAATGCCCTTAGAGAATAAGGTGACTTTCTGAAACCTTGCTTAGATGCGACCCCAAGTGTACCGAGTCTTAAAATTTAGGATGATTGTATTGAAAACCAAAACCTCTTGCGCAAGCTTCCTAATTGGGTCACCTTGAGGTGGAACAGACAAGTCCAAGAGAGTTTTGATGCGAGTGGCGAATATCAATCATTTACCAAGTTTGTAGAATTTGTCAAGAAGGAAGGAAAAATCGCATGCAATCCACTTTCGACACTTTTTGCAATCAATAATCTCGATAGTGAGGTTAAGAAGGAACCTAGGGAAGCCAATAAGAATGCTAAGGTGTTACTTACCGCCACTGACAATAACAATAATCAGATATCAAGCGAAGAAAAACCTGCGAAGGTATGCCAGTATTGCAATGACGAAGGACATTTCATTTTCCAATGCGAAAAATTCACTGCATTGCCTATTATATCAAAGTGTAAGTTTATTCGGTGAAAAAAGGCTTTGTTACGGATGCCTGCGAAAGGGACATCCTAGTAAAGACTGCAAACGTAAACATACATGCGCTATTTGCAAGGTAAGACATCCAACTTGTTTGCATGAGGAGAAACCAAACATTTCAGATCAAGGTCAAGAAAGTGTCAAACACAGCGCTTCATCAACAGCTTCAGATCAAAGTCAAGGAAATGTCAGTCTTAGCGTTTCATCAACAGCTCATGTGAGTCAACATGGAACCAAACAAGGAACATCCATGATCGTACCAGTATGGGTATCAGTGGAGGAAAACCCATCTAGTGAAATATTGACTTATGCACTTTTGGATACTCAAAGCGAAACAATCTTCATACTTGACGAGACATGTGATGCACTTAACGCAAATAAACAAAATGTACGTCTGAGTTTATCAACAATGACTTCTATGAACACAATTATAAACTGCTCTAAGGTATAAGATATAAAAGTTAGGGGTTTTAATTCATCCAATGCTATCATCATTAACAACGCATATACTACAGACTTTATTCCTGCTGATAGATCTCATATCCCTGTACAAGGAACAGCCCAAGAATTTGAGCACTTATGTTCGATCATGAACGAACTTCAGCCCTTACAGTCATCGGATTCTTAATTTGTTACAATTGTCCTTTAGCTCTTGCACCAGGAAAATGATTACAGGTTTGAACAATCAGCCGTATGCTGTGGAAACCGTGCTAGGGTGGAGCATCGTTGTATATTCTCAAGATGGATCTAAATCAGGCTTAGATGCGTCATCAAGTGTTTGTCACCGTGTTTCAATACAGGAACTGCATTCTTGCACTCCTAGGAACTTGATAGAGTGCTTGAGTCTGACTTCGCCAATGACAGTATAAACGACTCAAAGATTTCTCAGGACGATCTGCACTTTCTAAACATTCTTAGTTACAACATCAAAAAGCTAAGCAATAAACATCTTATAATGCCTTTACTGTTTAAGGAAAGACCTCAGCTTCCAAACGATAAAGCATCAGCATTGTTAAGACTTGATCATTTCAAACGTAAATTTATTCGTGACAAGAAGTATAAAGACAATTATGTCAAATTTATGAATGACGTAATAGAACAAGGGTTTGGTGAACTTGTTGAGGGAAACACAGTAGAAGGGGAAACGTGGTATATTACACACCATGGTGTATATCACTCGAAGAAACCAGGCAAGTTTAGAGTCCGTCTTTGACTGCTCAGCACGATATCATGGCACTTCATTAAATGAACACCTACTTACCGGATTTTTTTCTCGCAAAACGTTATCGCTTAGCATGGAGAAATATACGTGAACTTCAGTGGTGTGATCGGCACAGCAATTGTCGTTTTATATCCAAGAACTTGCCACAGTTCCACTAGTATCCAAACTGGCAGCTTCTTGCATGGCAGAGTTTAAATATAATCGGTTATACGAACGGCACACCGGCACACAGAGAGAGAGAGAGAGAGAGAGAGAGAGAGAGAGAGAGAGAGAGAGATGCCATAATAAAATTGTATATAAATATGCAAGCCACATTAGCCTAATGTTCATCCCCCATATTTGATACCTCGAGGATGCTTACAGAGAACGAACCTGTTGATGATGATCAGAGTACCGATTATGATAACGATCAGCATCGCAATACCAACTGCTCCACCAGCAAATTCACCTTGAAAATGGAATTTCATTATTATATCAGATTATTATTTTTCATCATACAAACCATAAGTCATATTATTTATATGATGACATCATCTTTTAAATGAGATTTAAATTTTATTTTGTCAGATAAAATGATTCTTGCATTCGAACAGTGCCAGTCCCGAGTGAAAGTCTATTTTGTAAATACAATATATACTATTAAGTCCATGTAAATTTAAAGTCGACTAAACCATTGATGGTATTTTAAAAAATGAAATGTTATAAGACTTTGCTTAATTTAAGTTTCTTTGAAGTCAACTAAATAAGATCATGTACATGTATATGTCAAATTCACAGCCTTACAGGATCATGGTCAGTAAAAAAAATGTTGTCATTCTGTTGTATCACCATGGACTTCAACACGAATAAAACATTTCATAATGAGGATATGTCAAATGTAATTGATCTATCTTAGGAAGTAATCGATTTCAGTCCTGTATACACACTTTTACTATTATCTTGACCGAGGATAGAATCTCGTATTAGCGAAAGTTAGGCAATATAGGTTGCTACAAAGTTGTACTTTGCCCATACGGCTACCGATATTCATGTGGAGATAATTTAGTAATGAAGCGGAGTATTTAGAAGAGTAACAACTGTCGTATCATATACCTATGGGTAAAGACGGTTCACTTGAGGATGTTGATGATAATGGAGATGACGATGAATCTTTGTCCCCGTTTCTGACTGATGATTGCACACGAGACCCAGTAGAGTCACTGGGAATCGATGAGACATTAACAAAACATCTGTTTGTTATATTCAATTGGGTACTTGCAAAGTTTTTTTGATCTGCAAAATACATGTACACATAGATATATAAGTAAAGAAGAAGAAACAGTTAAAATTAACAGATATACCAGAATAATACGAATTAAACTCTTAATAACAGCTTCCTGTGTTACACATCAATCAAATCAAATTTACATTTCCTTCATTGAGTTTTAAAAAACATTTCAAAGTATGTTTTGTGTGCCCTATATTTTCATTTATCTTGGAAATAGTAAAATCAAACATTTATGCTTACCTTATCCGATTTATCTATTTAGATATTTATAGCGGATATCCATTTCCTTGGTCGAATCCAAAAGAAGACTAGAGTAAATTGGTTTTTTATTTTATTTTATTTGGGGGGGGGGGGGGGGGAGGGGGGGGGTGTTTTTTTTGTCTGGGGTTTTGTTTTGTTTTTGTTTTTCTTTTGTTTTTGATTGTTTGTTTCGATTTTTTTTTTTTTTTTTTTGGTTAATTGACAACTCTGACTTGTACATTAAATGTCTTACTAAATGCTAAATATTATAAATATTTTATTAGACTGGTCTATTTCCTTCAACACTTACCATTTAATAGTTTTATAGAAGTGGGAAAGATATCAAGGATAATGATTGTACAACAAATAAATTATTATTTATTTATTTATTATTTTTATTATTATTATTCTTTCTTGTCTTTTTTTCTTTCTTTTTTTTTTTTTTTTTTTTTTTTTTGGTCAAACGACAATTACCAGTGATGCATATATAACCATGGAGTTCTGATGATACGTTACAATCTCTTGTCTCACTGTTTAATCCACTTTGCAAGTTAGCAATTCTGCATACAATATTACGGACCTGAAGGGAAGTAATCCCTTTATCTGTAATAAACAAACACGTAACTTAATGATGTATTCATTATACAAAATTGTCTTCATATAAAGCAGTATTAATTTAGATTTAAGGACAGTATAGAAAATGTATATCATATAAAACAAGCTTAATGTGTATTGTACATCTACTCACTGTTTGCTGTCTTTCTTAAAATGTTCTCATTCATATCAGTATATGATAATGATCACAACATTCCGATTCAATAAAACGACACCAATTATTGCTATTTGTAATTGTACCATCTTAAATGCTACTGACCAGGTACTACGATACTGCTTTTATATTGCCTTTCTCTTGTCCAAACTTTGCCTTTGAAATATTCACCACACACTTGTGCCCCATGTGTCTCGGAATATTTGACAGACACCAGGTATTCCATGGTTTCTCTTAATGCATGTTTCCATCGCAGTCCACCAATCATTCGCATTGGTCAATAAAGAAACGTTTTCTGCTGAGTATATATATATATATATATATATATATATATATATATATATATATATATATATATATATATATATATATATATATATATATATATATATATATGTGTGTGTGTGTGTGTGTGTGTGTGTGTGTGTGTGTGTGTGTGTATGTGCGTGTGTGAGTGTGTGTGTATGTGTTTTATACTGATCACATGAGAACCGTCACGATCAGCACCGTTATTAAGAGAAATTTGTAAAAAGCGTTTCTTATTTTTGATACATGACATGTGCGTATTTCGTGTCAGTATGGAACCACTGAATACAGGGACAGTCAAAATTCTTCACCAGTTTTTTATCCAATAGTAATAATTTTCACGACGTTTGTACATTAATCAACTTCAATATCAAAAAGGTGTGGAAAAAAGGAACAAATCATTCGTTTACGTGTTCAAAAGAAAATATAAATATGTTATTTAGAACATCACACTTCTTAGAAGTATTCACAGAATCAAGTTAACTTCAATAATTTATATGAAAAAAAGATATAGCAATGAAAGGTAGTTTTCTAAATCATGATTGCATAATATAAACACGTTTAAAAATATCCAGGAGGCAATAATGAAGTTAGAGATTGAAAACAAAAGCCTAAACCTGTCCATAAATACGTACTTTTACCAACTGCAGAAGCAAGAATTTAAAGAGAATTAGCAGTGACCCAAGAAAAATAGGTCAACCGCGACAATATTTAAAAATTCACATACATCTATCGAAACAAACAGTTCTAGCTGTGCTGTTTGTCGCACATTTCTGTACATTAATGCCATTCACTGAACTACAGTCCTTTATGGCACACAAAGGATTGATGTTGCCTGTCGATGGCGCTGAAATAATAAATTTTGTAATATTACCGTATACCATAATAGTTTATGTCGACATTAAAATACTTTTATGGTTAGCTGTTATCCCAAAATACAGTTAAGCCGGTGTGGCCTAGTGGATATTGTGTTCGGCTTGTGACCGAAAGGTCCCGAGTTCGACTCCCGCCTTGGGCGGTGTTCTGTTTTTCGGATGAGACAGTAAACAATGAGGACTCGTGTCACGGTAGGCGTAGCATGTAAACGATCTCTCACTGCTTCGAGTGAGTCCGTTGCAGAAGTCTAAATTTGTATGCAAAGCATCAAAAAGATGACGTCATCACATTCGTGAAATATTCGTGGTGTGACTTTTAACCATATTCAATCAATCAATCATAATAACGCCAATAAAACCGTATATTGTAAATCCCACCAGGTATCTGAATGGCACACCATACATTTTAAATCATATAGTTTATTTATTTATATCAATTGTTATTGTGGTATTAAAGTATATATAAACTATCGGGAAAATATTTCTGATGAAAAGTAGTTCATTACAAAAGAATTTGATGCAATGTGAATTTCATGGACACTGTAAGGAAAACAAACAAGACCGTTGCCTGGTAGGAGTGCGTGTCTCCGATAGACTAGTCTAAACTGCACCGACTGTGCAGATTATAGACGAAATAAAACATTTCAACGTCATTAGATACCTTTTGACTTACACTGTACAAAATATAGAATATAGAAATAAGCTTAAGTCTTAAATTAGTATGTGTGTGTAATTGTGCATGATTTTGATTCATCTAGATAAATATGGTTAGTCAATCCATTTCAGTTTCATAACCTCGGATATATGATATGAAGATTTTGATAAGGCAAATATAATTATAATATGTAGTAAAAGCAAAATGAAAGACAAAAAAATGAAATGAAATACTGTATTTATGATTTAATATATTTAAGCAATAAAGTAGACACTCAACATTAATAGTATTATTTTACTTTAAGACGTAATCAAGATGCGTCACTTTTAGATCTTTGGGGGGGGGGGGGGGGGGGGGAAGGGTTTTCAACAAATTGTTAGCATTAATGAGCATTTACACTATCTCACCTCTCGCTGATATTTTTATTTACTTTCACAAACCTGAATTCACTCACTTTCTGAGGGAGAGAAAGAAGAAGAAGAAATGAAATAATCAATTCACTTCAGCTGTATATATAGATATATTGACAATTCCCTTCACTTATAAATTTCTTATCATCATTTTTCCAAGTGAACTGTAAGTAAATGAAAATCATAGATCAACATTTCTACTACGTATTCAAATTTGTTATCTTACGACATTGATTGTCTACTGAACTTCCCAATTTATGACAACCTTGACGATTACAAATTCAGCATAACAAACTTTCCCTACATGAGTTTGAATATTTCATCATGATCTTCTTATTGTGTATTTAAACTCATTTGGCACATTATGCAAAAGCAAGTTCAAATTACAAAAACTTTGTTATAAATGTAGAATACGAAAGTAACTGTTGCCACATGACTATGGTTTTAACAACTATGTACCACGGTGGGCATTCATAGATCCCTGAAATTAAGAGGTGAGACCAGTTGCCCATAAAGAGTGAGCATGTCCCGTTTGGCTAGCTTCACCCGTGAATACACTTACATACAGACAAAACATATATAATTCAGCTCTGTATATATACATGAATGTGAACACAGTATAGAAAGTGTCACCGCCACATAACATCAGGAAAAAGGGTAAAATAACCCATCAGTCAAACCCTCCGCGCGGAACATTCTACGAGCTCCACACTGCAAAGAGAATAAGTGTGACGTTCATCTAAAATTAAGAAATAACGGGTGTAACATGCCTATGGCACTAACAATAACATACCACCTGTGGCCATTCACGGACCCTCTGAAATTCAGATTTGAGACCAGGTGCCCAGGAGTGAGCATCTATTGTTTGGCTAGCCACACCCGCCGTGAATATCCTCACATACACAGGAAACATGTATAATTCAACACTGTATATAGTCAAAACGACTTTCAGGTCAGATGCTTACTCAGAGGTATGTAAAAATTCGCCTAAAAAGGTCACTGTGGATGTTCTATAGTCTATAGCATTTACTTAAAATATAGTATGGCATCTCGTTATTCAAATGTTAGATTGAGACCTATTGGACCATTTTGAAGTACATGTATGACACCGGATTTATCGGATTCGTCAATTTCTGCTGGACTTAAATGACAGACATTACTAGCAAGTAACCACATTCTCTCCCGCTCCTAGGGGGTACATATTTCATTCTTATGTACAAACTTTTTTGTTTTCTATTTTTGTTGTACTTTTTGCTGATTCTGTGCGTCTTTTGGCTTTGTAATTTCGGATAACTGAATTGTTTTTATCATTCATCTTTTCATAAAGGTAAGTTTTATTTACTGATAATAAATATATGAACTAACTCCATTGTCTTGAATAAATACTCATTGCATCCTGACGGCCACCTAGAATTTCTCCATTCTTCTGTATGTCGCAGTCATCAGGAGATAGATGATGAAGTGACATCAGTTCCTTAGTATTGAAGTAGCCAGGTTTAACACATTGACAGCTGTTGTCCTGTAGATAGCCAGGCAATGAAGTTTGAAATTAAATATCATCGTTTTACTCGCTTGGAAATCATCAGTACATCACCATTTCAAATATAAAAAAAAATCTTGTAAAAATCATATTTTGAAAAAAAAAAATGTTCTTTTTATATTGCAATTCAGAATGGAAAACATTACAACTGATTTGACAGAAGATGTCTTCACTATCTTTAACGTGTGCTAAAACTCCCAACGGAACGTTGTTAACTACATTAAGCCACAATTCATTTTTGTCTTGATTTTGTCCTTTGATAAACTTTTGAACGTTTCGTTTACGAGAATATATAGTAGGTAATAGAACAACGACGACGACGTCGTCGATGATTATAATAATAATAATAATAAATAATAATGATGATGACGATGATGATGATGATGATGAAGGTGTTTGTAGTGATGGTTATATAAACACCTTTATAGCTATCCCAGGTTTAAATGGGCATCTAGCTTGGCATTTGGCTATACTGTTGTCCATGATGGTGAAATTATAACCAGCACGTCCTATAGTCGTATACTTGTAGCAACCTAAAATATTAAAAGGAATATTTGAGAATATAAAAATATACTATTTGACGGTAACGTTTCGACAATGCTTGGATGCTGCTCCTGATACAAAGATAAACAATTTTAGATAATTTACCCGATTGACGTAATATAAATTATACAAAATATACGTATTTTGACAATTATGTCTTTTTAATAATACTAATGATCCAAAATATACGTGCGGGAAAATGCACCTTAAGACACACCCCACATACATAGATACATGTATACATGTATACTAGTGTCTTATGTATTTATTGTACTGACCCGAATGTATTTATATTATCTGTAAGAATGTCTATCTAAGAATCACATTGCTAGTTTTCTTTCACCAGATGTCTATTTAAAAAATAATGTTTTTAGCTATTATCAGCTTATGTGAAATGTCAGAGCTCTGGACGAGAGAAGTCCTCCTTTTTGCCGACATGATATATTGTTGACTGGATTCTCGTAGTAACGTGGAATTTGAAGATTGTTATATTTATCTCGATGATTCCTGTAAGTTTGATGTAACATATGACTGTATGTTTGAGAATTTACCCTCTAATTTTAAAACGGGAGTGAGTGTGCTGTAGTCCCCTATCCAGTACTCTTTTGTTGTATTTGTACACTGTTTTCTGATGTCCTCTAGATGGTCGTTAAGCTGATTCACAGACACCAGAATACCCTTGTAGTTGCCACATGCTATGAAAGCTTGGCTAAATGGTAGAAGCGGATCTGGCTCTTCTAATATGATATACTCTGCAATATCTAAATAAATATTGTTAATAATAAGGAAATATTTTATATACCATATTTTAGTATACTACATTAAATAATTTTTTTTGTATCACGAATATGTATACGCATACGTTAACCATGGTTAAATATTTTTTAAAATACTCATTGAAAATGGTCAGCGTTCAGTTAAGCAAAAGTATGTAAGTTTTAATAAAATTCAGAACAGGATTCTACTATTAATGAGTTCAGTACAGCGTATGAAGCACAAAACTTCCGAATTCAAATGCCCTACACTAATTATTGCCTCGGATGAGATTTCTTATCAGCTTTATATTCCACTTTGCGTAAAAAAATCAAAAATGGATCTAAAGACAAGTAACTATATTATAAAATAACAAAAAGGCGAACATAAAAATAACTTGAATTTGTTTGTAGAAAGACAAAACTTCGAGTTTACTTTGACGACAATTTGATTAAAACATTTCTATTTATTCTGTATTTGCTGCATATACGTAGTATTCACGGAGTAAATAGCAGTGTTTTTAATCAGATTGCTTCTTGTAATTGTGAAACCGTGAGAGAAATAGTATTTTCTAATAATAATTTAAATAAATCTAAAACTAAGGGTCGATGGCGCGGAAATGTTCCCTGAATCGGACAAAAAAAACATATGGCTGTATCCATAGCGTACAAGGAAATGGCTGACAGGCTTGGATGATCGACGACAAGACATCTAAAAAGGTAATTCGGTGAATAATAACCCTCCAATGCACTTGCAATTTTTATGACCTACAAATAATTCTCAAGCTAAATCTCTCGTGTTACCCCTCGATATTTAGACAATATTTTAAGATGCTTAAATGTACGAACAATAGCTACACGATATATATCAACCGCAATGTTGCAGTGAATCCCCAAGACCGACCATCGTGATGGCGGAGTGGTGTGCGGTGATTTGCGGCAATGTGAACGCGATTGTCGGCGTCAAAATAGTCAGCCGGGATACGCACGCGGAGAAATGGACAATCCTCAATTTTTGTAGTGTAAATATAAGTCTGAATAAAGACCAATACATCCCCACCTTGTTTGAGACATTAGATTATTCTGCGGCTAAGCTTATATAAAAAGCACTGTAATGTGTGTGTGTGTGTGTGTGTGTGTGTGTGTGTGTGTGTGTGTGTGTGTGTGTGTGTGTGTGTGTTATTCTACAGTAACGTTTATACAAATGTATTCATAATTATTTACAGAATGTTGGCATGAGCCCAGCTGCAACAGTATGATTGATTGGTATTCACGTCGTGTATGCAAGTATGTTAAATATTCCAATATACTTATATGCTGTAATTTGGTTCCCCAGCAACATTGGTAAATGCAATATATATATTCAAGCTATTCATCAATTCAGCATGTTATTTCAATTGATTACACGTGTACCTGCCTGCTCGTATTCCTTGTTAAATGTCAAGAGAGCAGATGCAACCGAGAAGACTGGAACATCGATTTTTTTACAACATTTTCAGATGTTTTCATCAATTCTTTATAGATTAAAATAATAGCCGTCTGTCATTCGATAACTAATATTTATTTCTATGACATAAATACATAAATAAATATATAAATGAATAAACATCTACTTAATCGAATCATTGTACTTGATATAGATACATGTAGGACTAAGCCAGTGTCATTTTCCTTGATTGTGCTGTTTTTGTAACCCGATTAAGCACACTAATGAGTGCCTTTTCTTACTTTAACTCACCGTCCAAAGTCGGCATCGTAACTGTATCACTATCAATGTTTTCTAATATTGTTTTCTGCGATATTCGACTATAATTATGTTTTGTGTGCATGACAGCATTGTCAGATGCCTTCTGTTTCTTTTAGGCAGGTAGTATGCTTGATTCGAGTCACAACCCTGTCCTATCTATCAAGATTAGAACTGCGGGCCAGTGCCACATTAAAAAAAAAACTCACCGTTTTGAATAGAAATATTGCCAATGTAAATCTTTTAAACAGAAGACAATAATTGATGAAATAATCTTGAAGCGACATAAAATTCCACGCTAGCAACTGATCATATATGAACTGTTGATTCTAGAATATAACTCCTTTCATCACAGTATAAAAGGCAAAGGAAATGGATATGTTATGAAATGTAAATGTCTGTGGCATTCACAACAAAACCTTAATTTAAACGTTAAGGCATGCGAGGCATTAAAGTGTTTGTATATTCCTCGCATCTCCTCCTCATTGTAAAACATACTACTATGATGAAATGTTTAAAAAAGGGTGTTGAATCAGGCAATGCAAGCTTGGGCACACTTCTAATAATTTATCAGGGAGTCGGGGATATGCAAATACACAACAAAAACTCCTGAATACAAAGACAGAAAAAACAGAGAGTAAAGAAGGGTTTTTCAGTAATGTGACACCAGTTACTCAAATAAGTGTTGTTATACCCTTACGGATAAATTGACAATGACATTTTCTACACAGTATTCGTTCACTGTATGTATATGTACAGTGCTGAATCATATTCGTTTTGTCTGTACGTAAGGGCATTTATGGTGGGTGTACCTAAGCAAACAGGAGACGCTCACTCCTCCCGGCCTCTGAATTTCAGGGGTCCGTGAATGTGGCACACTGTTGTTAGCGCCATAGTCATGAGACACCAGTTACTTTCGTAGTTTACATTTGTTTTCACTCAAACCAGTTAAGTTTTCTTTAACAACACGGATCTGCTAATGAACAGAGGATCACTCAGACGTTGACCCTTGCCACTGGTTTGCAATCAAATAATTCATCCAATTTAGACGAATATCCCAAGTGTTCGTAGGTTTGACGTAGATATTACTTCCTGATCAATGTGAATCCAGAGTATTAACATTTTATATTAAAATTTCTCACGTTCCTCTGCATAATCACATTTAAACCGATTACAGAAATACAGACGATACAGAGATCGATTAACTTTACTCTGATTACAAAGGGGAGAGGGGGCGCCCTGAGTAGTAACTATCTCAGAGAGTTCAATGTAATTTAAGACGCCTCTTCCTTGAGGATGTTAAATATGGAAATAGGAAAAAGATACACAGATCCACTAAGCTCTGTAAATAGAAAGGGAGGGTGAGTGGTACTTACTTTAGAGAGACTTTGAACCCTTTACTTAAGGGAGACGGGTTCAACACATAGTTCAAATCAATGAAAGATGTAGTCGCCCCTGAAGAGGTTAAATGTTGCTTGCGAGAATTATGGTCACTTCAAAATTTCCTAACCAAGAAAGTGAGTATTTTCATTTCATAGAATTTCCTTGTGGATCACTGCGTTAGTTACCACTCACATATTTTGACTAAACGAGATTCGGTAGTAATTTCGATTTATCGCTCACACTGTAGAGCATTTAAAAGTCTTATCTTAATATACTGAGCAAAAATAAAAAGCATCCACTATTTAATGTTGAATAAATTGAATATGTGATAACGACGATTTACACCGTTATGCACGTTATGCATGAGTAACAGTAACTTATAATTGTCTACTGGAAAAGCTCAATTACCCATGTGCAGTCAACCGTAACTGGGTATTTTAGTAGTGGGTTGTTCATATATTTGACAAGCACAGGTGTGCCACGTGTAAAAATTGTTGAATTTTTTGCATTGCAAGCATTTTTAGACTTCTTGCAGTTACGAAAATCACAGACGTTTTAAATTAAAATATGCCAATGCTGAGCCAGGACCAGCATAACCAAGCAATCGGCATGCTGAACGCAGGCCAAACAGTGACCGCTGTTAGCAGGTGCATTTGGTTGAACGAGAAGGACCATAACTATTAGTTCAGACTGACTGACAGCGTTGAAAATCATCCTCGAAAGGATAGACAACGTGCAACTACGGTCCTCGATGACTGTTACATACCCTTCACTCATTTCCTTCAACGTTATTTGCCAGCAACTGTTACGTTCAGACGTTTCACTGTCAACGTACAGACTATCCGTAACAGGCTATAGGCTAGAAATAGGTAGATACGAGTTTCCAGGCCATATTTCGGAGAGATTCTGACGCCTGCTCATCGCAATGCTCGCGTTAACTGGTGTAGACGTTATTTACGTTTTACTAGGAATGACTGGAATAACGTTTTGTTTACTGACGAATCAAGGTTAAACCTTAGTCACTGTGATGGTCGAGCCTGGGTTTACCGTCGACAGGGAGAACGATATACTGGTGCATGGGTCCTTCAAAGAAACATGTTTGGTTGTGGCAGTGTTATAATAGGGGTGGAATCATGGACGGAGGGAAAACGCGCCTTGTAGTAGTAAATGGTACTTTAAATGCACAGGCCTATATCACTAAGATTCTATATCCAGAAATAGTCCCCCTCCTCCGGAGACACTTGCTAGGGGTCACCTTGCAACAAGACAATGCTCGTTTGCATACCACGTGACTTATTCAACGCTACCATCAACGAAATAACGTTAACATCCTTCCATGACCAGCAAATAGCCTGTTCTCAATGCGCACATGCGACATCCATTGACCATTCAGGAGCTACAATATGCTATCCTAGCAGAATGGAATAATCTAGCTCATAACGTCATTAGACGTAACGTCCACACCATGTGAAGTAGAATTAGTGGGCGGTCATACCCGATATTAAGTAATTATGGGTTGATCTGACAATGAAATGTTAACTTTTGATTTCAATCAGAATTTTGTGCGTTTCTGAAATGACCCCTTACACTTTTCTGTGCCTTTTATCGGTGAAATGCTTATTGAATTTTGGGAAGATTATCAAATGTTATCATACGATGTCTAAATTACTGATAAAACAATTTGAAAAAGATAGCATTTACATTTTAGAAAATAACTCAAAGTGTATACAGTGGATACTTTATTATTATGATTATTATTTGCTGAGTATAATAGATATAGAACATATATACTTTTTAATTTAGTGCACCATATGCACATTTCGACAACGTATATATGATTAGATTTGGCTCATAATTTACTTTCCTCAGTTTGTACACTTAATCAACCCATACATTTTGGATTAAGAGAACTCACTTTTTTATTTTTGTCATTACCATCATCATGTTTTTTCCGATGTTGAATCAAATTTATAATAAATAAGAGAAACCTATGCAACCAATCGCGATATTTTACAATAAAATGTGAATGGAATATTTATAATCGCTCTACCACAACCTTGTTTTGAAGACGTATTGATTTAAGAAAAATAGACTTACCAAGAACATATAACTGACAGAATACTATCCACACACATAACCTTAACATATTTCACGTCTAAATATACCATTAAATATAGAGAAATGTGTTTGATGACGCCTTTCAATACTGCATCCGGATTTCCAAATAGACGGAAGTTCACAAAACTAAAATCCGACATTTTTTTTTTAAGAAACGGATGAAATTTAAAAATGCAACATATCTTTTTTTCAAAAACACTCCCGTAAAACGCAGGGGCAGATCCTGAAGTCTAAGCCGGGTAAAAAACATAAGTTTTTTAACTCTACATTTTTCAGTTTTTAATTTATTTCTACTGCCTCACAACATGCTATATATATGTTTCTCCCAACGTATTTGATACCATTTTTATAAAAATATTCCTAGAGATGATTACAGTCAATTCAAAAAGAAAGATAGCGTCTCTCTCTGCCAAAACAAATGGTCCACCACATTGTTTTAACGAGTCATTGATTACATTGAAATACATAGTAAACAATCATGCATTATTAAGATTTCAAATAATAAATAATGAACTCATGACCAAAACAATGTCTATAGAAGTAATTATGATTATTCAATTCGTGAAAACACAGTTTTATTTATCAGAATTTCCATTTCATCATTCATAATTCCTAAATTATAAGCACAACTTGGCCGCGTGGATTAACACTAACTATGAATGATTTTTACATTCGAGCGATAAAATAAGACATCGTTTCATCATTTGGTTTACATTGATCCCTGTTTCCAACGTCAGACTTACATTTTAATTGCAGATAGATCTAAAATTGCGAAAGCAAGGTGCAAAAAAAAAGGGGGGGGGGGGTTGATAAGCTATTTATATATAAGGAAAACATGTTTTGTGTAGGCAAAGAAGATAAGACTAAGATCCCATTTTAATTTAAATGATTTGGTTTTTATCCTCTGTAGTTAGTTTAGGTATTTATATTAGTGGCGAATTCAAAATTTCAAAAGAAGGGAAGGGGGGGGGGGGGGGGCACATGAACGTCAATTATGAGCCAAAATACTCCGCCACTCTAGGTGCTAAATCTGAAGATTTACTCATACTTGTGGCAAAAATGGGGTGCCCCCTATAAATCCACCACTGTATATATCATAACGAGAGAACAAATCATGTTAAGGTACTTAGAAACGCCAATGGCGTAAGGTAAGATTCACGAAAAATTAAAGGTTTTAAATTCGTAATTATTTATTTCATTTAAATAATTATGTATTGAAGAGTTTATAAAAAAAATTAGTTTAACTTTTGATCGGATTGCAAAGCAATTCAGGTCTATGAATTGGCGAAATCCGTCTGTCCGTCCGTCTGCATGGCGTCAACATTTTGCGTTTAGCATTTGCGTGTAGCACTGTTTCTTGCCTTAAGGGTGACCACTTGCATACATGTATTGTTAATGTTAATGCAAAGCAATTCCGGTCTATAAATTGGCAAAATCCGTCCGTCTGTCTCTCCGTCCGTCCGGCGTCAACATTTTGCGTTTAGCATTTGCAATCTGGCCATATCGTCCTTGACGGTTTTTTTTTTTTTTTTTTTTTTGTATTTATATACCTGTAACTGGCACTCGAAAACGTGTTTAAATACTTCGCATGAAAACACCAGAGAAAGCGATGACTCATGGGCTGTCAATCCGAAGACTAATTATATAATGTTTTTAATAGCTGACTTCCTAATCAAGTTGAAACAATTTCAATATATCGACGGTATGTCAGGATAACGTCGTCTAGGACGATCACCTGTCAGCCGTGCAACTCAATTATTACGTAATATCACCTCAACCTGCTGTTTCGCCCTCAAATGTCACCCTTCATTTCGTACCTTTTGTCATCTTTCAAGATATTAATTCGAGATCTTAATAAACTGGGTATCCATAGCAACGAAGGACAAGGACTATTTATCAGGTTTCCAGTTTATAAGATATTGTGAAGGGTTATCATGAAGGGGGCGTAAAGAATAGGAATTGAAATCAACCAAACATTACGACATTTTGTAGTTATGTAGAATTATATTTGAGTTAATAACACTTAAAATCAAAGTTTTTGTGTGTTTTTTTTTATAAGGAATATTAAATACATATAGTAGATCAATATACAAAATTAAGCTATACTGTAATAACTTAAATGGTATTTGATATTTTTGTTATTTTCACATCTTTTTTAAAAGGGTATCTATCCCTGATTTAGGTAAACGGCTTTTGTTTTTACAGAAAATATTTCTTGTCATATAATCACAATTCCTTCAAATATCCTTATAAATAACCAGTTTTCATAAGTTTTTACATGTATATGTTTTTAGAAAAACGACCTTTGACATTTGGATTTTGTAAAGATAAAGATATATATAAATACAAATTTTATGCATAATTGATTAAGTACACTCATAAAATTGCAAGGTTGTGCATTTTTATTTGATTAAAATGATATGAAAATGCGATATTGTCCATTTTCAAATCCTCATAACTTGTGAAGTACTTGAGATAAACTTGTGAAATGTTCAGAGGTTGTTTACTATAATGTTTCCTTGTAATTTATTCTGTCATATGTTTTGATACAAATAAATGATGTATAGTTATCAAAAAGTGTATCTCGTGCGTTTTTAAGGAAAGGGTTTGGGCCTCACTACCTATGTTAAATATTACAATTAATCCTTTTGCTGTAAAATGTATCCCAGCAACATTTGTAGTCCAACAATTTATCAATTCAATGTATTTTGCTTGGATGAGATGTAAACGTCGGTAGTTCAGATGCGACCGACAAAATCGAGCACGGACTCTTTAATTCTGCTTCGACATATTTCAGTTTATAGATGATAATATTAGCCCTTTGGTATAAATAGCATTCATTCTTATGAAGTGTATCTACTTGATTGATTCATTATATTTGCACGTGAGAGCTAGTTAATTTGGCTGAATCCAGACCCAAATGTGTCAGAGCATGATTTATGTAAATTATGAATAGTCCCCGATTCTTCTCCTAATTGTAAAAAGAATTCTATGATACTATGTTAGGAAGGGGAGGGGCAGCGAAAGCACGGGCTCACTTCTTATATCCATTATCTGAAAACAGAGTAGAGTGCATTCTCGTATTACACATTGCAACAACTACCCACAATACAACTACTGAATGTTTAGGGGTAAGGTAAAGGGTAAAGAAGAATATGTGAAGAAAGATTCTACATTAAGATAACCAGGTACAATTTTTCTTTCACGTCACTTATTTCCTATATAGCAGAAATTTACTCAGAAGTCACCTCTTACCACTGGCTTTTGCAATCGAAAAATTCGCTCATGTTACAAGGCAATCGCGAGTGTTCGTAAATTAAAACTTCCATCAATATGAAATAGAAGCATTATAGGGTAACTGCACAATGGGATGTATTTTGAAACCGATGTGTATACAAACACTATACCACAATCCAATTAGTGAGGAATCCCCTTGTAAGGATAAAAGAATGCATTTATTAACACGTTCTCTAATACTGCGTCCACGCAGCCATCTTGACCCCTCGGAAGATAAAGAGATGGTTATGTTTTGTAGCCTCCAGATATATACCAAATGGTTCTGATATCAAAACTACGGTTTCCATTCTGTATTTAACACGGAGGGCGCCTATAATGTAGTCATTACAAGCAAAGTTCTTAAATGTTGTTGACATATATTTAATTGTTCTATTGAAAGTTTCAGCTAAACTTTTAACTGTACCAATGGGCGAGACACCATTTTAGTCCCTCAAGCTCCATAGCATACGAAGTTTTGACCTCATTGCTCTGTTATAGAAATTTAAGATAGAATAACGGTTTAACAATAGTCATTATACGATGTATATTATCGCTGAACATATTTATCAATAAAATTGTGGAGTATGCAGGGGGGGGGGGGGGCATATCAAATCATTTGTCTTAAATGTTTTCATAGTTACACTATTGGCCATTGGCTAAAGCCTAGTTTGACGAATTGATGAATGACACTATGCACACCTGTATATCTAATACAGTGTTACTCTCCAGGTTCATTACACTATATAGGATCCACACTTTGCGGTGTGACCAGGTTCATTACACTATAGGATCCATACCTTTCGGTGTGACCAGGTTCATTACACTATAGGATCCATACTTTGCGGTGTGACCAGGTTCATTACACTATAGGATCCATACTTTGCTGTGTGACCAGGTTCATTACACTATAGGATCCATACTTTGCGGTGTGACCAGGTTCATTACACTATAGAATCCATACTTTGCGGTGTGACCAGGTTCTTTACACTATATGATCCATACTTTGCGGTGTGACCAGGTTCATTACACTATAGGATCCATACTTTGCGGTGTGACCAGGTTCATTACACTATAGGATCCATACTTTGCGGTGTGACCAGGTTCATTACACTATAGGATCCATACCTTTCGGTGTGACCAAGTTCATTACACTATAGGATCCATACTTTGCGGTGTGACCAGGTTCATTACACTATAGGATCCATACTTTGCTGTGTGACCAGGTTCATTACACTATAGGATCCATACTTTGCGGTGTGACCAGGTTCATTACACTATAGAATCCATACTTTGCGGTGTGACCAGGTTCATTACACTATATGATCCATACTTTGCGGTGTGACCAGGTTCATTACACTATAGGATCCATACTTTGCGGTGTGACCAGGTTCATTACACTATAGGATCCATACTTTGCGGTGTGACTAGGTTCATTACACTATAGGATCCATACCTTTCGGTGTGACCAAGTTCATTACACTATAGGATCCATACTTTGCGGTGTGACCAGGTTCATTACACTATAAGATCCATACTTTGCGGTGTGACCTGAAGAACAACATCGTGCATCTCCTCCAACCTTCACAGAACCATTATGGTTGTTTTGATCTCGTCAATCGTTGATGATTGTTTTAAGGTCCAAACTGAGGAGATAACGGGTACCAAGTAACCATACAGAATAGATGAGAAAGTCATATACCTAAAACACTGCACAGATGTGGTTTGATAAATTAAATTTAGTTTGTAAACTAGCCCCAGTAAACATAATTGCACCTGCTAAAAGCAGGCTGCCAAGTGGCATGGTACGGGACATCTGTTGACTAAACCATTTCTTCCTTTTTACCGATGCAGGTTAAACTCACAATTAAACCTGTACCAACTACAGTTTTTGTAACATTTCTTCTCTTTCCACAATAAACACAGTCTACAGTCAGTAACTCATCTAGTTTTGACTAAAAAACTAAATACTTCTTGTGTTTGTGTGGCTGCACGTCGCCAACAGACAGATCACTTTTTATTTTACAAACTTCATCATCACTCTCAACAGGTGTCCAATCAGGTCATGCAAAACATTATGTTCAAAACCTTCATTAAGACCTTCAGATGGACATATCTCTTTCGTTATCTCTTTTCTTCCTGACGCAAGTGTTTGGGTGGCGACATTGGCAGTTGATAATGATATAATAGTTTGAAAACTGAAGGTTTTATTTACCTGAAAATATATACAATAAAGTTATGAGAAGATGAAGATACAAATTTGTGATGGATAGACACAGTGGCAGATATAGCGCCCCCCCCCCCCCCCTTTTGCACCATATTTATAAGTAAAACTCCTGATTTGGTACATAAATAGGCAAGTGGTTTGGCTAATACACATATCCCCTACTCGCAAATCCTGGATCCGTCACTGAGATCAATTTACATTTCTTCTATGTTGAGGTCAATGATTCACACTTGTGTAGGAGTACGTTTAGCAAACATTTTTTTTTTTATTTTACTGCAGATATTTGTTATACCTACCACCAATCTAGTCTGACATTATAACACATCGCTGCGTTGCTTTTCAAAATGGGATCTGAAAACACAATTTGTCTATCATCAGCTTCAGGTACCTCAATGCTCATAACATTCATGGTGGTTGTGCTACTTTCTTCATGTTCCCTAGAAGAGCTTGGTCAAGGACCAACAATATCACCAAACACTTGTGATAATGTCGATAAAATAAATAAACACCGAATTAAAACTGAATTCATAGAACTCTGTTATATGAAAAATTAACTAAATTGGGCCGTAGTAAAATACAGTTGGTACATTCAGAGACATTTCACTGACGGATGTTGAAATAAGAAATTAAGGCCATTAAAAGAACCCCAGATTCTCACCTGTGTCCGCTCCCACTTTCAACGCCTCTCCGATTTTTTTTTTCTTGAATTTCATGATTAATCTGTTACAACTGCACAAAACTGATTTCCGTGTCTTGCCGGACTTCGATTACATGAAACTGTGAAGTCAATTCTTGTAATTATTTAGTGTTTGTCTTGTCGACTTTAGTTGTGTACTGTTCCTCTGAAGAGATAATAATAATAATAATAATAATAATAATAATAACAATAATAATAATAACAATAATTCGGTCCGCCCCCCCCCCACCCCACCCTTTGTTTTTTTTTTTGGGGGGGGTTGTTTGTTTTGGGGGGTTTTTTTTATTTTAATTATTTTTTTTTTGTTTGTTTTGTAAATGTGCAGGAAGCAACGCCAACAGTGTACATTACCTGACATCGAAAGCGTAACTTAAACTTATTTATCGTAAAATACCAATATTTAAGCAATGATTATTTTACATATTTATTTCCATTTGGAAAATGTGATAGAAATAATGTATAATAATGAGAAGAGAATTGTTATATAAATATGCCAACAAGACTTGCTTTTTATATTGGGACTTTGTAATCTTTGTCAATTATCAACAACATTTTTCCAATGGTATCAATTGATAGAGTACAGTAATCCATTGTTATCTAGTAATGATCAATAAATATATTGTTGAAAATTGATTACTACCTGTTGTGTACCATACCTAAAAAGACCGGGGCTCTTACATATATTATCAAATTTCTACTTGATTAGGTTGAACGTATGTAGTAACATAATATCCGGCTATAAATAGTAACCATGTACATACATGTATGTTATCTTTTACCAGAATGTGCAGATACAATAAAGCTCCAAATTTGCTATTAAACATTGGCATAATGGTACTTGATTGGTGTCTATAATGTTTTAATCCAAATTCTCACGAAACAAAATTATCAAACTGCGACAGACATTTTCTTGGTGGTTGTCGAATTTAAATCCCCCAGCCCCTTTCCACCCCACACTGTTTTCTTTCCTCTTAATTCGCCACAAATTTTCTTTCAATAAATATTACATTTTACTTTAAATCATCGTGATTTTAAATGCATACCTCAATCCTTTTCGCTTTGCAATTGCTCATGACTTCTGCCTTTGTTTCCTCTTCCCATCGTTCTTTTCTTTATTTCGTTAATTTTGGGTCCGAAAAATCAAATATTGTTGGTTCAGCATCTGGTTTAAGTCGCATTTTATACGTAATTATTCACAATGACCAGTATCAGTATGGTGCTCTTGTGAGAATTGTGAAACAATGGGCACACAAAAGGAATGCATTTGCTGTGCAGCATGTGAGTATTTTCAACCAAATATGGAAGATAATACGTACATCACATAGCATCCTTCGTTTGATTTAATTGTATGTAATCACGATGTGATTGCTGTGGCTTTCATCCAAATCATGAAAGATAACAGACCAAAGAGTCGTGCTCCGGATCAACGGTCTAACAAGTAAGTATTAGAGAAATAAAACGTTAACTTTCCACTTTACTAAACATTTCTTGACATGGTTTTTTATGGAAAAATATACTACATGTTGGATATAAAACATAGATTCAAGATATAACGATGATACCAATTTCAACTGCCAGCGTAACTGCATATACATGTATATATGCTTCAGTTATATTTGTCTAAATTCACAGACAGTCCAGGTTGACGACACAAAAGCAATTTGTTTGCTGGATGCTTCTGGGTGAAAAACTTGGCAAAGGAAATCGGGTAGTGATCTCCTCGTGAGTTGTAAAAGCAAAACGAGAGCGGTTTCCGGAACCATCTGAAGTCTACACTGGATTCCGCACAGTTATGGATTCTATTCGTGATCTATTCATAAAGGTAATATGGTTTTCCATGTACCAAGTAAGATATATTTTTTTTACAAATATACATAATGACGAATGGGATTAATTGTCATTTGCTTTTTAAACCGTGAAATAAGTGTTGCAATCATTTCGGATTTGTTTGGTGCAGGAATAGGAGCGACATTTTCGCGCTCCTTCATTGAAACGGGAGGTAGGTCGGGGTCATTGTACTCTTTTGAACCACACATATTTCCATTAGCTTTGGAACGCACAGGTAGTTCTTTTGGTTATAAACCGTCTTTGGTAGCCAGTTCGATGTGGCCTTTGAATACACTTGTTTATACAGGAGGGGACCATCTTTGTCAAGCTTATGTCCCCTGTTAAGCCCAATGTTGTGGTCAATCATAACTAATTTCGTCCTGCAGTGTATGTGATCGAAGTCAAATTCTTGGCGCATATTTCGTCAGCTGAAGGCTATGATACACATCCAAGTTACTTGTATGTCAGAACTCACTGAGATGACAGATGTCCTTTCTCAGTCGTTTGTCCAGCAGGACAACTTCTTTCAAAGCATTTGCGCTTTAGAGCCTTTTTAAGTCATTTCTTCTTCTTGCGATCCTGTGTTGTCAGCTCTCTGTGTACGAGTGTGTTCATCCACGATCCCAGTTAACAGAAAAACATTATAACAGCATTTCCAAAACACTTAATAAATGTTTCGAAAACATTTTCAGAAAATGTTTTATTCACGTGATTCTTCAGAACTTTTTTGAAAAATGCTTTGACGTAATGCTCTTAAAATCTTTTAAAACTTTTTTTCATTTAAAACTGTTCCTTTCGTCGTACAAAATCTTGCAAGTCAAAATAAAAAGCAGTTGACATTGTCCTTTAATTTTACATTCAGATATATTGATGAAGTACTATCCATAAATAGCAAAAACGTTGATACATATGTACATACAATATATCTCAAGGAACTTAAAATTAAGGACATTACAATATCCAATTCATTTAGACCTGCTCAATGATATCGACCGGGATGGTAAACTTACTACTTCAGTTTATGACAAACGTGATGACTTTAGTTTCCCAATTGTTACCTTTCCATATACTAGTAGCAACATTCCTTTATCACCTGCTTAAGGTGTTTATGTATCCCAATTGATTCGATATCTGAGTATTGCTCTTTCATTTATCGAAGTCAACTACTAGGAGAAAAGTTACTCAAACAAAGAATATGAGATATCACGACTTATGTCAACATTCCACAAATTCCACAAAAAATCGTTATAAAGACCTTATTTGCTCATATGATGTATCGTTGTCTGACATGTTGACTTCCTTATTTCACAGTAACTAAACCATCTGTATTACCTATACTATACAGCAGCATTCCTACTGCTTATAACATATACCTATTTTGACTACGGCTGTGCCGTTTCCTAATTCTGTGACATCGAATAATATTTTTTTTGCTTATACTTATGACATCACGACGTGTATGACCGGTCGGCAGGGGATGCTTACTCCTCCATGGCACCTGATCCCATTTCTGTTTTGACAGAAGTTCGTGATTGCTAATATTTTATTTACATATGTATTGTCGTGTTTCTTCGACTTAGAGTTGTGGATATTGGATCAATATCTTTGATTTTTGTCCGTTTCAAAAAATCTAAAAGCCTCATCTCAACAAAACTTTGTCAAAGGTTAAAAACAATGATTCACACATATACATTTCTTTCTGTGTAAGGAGAGAATATACATTCTTTGAATGCTTTCAACATGAAAAGCTACAATGAGAACTGAGAAAGAGTGCTTTAGAAATGCATTTAATTAGCGTTTATCTTAGTATTTCTTTCCTAATAATTATAACATCTAATCACTTGAATTTTTATTCAGGACATGTACTCCTTCTTTCCTTCTAAAAGAATGGTTAGCATTTGACAATATTAATTCTAAATGATGTAATCATTGCTGCGACAAATCATGAATAACATTCTTGTCAATCGTCTCTTTAGATACCTTTTGTGCAGCAGCTAGTAAAACATTTCCAGTTGAGCCTATATTTAATCGAAATAAAAACATCGTATTTATAATGTCCATCCAGACAATTTGCTAATTGAAGTGTGCAAGAGTGTACAGAGTTTCAAATGAGGTAGAAAGATATGTCAACGTCAGTTGGTTTATCAAACCCATACGATTTCAAGCTGTTCACGTGATTATCTTGTCAATCAGTAAAGTTAGAATCCTGATTACATGTAGTTAGTGGCTCTACCCTTGAGAAATGTTATTATGCAAGGTTTTTTAACTTCCCGTTTTAAGAGATATGTATCGGAAGCAAAGCGTTAGTGTTTGTCTATGTGTGTTTGAACGTGAGGAAATCTTCGATATATGTTAGCAATGTACAGAGTAGGACCAAATGTTCATGTGACGTACGTTATACAAAGCGATATCCAACACTGTGAGAGGAAGACTTTTGCCAATCCATTTCCGTTCTCTGTTTCTTAAAGCTGTAATTAGTAATTAAGTTTTATGCGACGATATGTAAAATAAAACAATGTATATTTCATAATGATAGACATATGTTTAGGAATTTTTAACAAATGCATTCTTTTCACTCATATTATAGATCAATCTTTTATCATTAATTTACTTTATACCTAGTTACACTTATATGACAACGGTATCTCTTTCATGCATGTTAAACATCTACAACGAACTCTCTCGAAATCTTTAATAATGTACGAGCAATTTCTCTTAGGAAACAACATATTCCTTTTGACTTCTTCATCAAATTCGAAACCAGGACATTTTATTCTACAATAAATAGAGTCCAGGTGCTCCAGTGTTAATATGTTCAATATTGTCTCCCTCTGAAATGTCTATAGTATAGTTTCGAATGTAAAATAATAATATTAAAAAATAAACATGTGTACAAAGTACAAAATTCCAAATCCCCATTTCCACCTTCAACATTTACAACTACATCCGTAGTGATGTGAGTTAGCCTCTTCTATATTTTATTTTTAGAAAGACGAACATCGTCTTCTATTCAGACAGAAATATCTCTTCAGCCGAAAAAAAGTTTTGAAAAGAAAGCAGATGTAGAGGCTTGAAAAAGTGTTACAGTGTCCTGTCTCGCGGACACAGATGCATCATACCCACTGACCACTCATATTCAATATTATAACATCTGCGCAGAGATGGATTTCTAACGATATAACATTCACTATGGAAACATATTTCTTACAATTTTATGTTTTCACAAAGACGCCTTCCTTTTAGTATTACATAAAGTATAGAAATGCATTTTTTTATGCAAGGTTTCCATCGCAGAGACGTCAAGTTACTGCAAGTTTCCACCGGTGTCCGTTGCGGAAGCATCTAGTTTCAGGAAGTCTCCGTCAGTTAACGTTGCGAAGACTCCAAGTTTCCACACGCAAACGGAAATTAGGGTTTGTTTGTTTGTTTGTTCTTTTTTTTTTTTTTTTTTTTTTTTTTTTTGTTTTTTTTTTTTTTTTTTTTTATTTTGGTTTTTTTTTTTTTTTTTTTTTAGTGTTACGGTATTATGTACAACATTGAGACGCATACTTTACATTATCATATCCATCACGAAGACGCATCCTGACAAAATTAAATACAATACGGAGGTCCATCCCTTACAATACGAACACAATGGAGAAGCATTCCATACGGTTTTGCATACAATACAATACATTACCTGCAATAGGCATACATCACGGAGATACATTTTTTTTTTTTTTTTTTTGTGATACTGCACTTATAATCTGCAAAATCATGGTACTGGCAATTTCACTCACACTAAGGAGCTTCATTCAGTTAAATATGTATATATTTAACTTTGGTATATTTTACAATATTAAACACATAAAGGAAATCGATTCCTTTAAAGGTTATATACATTTCACAGTCATGCCCTTACATATCCACATACTAATATATCCACTGCTCATCCCCATACTTTCCAACAGTAAACCTACTATATAGCTGCATACTTATATATCCACTGTAAGCCGGCGTGGCCTAGTGGTATCGCGTCGGACTCCTGATCGGGAGGCCGGGGTTCGAATCCCGCTCTGGTCATGCCGGTGTCATGTCTTTCGGATGAGACAGTAATAACCGAGGCCCCGTATCGTGGTATACATGGCACGTTAAAGATCCCTCACTGCTTCGGGTGGGTCCGTTGCAAAGGTCAAAATTTGTATGCCCCGCATCAGGCAGATGCCGTCACCATATACGTGAAATATTCGTGGTGTGACGTAAAACAAAAAATCAATCAATCAATATATATCCACTGCTCATCCACATACCTTACAACAGTAAACCTGCTAAACAGCCACATACTAATTTATCCACAGCTCATCCCCATACCTTACAACATTAAACCTACTACATATCCACATATTAATATATCCACTGCTCATCCCCATATTTTCCAACAGTAAACCTACTATATAGCTGCATACTTATATATCCACTGCTCATCCACATACCTTACAACAGTAAACCTGCTAAACAGCCACATACTAATTTATCCACTGCTCACCCCATACCTTACAACAGTAAACCTACTACATATCCACATACTAATATATCCACTGCTCATCCCCATACTTTCCAACAATAAACCTTCTTTATAGCTGCATACTTATATATCCACTGCTCATCCACATACCTTACAACAGTAAACCTGCTAAACAGCCACTCACTAATATACCCACTGCTCACCCCATACCTTACAAGAGTAAACCTTCTACATATGCACATACTAATATATTCGCTGCTCATCCCCATACCTTACAACAGTAATCCCACTACACAGCCACATACTAAAAAATCCACTGCTCATCTCCATACCTTACAACAGTAAACCCACTGCATAGTCCCATAATAATAATTTCTTCTATATACATATATATTACAATGATAAATTCACAAATCATACTTTCAAATAAGATACAAAGTATATAGCCCTATACTTTACAATAATATATTCACTGCTTAGTATACCTAATGCACAGACTCGTACATTGCAATAACACACCTACTGCCGACCCATGCTTTGCAATAATGCACCTACTATACAGCTCCATCCCTTACAATAATATACCAATGAAACGGACCTATACCTTACAAAGATATATCAAATCCACAGATTTCTTACCTAGACTAAATAGTCACTGCAAAACCCCATACAATACAATAATATAACTACTGCACAGTCCCATGTCTTACAATTCTCTCGTTTCGAAATCAGAGTTATCGTTCTTTCTCGCTGGTACATTCTACTTCCGGTATAAACAAAAAAAGTATACATAGCGGGTAAATCTGATCTTCGAACATGAATAACATAACATTGAATGAAAAAACAACGTTAGAAGATATCTTAGATAACTTTAAAGTAAAAGAATTAAAAAAGTATCTCCAAGAACGCCATGAGAAAGTAAGTGGATCGAAGATATAGCTATCGAAAAGGGTTCTCAAGACAATCGTTCCGTGTCAAAATGACGTGAATGAGACTGATAAAGATGTGAGTTCCAGTGATGCTGAATGTAAAAACTTGGATCCATCTCTGGCCCCTCCGATTGAACAACTGAAAACGGGATGGACATCTGATTCGGCATGTTTTCCAAATCTTTTGCATACTGATATAGAAAAATACCTACTTCATAGCAGCCATAGAACCGAAAATAAACAAAAAATGGAATGCTATCGTCAGTTTATCAGAGGATACAACTTTTTCAAAGAAGGGTATATCCACAAAGTTATGACCAACTTAATAGACAAAGACTGTAAATTGTGTTACATAAGATCAAAATGCCACCCTTCAATGAAACAAGGAGCCTATAACCAATGGATTCTGTTGACCAAAGAGACACCCATTGAGATTTCCAGAGCATATTGTTCCTGTCCTGCAGGGTAATATTTTTATTATTCATGTGTGGGGCCCTATGGTATTAAATACATTATGAAAATTGCAGGGATCATTTTGGGTGATGAAGTTTATGGATCAATTTTAATAGACATTTTCATAAAAAAAATAACTATCTTAAAGGTGGCCTTATATTAACATAGAAAATTAATGATGACCTCTCAAACACCTAGGTCATTCAGAAATTTAAGGGGGCAATGACCCCATCTAAAAGTATCCCCGAAAAAATTAATATTTTAGCAGTTCTGGATAAAAAATCCTTTCTTAGATGGATCCCCTGACAAAATGTCTGGATCTGTACATGCTTTTTTTTATTTGATATGTTTCTTTTTTCTTAAAATCAGATAGATTTATGTTATTAGTTCTTAGCTGTTAGTACTAGCATAATATTAGCAAATCAGGTATACTATTTGATTGAAAAGTATTGCAGAGTTTTTCCCTAATAACATGATTTATCACCCAATGTACAGGCTTATAGATTTATAAATTACTTAGGAATGGACAATGGTAGTACATGTAATACTAGTAATGTAGTAAAATTGATAAAGGTTTTCATATGTCAAATACAGCTTCATTAATATCAGCAGCAGCAACTGACCTTCTCTAAATATTCATTCTGTAGTCTAGGGGAAGGTTGCACACATATAGCTGGTCTTCTTTTCTACCTGGAAACGAAAATACCCAACCCATCCAGTGATGAACCATGTACTTCACAACCGTGCCAATGGTCAAAACCAGGAAAACGTAAGAGAGAAGCTGACGTCATAAAGAATATTAAATTCAAGAAGTTAAGATATGGGAAAGAGGATTGTGAAAAAAGTAGATGCAAATTTCCTGAACCCCTTTCTTCTGATAGTTTCAAGACAATGCTGTGTTGCAAATTAACTAACAACTCATCTAATGCAGTCTTACTTGAACTCATCAATCCACAGCCAAAATACAACATAGAAACTTCAAGTGATTTAAACGTCGGACACTATGAAGAAGTAGAAACTCCTGAAACCATAACATATGATTCAGATAAATTTATAGATGTAAAACTAATGATAAAGGAAAACACAACTTGCAATGACATTATCAGCTCTACATCAAAAATTTCAAAAGAAATAATAGAAGAGTTGGAAGTAAGAACAAGGGGACAAAATCAGAATGAACTTTGGCTTAGAGCTAGAAGAAATAGAATTACAAGTTCAAACTTTCATGATGTTTTAGTGAGAAAAGACACAACTTTACCTGAAGGGCTTGTTATCAAGTTTACTAGTGAAAATAACGACAAAATTGATACCCCAGCTATGAAATGGGGGAGGAAAAATGAAGCTGTAGCCAGAAAACGTTATATAGCATATCAAAAACTTTTCAACCAGCAAAAAGTTACCGTTAATGAGTGTGGTTTGTTCTTGTGCAAGGATCATGCATATTTAGGTTCAAGTCCAGATGGCATTGTTTATAACCATAAAACAAAAGAAAGAAGAGTTTTAGAAATCAAATGTCCATATAGTGCCAGGAACAAAACCATTGATGAAGCCTGCAGTGAGAGTGGGTTCTATTGTACCATAGACAAGGAAACAAAACATATATCATTGAAACCCAACCATAGGTATTACAGTCAAATTCAAGGACAAATGGCACTATGCCATTTGGAAGTGTGTGACTTTGTGATATTCACAAGAAAAGACTTTAAAATCATTGAAATTAAATTTGACAAGTTATTTTGGGAATCTATGAAAAACAAACTCATGAAATTTTATATTGATTATATGGTCCCTCACTTACAGAGAACTTATGCAAAAAAAATGAATAAAAATGTTTGCCAATGAACATGCAGCTGTCCACATGTTTTCTCTATAGTATACCTATACTAGTTCGAGATTCGCTGCCCCTTACTCCCACTTTTTATACTTTGTATTAGCTTTTTAGCTACTTGCTGTCTGACCCTCTCCCACAGCTGATAAAAAAGTGGGAGTAAGGGGCAGGTAATCTCGGTCTAGGTATTTAAGATTTCGCAGAAGGCAACAAACATTGTAGCTCCTCTGAACAGGTTTTACATAGTAAAATGGCTAAAATCTACAAGGTCAAAGTCAGTAGGTCAAAATCACAAAATAAAGGTCAACAACAAAGACGACACCAAAGGCATGACATTTGCTTTCTCGACTTTTGTCTTGGCGAGCCAAAAAGTAGCAAATTCCTTCTATCAGGACTCAGTTTTCACAACTACATGTAGTTGGATTAATCAAATTTTTCAAATAACACATGTACTAATGTCACAGTATATGTTCACATGACATGTACACATCCACTTGTTACAAACTCAGCTGATGCGATTTCCCTTTTAGCTCAATCAGCATAGTGGTGGATTGTCAAACCAACTTAACCAAGGGACCCGAGTTCGATTCCTAATAGTGGTAGATTTTAACCTGTTACACTTTTTCCATTTCATCCTGAATAAAAGTAGATTTGGTGTAGTGGTTAAGCACTTGGCTTCAATGTGGATTACCTAGGTTCGAATCCTGGATTGTGCCACCATGTTACAGAGGTCGATAACCTGCTGTGTAGTACAGAGACATAATGAATGAGAGTTCAAATATTTTGATAGTAATATCCATTTAATATTATTTAGATTAACACAATTGCATTTTCTTGCAAATTTCTACAGTCATTTCACTAAGGCTGGTAATAAATTAGTGAGAGCTGCACATACAAAGAAAATTTCATCTACGATGTCACACAAGCTCAGGGGAAGAACACCTTGAAGAATCCTAAAATTCTTTATCTGTTCCATCTTTCTCTCAACATGGATGCGAGCAGATGCAATCCTCCTTGTCATTTCTACTTCCTTCTTTGTGAATTGGGACTTGGTAAGAAAGGGAGGGCAATAGAGTTTAACTCCTTTCTGCTGCAGGTCATCCTTGATACCAATAAATCCCTTATCTACCATTACTGCATCCCCATCCTCCAGAAACAGGTATAGGCCACTTTCTCTGGTAATCTTTGTGTCTGAGACTGAACCTCCCCACAGTATTGAAACAAATACCACAGCTCCAATTTTGTCAATTCCTACCAAAGCCTTGAAGGTGTTGTGGCCTTTATAATTCGAGTATGTTTGGCTCTGAGTACAAAGGGAAGATGGAGTTTGTACAAAGATTTCAGTACAATCTAACACTATTCTTGTATCACGAAAATGTTCAAAGCATTTAGGTGTGTTCATAGATTCCAATTTTGGTAAAAAAACAATAGTCTGCAGACATTTACACATGTGATTGATCCAAGCATGGAAAATTCTTGACAATCTGCCAGCTGAAATTTTAAATCTGTACTCCAGATCTCTCAAAAGTAGACCGAGTCTAAGTCTCATACACACCATGAGAAATTCATCCTCAAGACGGAGCTTTCTTTTCACTCCTTGATTATGTGTTTGGCTACATTTATCGTTGTCAAGGACTAGTTTGTCAGCACCATGCTGCATAAGGCATTCAAATAAAGCATTGTAAGTGGCCCAATCTGGGAGTCCTGTGTAGAATTGAACTTTTTCATCATTGTTACATATATCTTCCACAGTAATTTCAGGCCTGTCAACCTCTGTGCATGTATCAACTGATCTTATCACTATGCTTTGATGTTTTTCCTCCTTTTTGTCCTCTTCAGCCATGTCATTAGTGGCGACTCCATTGGGATCTGATGTTTTTGAATAGCTGAAAACAAACATTGTGTCCTCAGATTATTCAGATTAATCGATTATGAAAATTGATTATACAACACTACTATCAAGGATCGATGCTCTTACCATGGAGTTATGTGGGAAAATAAATCTGTTTAACATATACATGTACATCACACCTAAGTGTAAGTTCTTATTTTGTCATACGCATGTACCTGTTTCGTTTTACCTCATGCTGCTACTACATGTACATGTACTACAGAGTATTACAATGTATTTCACATACCAGTACATGTTGTACTGTTGCAATATATAAAAATTTTGCAACTCTAAATAATACATCACTACATGTACCATGCAAGTGAAAAGACTTAAAACATGTTTAAATAAACACTTGGATACCTTGCAGATTCACATGTTTATAAATTTCTCATTACCTATGAAAAGTCAGGTGGTTTGTTGGCACATCCATTTCAAGTGTTGTATTTAAACATGTAGCCTCTCGTTTGCTAATGTTCAGGGAAAGGCGTCTATTTACGTCCTTTTGCTTTTTCTGTGGAAGGAAAAGTGTTGGGACTTGGTGTTTCCAAGTTCTGCCATTGCCATCTGGGAAATGGTCAGAGCACACCTATAAAGAGAAACAAAATATAGTTTAATGTTTAATCAAAATGAAAACTGTTTGTCCAGAATTTTTTCGTTTGATTTTCATTGCTTAACGTCGCACTCGAGAAAATTGCATGTTTATGGTGACAGCATCTGATTGATGCAATTTCAGATATTTTGACCTTTGCAACAGACCCACTCAAAGCAGTGAGGGGTCTTTTACGTGCCACATCTGCTGCGACACGGGGTATCCGTTTACTGTCTCATTGGAAGGACAGACACCCGCATGGCTTCAGTGAGGCTCGAACCCTCTACCTCTTGGTCACTACGCAAGCATGCTCACCACTGAGCCACGCCAGCTTTTGTAGGGAAATACATGTGTGCATGCATATTACATACATGTACATGATATTTTGGTTGATAAAGGTTTAATGTCGCTTTTGACAATATTTCAGACTTGCAGTCATGTCACAACATGGATGCAGGAGGTTACTAACTAATGAATTATAATATATATGCAATATAATATTATTATTGTATAGATATACTTGATGAAGCTTGTGACAGAGAGGCTGGAGTGTTCAATCAATGAAAATTTTGTAACTTGGTTACTTGCGACATTGAAACTAAAATCATTTCGTACATGCAAGATCGATATATTTTAGGCACCATCACAGACAGTTTCGTCTGTAGTCACTACTAGTGTACTGTGTATATGCTGTAAATGTACCATGATTGGCATGAAGCCTTCGGTGCATATATTTTCTGGAAACACTGGAAACACCACAGTAAACACTGGAAACACCGCATAAATCAAATAAACACTATCATATCAAAAGAAAACACCCTAGGCATGATGTAGTAGGGTATTTTCCACAACATATCTGAATGTCGATGAAATTGATCCATATTTAAATGATTTGTATCAGTTTATATTTTCTATTTTAGATCGATTTCTTTGCATATCTTTAATGTAGTCATATACTATAAAATACAATATTAGTAATAATACAATCCTATATGCAATATATTAATGTTTCAAAAGTGTGGAATGAATACTTATTATATCGAATTATCACACAATGTGAATATTACAACAATCACATAAAACTTCAGTTACTCAGGTGCAAAATGATAGGTAAACAAACATGGCCGCCGTATTGGGCATAGCAAGCAAGAGGTGAAACCTAAAAGAAAAACTGACACAAATCATTTAAATATGGATCAATTTCTTTGAAATTTGGATATGTTGTGGAAAATACCCTATTACATCACCCATAGGGTGTTTTCTTATGCAATGACGGTGTTTATTCAAGTTATGCGGTGTTTCCAGTGTTTACTAGGGTGTTTCCAGTGTTTCCAGAAAGTTTACGCACCCTGAAGCCTTTGGCATTGAAGCAGGGACATGTACGTCTCGTCGACGTCGTCTGATTCAGTGATTGAAGGACGAGATCTTACCTGAGCTCGCTTTGGGTTGTAATTTTTCCTGCTTATAGCTCGAAGCCAGGCTGATCGCAGTGATTTCTTCTTAGGTAGCTCATGAAGTTTCACAGGCTTGCCAAAGCGACCGATCTTATTTGGTATATTATGACAATCTTTAATTGCACAGTAGTTTTCCCCCATTTTGTTTATACCGGAAGTGCAAGCATACCTGCACTCAAGAACGATAACTCTTCTCGGCGGGTGTTTTCGAAAATCAGGAATAGTATGCCTACTGCACAACCCCAAACCTTACATTTAATATGCCTACTGCATAGCTTCAGACAGAGCAATGATATACCCACTACACTGCCCCATACCTAACAGTGATACACTTTTTGTGCAAACTCATATCTTGCCTATATAATGATATACTCACATTTTCGGGGGTGGGGGGAGGGGGGGGGGTCTAGCGTAGTCCAAGGGAAGTACAGTAAAATCATGATAGCTATGTTCCGCTCCCATATCTTTATTTAATTACATAGATATGAATTTATCAAAAGTGGTATGCTTTGAAATTCCGGGTCGTCCGGTCGTCACTGACGCTATAATTTTGCCAGGGGCAACCTAAATTTTGCAAGCAGTCGTCCGATTGACGACAGTGATAATTTCCAGAGGATGGTTAATAAGATTTAGACTTAAAAACTAGAAACCCCTAAAAATGACCAGATAACAAATCAAATTTGAAACAAGATAAAGGGACATGGTCAAAAGTCATGGAAGTAATTGAAAGTTCTGGTTAATGAGACCTTATGTGTCAAGTATCAAAGCCCTAACACTATTGATTAAAATGATATTGCCAAAATTAAAATAGAGATTATAAAACAGCATATATATATAATTACACATGAAAGCTCTGGACACAATGAATCTACATGTGAAATCCCTATCTTTGGTCAAAATCCAAAGTCAAGATCACAAAGTCGAAAGCAATAATACCAGGACAAAGGTCTCGTGATGAGAAACATATCAATTAATAAACGCGAGACAACTCTTTTCCTTTTTTTTTTTTTTTTTTTTTTTTTTTTTTTTTTTTTATCAAGGCGTGATATTTGTACATTAATAGTATTTCATTTGTCTACTTATTATTGCTGCCCCCCGTGGGGTCCCCGGGGTGATAAGAATAGGACCTCCGTACCTCTTGCGTGTCGTATGAGGCGACTAAATGAGGCACCCGGGGAATTCTTATGAAAGATTCCCAAGCACCCTCTTGCTGGTCGCGGTCATTGACCAAATGAGGCGTCCTGTTTGCCGTGGGATGCAACCCGTGTCGTTGGAGGACGGGATCCTGGTGGCTGAGGGCATTTTCAAACTGCGGTTTGTTTATGTACAACACTCCACTTTGGCCCTTACTTCAGCTAGACGGGCGGTCGGATGGGCCCGATCCTGATCAATCGGCTTTGTCATGCCAAGCCCTCATTATATATTGCTTCGTAATATTTTGTAAATTATACATCACTTTCCCATGAGTTTCATACTTTGTATTTTTGTAATCCAAGTTATATTTGAGTAGGCGGTGGCTTATGGGCCAATCGATTGTAGATGAGGATTATTTGCATGTTTTTACTGTTTTAGGTGTTTTCTCGACTGGTTACCGAGTTAACGTTTAGACAGTTGAATGCATTTATTTTCTTTATGGTCGAGTATACTCTCACAACCACTCCAGTGCATTGCTGTTGGAGACCCACAGTGTATTGCGCGGTCCCTGTAGACACTCCCTGGAGGGTGGGTGGTTGTGGGGATGAATCTTCTTCTTTTTCTCATGGATTCTCCACTTACAAACCACCAAACTCTCAGTAAACGGAAACGTTTAGCAGATTGTCCTGAATTTTGTCAAGAGGATGACGACTGGAACAAGTTTTTAGTCATTACTGCGGATGATAATGCTTTGGCTAAGGCTTCGCCGTTTCTCGTAGATAAAACCATCCAATCTATTGCAGGGACGGTGAAGAATATAACAAAACAAAGAAATGGCAACCTTCTTGTTGAATGTGCGAAAAAACAACAAAGTCTTAATCTACAAACATGTGATCACATCGGTGACATAGCAGTGAAGGTCGTTCCGCATAGATTCTTAAACACCAGTCAAGGTATTTTGAGAGATAAAGACAGAAATTTAGCGCTTTTGGCAGATGATGTCATTTTAAATGAACTCAAAAGCCAAAAAGTAGTCGGTGTGAAACGATTTCTTGTAAAGAAAGACGGAACGGAAATAAAAACACGCACTTTCCTTTTAACGTTTAGCACATCTACTGTGCCATCAACTATAAAATTAGGCTATGTTAAAGCCAAAGTTGATTTGTACTATCCGTCACCTCTTCGTTGTTTCACCTGCCAAAAATTTGGCCATGGTCAACGAAACTGTAGAGGCCGTAAAACATGTGATCGTTGTGGTCATGTTGACACTGGTATTGAAGAATATGACGATCATTTTGCTTTTTCTGAACCCTGTTGTGCAGAAATAAAATGTGCGAACTGCAAAGGAAGTCATTGTGCATCCTCAAAAGAGTGTCCATTATATCAAAGAGAAGTCAACATCATTAAAATCAAGGTTGAGAAGGGCATTTCTTTTTCTGAGGCGAGAAATATTTACAATACTACTCATGCTCGTTCAGTAGCTACTAATAGCTATGCTTCTATGGTTTCTACTAGAAAAAACGGTGTCTGTCGCGTGTCAAACTGAGATATCGGGTTTGTCCGCAGATCTGCCGTCTACTTCTGGTTTTTCGACATCATCAATATCAGTGTCAACATCATCTTCGCAGACCTCTTCTTCACCAAAATCAGTCGTCGCAAATAAAAATAAAAATTCATCTTCAAAACAAAAACCTAACAAAAATCAACTTCAAAAGTCATCTAAACATGTTTCTCATTGTAACTTGTCTAGTCCTGATGTGGTCACAAAGAATAAATATGATGTGCTTGAAGTAGACATGGAGGAAAGTGTATCTCCATCTGCTTCGAATTACAATATTCATGGCAGCAGTGCTACTGCAGATGAGAAAGTCTCGTCGAATGCTAGGGATTGCAGTAAGTCCCCTACTAAAAAGGGTCGCAAGCCCTCACTTGCGAGATTAAAACTACCATGAAACATCGCGATTCTATAATTCAGTGGAACTGTAGAGGTTTGAAAGTAAATATTAATGAATTACATCTCCTTGACCAGCAATTTACACCGGCAGCTTTTTGTTTACAGGAAACCCATCTTAAGGACACAGACGCTCTTCAATTGAAGAATTTTTTTCAATATAATATTTATAGTGCTAATGAAAGAGCTGTGGGTGGTTCGTCCATCTTTGTTCGAAATTCCTTCTTGCATAGTAATATTATATTAGATACAGCTTTACAAGCTGTTGCTGTGCGTATAACACTGCATAAAACTATTACGTTTTGTTCAGTATATATTCCGCCTAGTTCAAGTCTAGATTGCACTGAATTGGACAAACTTGTTCGGCAGTTACCTAAACCATATATTTTATTGGGTGACTTTAATGCTCATAATATATTATGGGGTAGTGACAGTGTTGATACCAAAGGTAAAATAATTGAAGATTTTATATCAAAACATAATTTATGTGTCTTTAATGATGGGTCCAGTACCTATTTACATCCAGGACATGGTACTTATTCTTCAATAGATCTTACTTTAACTGATCCCTCGCTTTTGACCGACTATTTATGGTCAGTTCATGACGATCTATGTGGGAGTGATCATTTTCCACTTATATTACATAGTAATGTATCGTCTAATAATAATTGTATTCCACGTTGGAAACTTAATAAAGCTGACTGGTGTCAATTTCAATCTGATTGCCTCACGAGTCTGAATCAAATTAATTATTTAGCTGAAAACGACTCTATTCTTACTTTTACAAATACATTAGTTCAGATTTGTGAATTCAACATTCCTAAGACCTCTACATTTTCTAACCATAAATACAACCCATGGTTTGATGATAACTGTAAAAGTGTCATCAAAGATCGCAAAAAGGCCGAAAAAGAATTTAGACGACATCCTATTTCGTCAAATTTAAATAAAGTTCGCCAACGTAGAGCGGTTGTCAGGCGCACCATTAATAACTGCAAACGTTTATCCTGGAGAAAGTATGTCTCTAACGTGAATACTCATACACCTACAAATAAGGTATGGAAAATGATTAATAGAATAAAAGGTAAAGGTACTTCAAATAATGTTAAACATCTTCACCATAACTCTAATATTTTAACATCCAAACTTGATATTGCCAATTGTTTGGGGAATACTTTTTCAAAAAATTCTTCGTCTGATAATTGTCTCCCTCAATTTCGTCGTTTAAAACAAAAATCTGAAAAATTAAAATTAAAATTTTCGTCGAATAATCAGGAAGATTATAATGAACCGTTTTCGATTGAAGAATTACAAATGTCTTTACAAAAATCACATGATACTGCAACTGGTCCGGATGAAGTACATTATCAAATTTTAAAACATCTTCCGTTAGAATCTTTAAATATTTTACTTCATATTTTTAATTACATTTGGTTGAATGGTGATTTCCCAGAGTCGTGGAGACAATCTATTATAATTCCAATTCCAAAACCTGGAAAGGATCATACTGATCCTGTTAATTATCGGCCAATATCATTAACGAGCTGCGTTTGTAAAACTTTAGAACGAATGATCAATGAACGTCTTATCTGGTTCCTGGAACACAACAATTTTCTCACTGATATTCAGTGTGGTTTCAGGAAGCAGAGGAGCACCATGGATCATCTTGTGCGCCTTGAAACGTATATACGTGATGCCTTTGTTAATAAGGAACATGTTGTCTCCATATTTTTTGATTTGGAGAAAGCGTATGATACTACCTGGAAATATGGTATTTTAAAGGATCTATATGATATGGGTTTAAGAGGCAGTTTGCCAATATTTATTTCAAACTTTCTTAAAGACAGATATTTTAATGTTCGACTTGGCTCTCATGTTTCTGATTCTTTTGAACAGGAGATGGGAGTTCCTCAGGGAAGTATATTGTCGGTTACTCTTTTTAGTATCAAAATAAACAGCTTAACACAGGTTTTAAAACATGATATAGATGGATCACTTTATGTTGATGACTTTTTGATATGTTGTCGCGGTAAAAATATGAATCTAATTGAGAGAAAACTACAGCTTTGTCTGAATGACATATTTCAGTGGTCTATAGAAAACGGCTTTAAATTTTCGAAAAATAAAACTTCTTGTGTTCATTTCTGCCAGAATAGACGAATGCATAATGACCCTGAACTTTTTATGGATGGTAATAGGATAAATGTAGTAAACGAAGTGAAATTTCTTGGTGTCATCTTTGATAAACGATTGTCTTTTTTACCGCATATTAAATCTTTAAAAGTCAAATGTTTAAAAGCCTTAGATATTTTGAAAGTTTTATCTAGTACAGAGTGGGGTGCTGAAAGTACAACGTTGCTCCAGCTTTACAGATCGCTGGTCCGATCGAAGCTGGACTATGGTTGTATTGTTTATGGTTCGGCCAGAAAGTCTTATTTACAGCTTTTGGACACCATACATCACCAGGGCTTAAGATTAAGTCTTGGTGCTTTCAGGACCTCACCTGTACAAAGTTTATACTCGGAAGCAAATGAACCTTCTTTGAATGAAAGAAGAGTGAAATTAACATTACAATATATCATTAAACTCTATGCAAACCCATCAAATCCTGCATTTAACTGTGTCTTCAAGCCGAAATATGAAATACAATATCTTAATAAACCAAATAACATTAAAAGTATAGGCTTACGTGTTAAACCATTTATCGAAGAGGCTGGCATCACGCTATCTGATATAGCTAAATATGAAATATCTTCTTCACCACCATGGTTGATGAAGAGACCTACAGTCATACTTAAATTATCAGATTATAAGAAACATGATACTAACTCTCTCCAATATCAACAAATGTTTTCCGAGATTTCGTCTTTGTACTCTGATTATAAATCGTACTATACAGATGGCTCCAAGGTTGATGATAGAGTTGCAGCTGCTGCAGTAACAGATAATGACGTTACTCTATCCGCACGTTTACCTGATAATAGCTCTATATTTACTGCAGAAGCTAAAGCTATACTTTTAGCACTTACTGACATCGAAAGAAACAATTATTCTAAAAATATAGTTTATTCTGATTCTTTATCGTGCCTTCAGGCTATTAAATATTTCAATACAAGTAATTTATATGTTCTGAAGATTTTAGAGAAAGTCAATTATCTGTTATTAAATAATTTGGAGGTTGCATTTTGTTGGGTTCCAGGACATATGGGTTTGGTTGGTAATGTTAGAGCTGATAAAGTAGCAAAAGAAGCTGTATATAGATCTAATACTGTAGGTAAAATTCCATGTAGCGACTTTAAAACTTGTATCTTTAACTATATTGAGACTTTAACACAAGAAGCTTGGGATCATGAAGTTAACAATAAACTTCATGATTTCAAGCCAATTTTTAAAAATAAATTACAATGTAATCATAATAATCATCGAGATGAAGTTGTTACTTATAGACTCCGCATAGGGCACTCTTGGATCACTCATTCTTACCTGTTAAAGGAAGAGCCTCCTCCAGAGTGTATCCCTTGCGGATGTCTATTAAGTATTAAACATATATTGTTAGAATGTGCAGACACTGCACACATTCGAAATGACTATTATACAGTAAAAAGTATGAATGAGTTATTTGAGAATGTCAGTATTTGGAAAGTTCTTGGATTTTTAAAAGAAGTTAACTTATATAGTAAAATATAATATTGAAATATAACATATTTTAATTGTGTATAGATGTACATTTTAGTAGTACCATTTATGTGTAAATACGATATACAATGAGAGCTGGTCTTTCCTAGATATTTTTAATTGCTCCTTTTAAATTTGATTCGATTTGTGTTAACTTGTGACCGTCGCCATATGGGTGGAATATTCCCGGTGCGACGTAAAACAATAATCTATCTATCTATCTATCTATTATTGCTGCTACGAATTAAATAGTACTTATAAATACTAACTGGTTACTACTAATAATAGTTTGAACGTGATTTCAATATTTCTGAAGAAGGAGATGTGTAAAAGAAATATCACCGAATGTTTCTCCAACCAAACAGAAATGGTTTCTATCTTTTTTTTTTTTTTTTTTTTTTTTTGTCAATAAAGATTTATACTTCGTATTTGATATTTTTTCTCTTCGTTTTATGCGTGTAATAAACCTGTCGTTCGTGTTATAAACTCATATTATATGCATAGGAAACAATAATTAACCTGATTGTATAGAGATATGAAAGACTTTCAGATACAATCCACACAATTGGACATTATGCATTCAACACCAGCCAAGCACAAGTTGACTGACTATTGATGTAAGCATTTAACACCTCTGCAAAGAATCCCCATAAAGTTTCCTGATTTTCTTCAAATTGCAACAAAATTTTTATTTCATCTGTTAGTCACACCCATTAACTCCTTGTCTTTCAAGTAAAGTACTATAATAACATGATATAATATTAAAGAAAAAAAAAGGAGTTACCGGCTCAGTTATGTGGCAGAAGTCACCATGGAGCTATACAATACATGAATATAAATAATATAATAGAACATTTAACACATTACAAAAATATTTGATTGTAGTGCAATTACGATACCGAATTAGGACGGTCATTTAATTTGACAAAAGCCAAACAAATGGTGTGGTTAACCGGTTTACGGGCCCACCTTTCCACTCACCGTAACAGCAGAACAATCAAAAGACGTACATTTAAAAATTTATAAATAATCCTCCATGTAAAGAACAAGGGTCAACAGGTATCGCATATTGAGAGGTCATAAAAATATAAACACGTAAGGTATTGTAAAATACATAATGGTATAAAAATATATGCGACATCAACATGATAAACCGTGCTCTGCCAGTCTGAAAGCGAGCTAAGACCCTAGATCTGTAGGAGTCCCGACTAACAGTCAGAGGGGACGAGGTTCAGGACCATGTCTCCTCTGAAAGAGGTTTGGACAAGGCCCGACATATAGTCCCCACCGCTCTGTTAGTCAGCGTGCAACGTTCAAGTAAAAGTCTGCATAATGCTGTAGAGGGCCAAATACAAGACCTATAGTCTTTTTGATGATCTCAATATCATATTGTCTATTTAGAAGACGTTTGACTATTTTATTACATGATAAAATAACGTTATCGGAGCCTTTTACTTTCCTTAGTTTATATACGAGATCACCGTAAAAATTATGATGGGAAATTCCATTGGATACATGCTGTTGAAAAGAAATATTTCCAAATTTAGATAGAAGTTCTGAATAAGATCTGAAGAATTTGCCGAATTTTTTTCTTAGCTTGTGATATCTGTAACCCTGAGTTAAAAGTTTAGTAGTAATTTGTAAATTTCGTTTATGAAAGTCCAAAACATCGGTGCAGCCTCTGACAAATCGAACTAATTGAGATATATAGATACCATATGATGGGAGTCGAGGGACATCGCCATCCAAGTAAGGGAAATTTACAATAGGAAATCCAAAATCCTCACGTTTATCATAAATATTAGTATATATTAGGTGGTTGATAATTTTGATGTTTAAATCTAAGAAAGGTGTAGATTTATCTCAAGTATTAGCTTTATTCAATGTGAGCTCTGGTGGATATATTTCTGATATAAATTGTTCGAATTCAGGGTTGTCGATAACCAAAATGTCATCCAGATATCTGCAAGTATTATTAAATTTGTCAATAAGGTCAAAACGTTTTGATTTTTGAATAGAAACCATAAAATCCCTCTCATAACAATAAAGAAATAAATCTGCTATCAGAGGCGCGCAGTTAGTACCCATAGGAATCCCAACTATTTGTTGATATATCTTGCCATCAAATTGCACAAAAATATTATTCATGAGAAAATCTAGTGCTTTACATAATTCCTTGCAAGTACAGTATTTATATGAAGTATATTGTTTGTTGGGAAAGAATCCAGAGTTATTGGAAGTACATATGTACGTTTTAGATTCTCTGTGAAAACACCATTGTATAAGAGACAGCAACTTGCTTTTAATCAAATCATGAGGCAGAGATGTATAAAGTGTAGAAAAATCAAATGCAGAAATTTAAGTCGCTTTGAAATTTAGCGAAAGAAGTTTGTCTATAACTTCATGAGAATTTTTAATCGACCAAAAGTAATTGATGTTACTGTTATGAAATGCGACATCACAATATTTGATAATATGATCTTTTATAGCAGTTAGAGCAGACGTAATATGCTTCGATAGTACCGTAGTAGAGCAGTGGCTAGAATTAGATATGAAACGTGATTTATATGGACGTTTATGTAGTTTTGGGAGCCAATACATGGTTGGTAGATCAGATTTATCAGTTTTAATATTGAAGTCGGACATGGTCATGAGGTGATCGTGCAAGGTGCTCTCTTTTGAGGTACGGCTTTCCATATATGTATGAGTGGAGTTTAATTCGTTTTTAAGTACTTTAATATAATATAGTTTTCAAACAACTATTATGTTATTACCTGCTTTATCAGCGGGAACAAAGACATATTTAGCGCGTAAGTCAGCTATCTTCTTTTTAATAGAATTTGTCGTCAATGTATTAGGCTGTTGAAATAAATGCGGATTTTCCGTAAAGTTCTTAATACGGATATCGACAATTCTTAAAATCTCGAATTTCCAATCATTAAGAGCATGAACCTTTACCTGTTCTTTTTTACACCAACGTTTACAATATGTAGTTAAAGCATCTTCTATAATGTCACGGCATTTATTGAAATCTATCCTGGACGGTAACCTATATTTAGGTCCTTTTCCAAAAAAGGTGCGCAATTTCTTGTCCGAAATACAGTTTAGTTCACCAGTAATAACATGACCTGCCGGTTTATAAACATATTTAGAATTTTCACAAGAACACGACGAAGGAATAGAGTCTGAAACATCAGGGTTAGATGTAACTTTATTATAATTTAAAATAAGATTTCTTATAGGCTTTTTGTACTGGTAACAAATAAGTGGAGGTTCTAAATTCTCAAAATATTGGGGGATTTTAGATGTGACTCTATGATCACGGAAAATATTAGAAATGTTAAGTAGATCGAAGCCTTTATTAATACATTTAATTTTGAGAAATTGCTGCTTGGGTGGAAGAGACGGAATACGAGGAAAGAGTTTATTATATGAAAATAAAATAATCAAATTGAGTTTATATCAGTCAGAATTGCGTAAACTTCAAAGATCAGCTTCGTCCAGGATAGGTTTAAATTTATTTACCGGAATAGAGGATAGTGCATGCAAAAGTTCATGACGGCCATTATTTTTTGCGATAAATAGAAGATCGTTTAATGACCTATTTAAACGATTACGTTTTCTGATGTTACGATTACGACGACCATGTGACCTACGTTTTCTAATAGTTTTATGTCTTAATGTAAAAATATTGATCTTATTCTGACGAGAAGAAATATTACCTTGTCGATATATTTGGTCGTTGAGACCAAGAGGGTATGAGGTTTGTAGTTGTCTAATCCAGTAGAGCTCGGTTTCCAAAAGTCGTTTTTTAACATCTGATTTCGTATCACCTGGTAATTTAGAGATATTTTCTACTGGAGTTATTTTCACATTGTTAATATTATGTTGGTATTTATTAAAGTGGTTATAAAGAAAATTCTGGTATTTACGTCGTGAATTATTACGAATTTTATAGGAATGATTCCGAAAACGTTGTTTCAAAGTTTGAGAAGTTTCCCCGACATATTGAGCCCCACATCCTCCAGCTTCTCAAGTGATGACATATATAACATTGGCAGTATTTCAATCTATAGTACGAATTGATATTTACCGTCACATACAGGACAAAACATAAAGAAAATTTACATATACAGAAATAATGGACTCTGACTATCTTTAAAGTGGAAAGGTGTTGCCATAAGTCGATGATCTGTATGCATGTACAAAATAATAATAATTATTATAATAAAAATAGATAGATAGATATATACATACATATGGATTGTTTCAGTTCAAGTAATAAAGACGAATAACATTTGGGTATAATGCACTTTTAAAACTCAGAAATACAGAGTGGACACATATGGTCTCCCATGAGTATTTAATATTATGTTATCAAAATGAACTATTATATTTGCCCATTGCATACAAAATAAATTTGAACTGACACCTTGTTATCCTGATTAAACGATTCATTATAATGTATATGGTATTCATAGAATTAAAATATATGGTGTAATTGCCGGACTTTCAACATGATAACATTAGGAGGACACTATCTATCCTGGATATATTTAAGTCCAGGAAAATAAGATCATTGGGTAAAGAATTTGCCTTGAAGTTTAATGTAGTAGAATAACAAGACTTAGTTCTACTTTAATTGAGAAATGATTGTGTAAAAACGGGTTATGATTAGTTTGTGCATCGGTTTTTATACACCGATAGACAGAATTATCTTACGGTCATTTTTTTTATAATTCAGTTACAGCTATTTAAAAAAACCCCTTTTTTCAAAAACGATAACATTTTTTATTTGACACTGGTGAATCAAAATATCGCGCATGAATTCTACGTTAGCCAATCAAAATCGCGATATGATGACGGCCCCGTCAACAATCATAAGATTTAATCCTATATATTAAATCGATTTATTAACGCAAGACAACTCTTACTATATCTAAGTATGATAACTCTATAATCCATGTAACTCACGTTTTGTGACACGTGTGCCAGAGTATTTAAATAGCGTGATATTTTACAATGTGTTCAGTTTGGAAAAAAACTTTTTGCCAGGTAAGTCAGAATATTATTCTTGTAATGTTAAAATGAGAACTGTTTTGTATTCATGAAATACTTAGTTATATTGTTTTGTAAAATTTAATAAAAATGATCCTTTATTAAAGTCGACGTCTTTGGATTTCAAATGATATTGTGTGCTGAATTCAATACAACTAACCTAGGTGTGGTTTTAGTTTACACATGAGTGAATTTGTGTATCGGCCATTTTGATTTTAGTGTATTGTAGGTTGGGTATAGTGCAGACTTTATGTAAGTGTTAAAATTTGTTTTTAATTCCAATGTTACTTAGATATAGATATTTTATATAATTGACGAAAGAGTATTAAAATTTAATATAATTCTTAATTATGAAAGAAACCATAATAAACACAAATAGACGATGTATATGAAATTGTTATGTATTTTTATTTGTAACTGATTTGTAATAAATTTTAATAATTTTCATTTTATTGGAGTTTCGACATGCCTAGACCACGCCGTCCAAGACAGCGAGTAGAAAATCGACCAATCAGGTCCAGGATATCCCCATAAATGGGAACACACCTATAAATAGGTATTGTACCTTTAAATGGGTACGCTAAATGTTAAAAAGTGGAACGGGAAACATAAGTTTTTGTGCATGCGCGCAAAAGCGCACGTCCTGAATACGATAGTAGAGGTTTGGCGGGTCGAGAAAGCAATTGAAGTGACATTTTACATCGTCGTACTGCGCTGATCTGGTAACTCTGATGTTGAAAAGTAACGAAAATGCATGAAATTGCTAATAATAACTCACTGAATGCATGAATGTTCACATTATTTAGGAAGAGAACGTATTCTTCAAGGTAACAGCCAAGATTGCAGTTTCAGCTCGCCGGATGCCCCCTACAGCATCAAAATTAAAGTGAAAGCATCTTGAAACAACTCGTTCAAAGTTCATTCGATTCTCTGTTCTAATTTTTACGACGGAACTCGTACATTTTCAATAAAACTTAATAACAATGAACAAAATGCAAGATTCTAAAGAAAACACAATACTTTATTAAATTAATGATATTGTATATAAATATTATTAATGTAATTTTACATTATGGCAAATATGTATTTGTGTTGAACATTTCTAATACTCAAAAAATTGTATCTTGTCATTTTATAAATGTGAAAAAGGAAATGCTGTACATACTATCACATTGCTTAATTCACTGAATTTCTTTTGTCGCAATAAAATTAACACATGCACGTATATAACATATTAAATGGTGTTGGAAATCTAATTTAATAAATATTTTACCTAACAAATTCTGTTTCATATATATGTGTGTGTGTTTTTTATTTGAAATCTATAAAGTAACATTGAACATAATAACTGTGCTACATATAAAGCTAAATACATATAATACTATATTACATACTATATTACAAGCAAATAATATACAAAAGCAAGGTACATTCCCTGATATGGTGCAATGAAATAATTGCAGATATGGCATTTAAAAATGTGCAGGAACAAACCACATAAGTCAAGATGACAACAAAAATTGATTGACATTCGACACAAAAAGGTACCAAAGTTCATAATCACCGCCCTTGTCAAGGGAAAGGGAAATTTTATATGTGAGGGCTGTGTGGAGAGGTTTAAGACATTGCCAACAAAAACATTTAAATCTTCAGAAGCTGATAATTTCATTGATTTTATAAAAAAATGACAAGTTTGACCAGAATGAATTAGAGCGCATAGCTTTTGCATTAGGAATGAAAGTCAGTTCAACCTTAGAAGAGGATATGGAGAATATGAAACATCTATATAAAGAGAAAAATTTCATGCAAAGTTTTAATCCACAGATGTATTTGAAAGATAGAAATAATGTGTTGATTAATTTCGCAATGGGTGCTGCAGGTATAAATGCCATACATGAAAATGAGAGAAAAAGCATCTATCTTGTTTCAGCCATTGATTGCCTGTATAAATGTAAAAATCTCAACTTCATCTCTCCCTTGCACTTTGCTACAAATCTTATTGTTTATAATGTGTCAGCTTCTAAATTACTTTGCAACACTTTGGCCAAAATTGTACCAGCTGCAAATTACAGAACAATCACAAAGTGGCTAGATAATGAAAGTCAGGTCCCACTAGAAGGACCTCCTCCTGTCGACTCCATCACTCTCTTTGACAATGACCAAGTGCTGTCACGGAATTGGAGGGTTAGATATGCTGCAAAAATGGCAGTAAGTGTTATCACTAATATCATCCAAATCCATCCATCAAATAAAACACTACTGCAGTTCCAGGAACATTTGTCACCGTATTCATGGCTGTACAGAAACAACCTATGTACAAAAGACATACTTAGCAAAATAAAATTTTTTCACAATATTTACGACAACAAATTTAGAGGTTATAGGTAGTGAGGCCCATCGCAAGTGACTAAGTTCAAATTAATCAAAATGCTTTGTTTGCAATTTTCGCATCAATAATTTACCGGGAAATATTTTCAACATATAAATCAAAATCATATCATTAGAATATTCATTTTATTTTCTTCTCATTTCTCAAATTTTATCTCAGTTGGAGTAGAAATAAAGAAATTAGGGCAATTTGAAAATAGCTAAAATCATTAAAATATCTAACGATACCGCGGCGGTACAGCAAGATGTTTATTTTGCCTTATAATTGACGGCGCGCTTAGAATCAATGAGCATAAAAGCGGTATGTTCACTGGCGTTGTTCGGGGTCACGGTTGTATCAAATCCAGTGAAGTGAGGTTTTTCAGGTAGATACGTCCATTACCTGTAAACAGCTGATTGCCGAAGCGAAAACGATGTGCGATGCGGGCACACATAAGTTTTTTCTATATATAATTTTCAGTTTTTAATTTATTTCTACCGGCCCATAATACGCGATAAGTATGTTTCCCCCGATTCATTTGATACCATTTTTATGAAAATATACCTAGAAATGACTACAAACATTTGAAAATAAAAAGATAGCGTCTTCCTCTTTGCCAAAACAACGGTCCGCCATATTGTTTTCACAAGTCTTTTGGTTACATCGATATAGATAGTAAAGACTCGTACATTATAAAGTTCTCAAATAAGAGAACACATAACGAAAACAATGTCTATAAAAGTAATTATGATTATCTTATTTGTGAAAAAATTACCCCGTAGCTATTATTTACAAAGTTTTATTTCTCAAAAGTTTCACTTCATCATTCATGATGTAATTTAAAGAATAGCGTGAGCGCGTGGGTTAATACTTACCATGAACGATTTTTATATTAGAATTGATAATTATTGGTATTTATATTAATTAAATATTTGACGATTTCATATAGTTTATTGTAATTTTGTAGCTCTATTAATACGATTTTACACGTGTTTCCTCTGACTCGGGGCGACCTCCACGTATTGTCGTATAGAATTATGTACAGAAATACACATTTCAATGTAATAAACACCAAGACATGTATTGTGCGATAAAATAAGACATCATTTCATCATTTAGTTTACATTGACCCCACTGTTTACAACTTCAGACTTACATTTCAATTGCAGATAAGTCTAGACCTCTGCGAAAGGAAGGTGGGGGAGGGGGGGGGGGGTTAATTTATACATATTTAAGGAAGACATTCTTGTTAAAGGAAAAATGACGAGACTAAGAGCCTATTTTGATTCAAATGATTTGGTTTTAATTCTCTTTAATTAATTTTGGTATTTATATCGGTGGCGAATCCAGAATTTCCGAAATGGGAGGGGGGGGGGCGCACAAGTGAAAGTCCAATATAAACTAAAATACTCTGCCAATTTAGCAGCGAAATCTGAAGATTTACTCATAATTGTGGCAAAAAGGGGGAGGGACCCCTATAAATCCGCCACTGTATTACAATGAGAGAACAAGTATATAACAATGAGAGAGCAAGTTATTTTAAGGTACTACGAAACACCAATCATCGCGTGACCTAAGATTCACGAAAAAAAAAATAAATAAAGGTTTTAAATTTGTAATTTTTTATTTAGATAACTGTGTATTGAAGACTTTATAGAAAATAATTCTAATTTGAATATTCCCCCGATATACCTGTAATTGGCACTCGAAAACGTGTGTTTTTCAGTACAGCTCGCATAAAAACACCAGCGACAGCGTTGACTCTTCGTCATGTGCAATCAGATGGCCAGTCCCAAGACGAATTCCATAATATCTTTAATAGTTGACCTCCTAATCAAGTTGCAATATTTTCAATATATCGAGGGTATATCGGGGTAACGTCGTCTAGGGCGATCACCTGTCACCTGTGCGGCTAAATTATTACGTAATATCACCTCAGCCGGCTGTCTGACCCAGCAAATATCAACCTTCATTTCGTATATTTTAACAGCTTTCAAGATATTAATTAGCGATCTTAATAAACTGAGTATTCATATTAATGAATGACAATGACTAATTATCAGGTTTCCTGTTAATTGTGAAGGATTATCATGAAGGAGACATAAAGAACAGGAATTGAAATCAACCAAACTATACGACAATTTGTATTTATGAAGAGTTTATATTTGAGATTATAACACTTTTATTAAAAGTTTTAATGTTTTTAAAATCATGAATTTAATACATATAGTAGATTAATATAAAAAAAATTAAGCTGTACTATGATAAATTAAAAGGTATGTGATATTTTTCACATTTTTTTAAAAGAGTTATCCGCCCCTGATTTAGGTAAAAATATTTTTGCTTATACAGAGCTTATTTTTTGTCATACAATCTAAATTCCTTCAAATATCCTTATAAGTAACCATTTTAAATAAGTTTTTACATTATTATGAATCCTTGTATAAGTTTTTAGAAAAATGACCTTGGACATTTGGACTTCGTCATTTTCATCAAAGTAAAAAAGCAATCTTCGTCAAGTTTAAGAGATTATATTTGAGATGATAAGACTTACAACAAATGTGTTTATCTTTTCTCGAAATACCTGTAGTACATAAAGTAGATTAATATAAATAAATCACAAATTTTATGCATAACTGATTAAGTTATACACTCATAAAACTGCGAGGTTGTGCATTTTCATTTGCTTGAAAAAGATGTGAAAATGCAATATTATCCATTTTCAAATCCTCATATCTTGCAAAGTACTCGAAATAAACCGGTGAAATTTTCAGAGTTTGTTGACTATAAAATATGCTTTGTAACTTACTTATTCTTTGATATATTGTGATACAAGTAAATTATTCATAGGTATCTAAAAAGTGTATCTCATGTGTTTTTAAGGAAAGAGTTTGGGCCTCCCTATTATAGGGACGCCTTCTTGGGACACCGACTTAAAAAAGTGTATGCAGAACAGAAACACCGGGATGGTTCAATACTAGATGCCGTTGATTTGCAGGCATGTATTTCATACATCTTAATATAGAATTTCCTTCTCTGTAACCTACGTCGCTGGGATCAATTATTTAGTTGCTGAACAAATAATATAATTTGCATTCTCTAATTTTCCTTCTTTTTCTTCCATTTTATCTGTTGAATAAAATATGTATGTATTCATACTCTACATCTGATGAAAGAACAAGGTGGGTAACATAGTTTACTTAAATGCGTGCATATTTTAATTTCAATTTTACTGGGATAGGGTTGGGATACAAGTTAAGAATATTTGTGCTTCATGAACACATTTCCTTTTATTAATTTTTTAAAAGTATTTTAACTCTCCATCATGCTATTTAAAATAGTTAATCTGTCAATATTAATTTCAAATAAAAAAGTTGTTTTTGTAACGTATTTTGTATAAATAGATAAATAAATATATTGATAATCCATTTACCAAAATATAATCATAGGTTAATGACAAATTGTCCGAGAATGCAGACCTGCAAGAGATGTACAACAGTGTGCCCAGCAACAATTCTGTTCCTGCCCCCTCTGTATCTGTTGGCGAGCCATGTATGGTTAATCCATGTTCATATGCATCTGTAGAAACAGTTTTGCAACATATTAGCGCACAATGTGGATTAGGTGAAAGCATTTATATTTAAATTTATATCAAAATATTGTTTATTTTCACTTTTAATAATTTAAAATATATTTTTTTGTGTTATAATAAAGGTATGCATTAAAATAACAGACTGGAATCTCAGGGTCTATGTATAAATTGTAAACCACTGCATTTAAAATATTTCATTTTACCTGAATTTTATTTACTTTTGAATATCAACAAAGTAGGCGACACAAGTTTTACACTGTCATTTATTCAGGTCAAGATAGAAAGTGGACAATAACTGGGTGCGATGGCCTACCGTACATTCTGGGCAGCAGACTGATAGAGAAAAACCCATACTTGCAGAACATAATCATGACACCCGGGCCAGGTCACTTTGAAATTAATATGGTTCGTTGCTGTTTTAAGCTGCTGTGGAAGGTTCTTATCATTGACTTGGCCAAGCTTCTCAACTTTAAGTCCCAGAAGGCACTAGATGCATGTCAAAAAGCATTTGACCATCACAAATCATGGCAGATTTTGGTGATCCTTTTCTTTGGTACAAATGACGAGCTCCTCCTTCCATTTGTTCGTGATTGTATTACTTCAAACAATGAACCATCACTCCCAGAATTTTACCGTTTCCTCGAAGAATGTAAAAATCCTAATTTTCTTTTTTTGAAGGACATGATATTCACAGCATTACTAGCCTTAATTATTTTCAGAACAGGAGTAAGACGAAACCATTCAGACATGATGTTAGCTGGCCGCCTTAAATTTTCTTCACTTTTCTTCGCTACAAACATGTTTTTTTTATCAAGAAATTTCTTTCCGTGACACAAAATGCAGAGTCCTTCAGCCATAACCTTTAAAAGAATTCTGAACATAAAACGAGTCTTTTTCTGTTTCTGGCCATCCATCAAAAGGCGAAGGGGGAGATTTCATATTGGAGTCAAAAAACAGAACAAGCAAAGACTTCATGCCATGTGGTGTACCAGATTAGAGACGGTGGCTAAGATCCATTAGGAATATTGATAAGCTGAAAAAGGTAATAATTATTGAAGTACTTCAGTAATAGGTAATGTGTTAGAATATAAAACAAAATTTTCTAAAACTTACCGACTAAGTGCATATTTAATCAAATTGCGCGCACGTCCCTTCTCTTACCTCCGTCTTTCGCGCTTCCCGCACTCATATGATGATGATACATATATCCAACTAACAACCAATCACAGTGCCAGACAGAACCCATGTGGTTGCTAAAAGTAAAAGAGTAAATCTGCAACGGTGCATCCGAACTTCCGTTCCTACTTCACGGATCAGACCGTATTAATGTACAAAAAAACCCTCAAAAACAACAATTTATATCATAGGTTTATTTAATACTAGATTCATTATAACTTATAACTTACACCATATTCATTTCAGATGTTGTCTATGTTTTGGACAAAAATATTTTAATGACTTAAGATGTTTTTTGTTAGTACATGTCCATCCTATACACTTCATATGTACCCAGTAGTTACATTCTTCTTCCTCCCACTCGCACCCTACCCAAATCGTTGAACACTCATCCCTTTTCCATCCAACCCCGCATTCTCGGCAATGGTTGGCATCCTTCCGCAGACGCGCTGATCTTCTTGCTTCTACTTTTCAAAAGCCGGTGTGGCCTAGTGGATAAGGTGCTCGGCTCGTGATCGAGAGGTCGCAGGTTCGACTCCCGCCCGGGGCACACCGGTGTTCTGTCTTTCGGATGAGACAGTAAAAACCGAGGTCCCGTGTCACGGTAGGCGTGGCACGTAAAAGATCCCTCACTGCTTCGGGTGGGTCCGTTGCAAAGGTCTAAATTTGTATGCAATGCATCAGGCAGATGCCGTCACCATATACGTGAAATAATCGTGGAGTGACGTAAAACAATAATCAAACAAAAATCTACTTTTCAAAAATTAAATTACAGATAAGTTGTTTGATTTACACTGCATATGAAATTTCAAAGTGTGTCATATTTTAATAACATATTAAGATTTAATTATATTTCTTTATCTACAATTTTTTTTATATATTGTATAAATACCTGCGGAAGAATGATCAACATCTTCGTCCATTCTCCTAACCGCCTTAGGGGATGGGAATTCAATTCCCATGTTAGGATCATTCGTTGCGGACACATCTCTATCTGCCCGTGGGGACTGCATTCTCAATGCATCACAAGCACTTGAACTTTCCTCCCTAATATTGTTATTATTTTGGTCTGCGTGAATTTTGGTGACTAAAAGCATTCAACATAATATAATGAATATCTTAATGCACTCAGATTCTTTCTCGCTTATATTGTTATTATTAATGTTAATGAAATACATACCTCTCTGACTGAAATGTTGTGCTCATCAATTTACCTAATGAGCCAATTAGTTGAATTCTTACGCACAATTATCGATTGTTCAATGAATTTAATGAGCTGTCCTTATTATTTTCTGAAGAACTTGAATATTAATATTTATACTATTAAGATTTATTTATTTATTTATTTATTTATTTATACGTTTTTCAATATATAATACATATATTATAGTTTAATATGTTATGCATGATAGTACACACGTACATTTCATAGATGTAAGCCCAGTATTATGTATTATTTTGGATCCACTTGGTGTCTCCATATACAGATAGGAATCTGTACCCGTAAGAGTTTTCAATTCATCTAACTGCAAGCAGTTAATTATATTAATAATATTTCACATACTAATTTCATAATTTAAATTTTAAAATATATCAACATGTTTTAGTGAATACAAAATCATATTAAATTCAGTTAAGAAATAACATCATTGGCGAGGTTGACAAAGGACTTCATATACGAAAAGTGGACTTAAAGCTTGGAAAAATTCAAATGGAGGTGCAGGCTGAGACAAGCAAGATACATCACAAGATGGTACAGAACTCGATGTCGAACTTTTGAATATTTGTCCCACGCAAAGGGAAACATGGAAATGCATTTCGAGGACGTTGAATGTACCAGGTGTGCAGATGTATATAATTATGCTGTAATGCACCTTTCATGGACTCACATAAAATCATTTATTTCTTTATATTTCATAGTTAAGCAGGTAATTTAGACCTGCATGATATAAAATGACACTTCAAATAATAAAATGTACAGCAATGTTTCCTATTTCATACCAAGCACATAACTGTATACATGTAATACTCATCACATAAAAAGCCCATTGATTGTATTAAAATCAATATACGTGTATTAATAAAAGTTTATGTCCTCCTTAATTAATGCATGTCTGTACTTTTCAGGAAAAGGATCATCAAAACTAGTACCAATATTTGTCACCAAAGACGATAGGAACAAATATAACGATATTAGACGAAAGACCAAAAAAGAAATTTCTAACATAGTTTTCAAAGTAATAGGCAAATGTATTATATAGAAATTTACTTATGTGTCCTTTCGCATTATATTTAACAAAGAAACCATTTATTACATATAGAACCATTTATTTTTGAAATTATTTAACTGAAACATTAACAACAGGTAATATCGAGGAGGCAGGAAACAAGGAAACAGCGAGCAATTTAACCCGATTATGGCAGATGCAAAAGATGGATGACGCCAAGAAAGATGACATCATTGCTTTCTATTCAGAAGTCGTGCAGGCCCTTCAGGATGCTACTGCAGAGAAAGGTATATGATTTCTGTGTAACTATTTGCAATTGGAATACAAGAAATACACACACACACGCGCAAACACTTACACGACACACACACCTAACCCCCAGCGCACACACACACACACACACACACACACACACACACACACACACACACACACACACACACACCACGTACCTTCTTCAGTATGTTTTTCCGTCTCTTACATAAACTGTTGCGCCTTCTGGTATTGTCATCTATGTATTCGGCCTTAACCTTTGATCGAGGTGTTCCTTTCTTTGGTGCCTTTTTTTTATAATTTATCAAACAAGTCATCATGTTACAATTTAAAATGTTTTTAGCCTTATGCTTTATGTATGTATTATATGTTTCAATATTACTTATACATGAAATAATTTTTAGAATTAAAAAAATTTCAGACGAGGAAGACGAGGAAGGTGATGAAGATGAATAATGAATCTGTTGATAGGGTGATCATGGAGAAATGTAAAAGTGGTTTTAACTTAAGGTACATTTTTCTACATATACATATATATGCATTTTGTAAAATTATTAATGTTTTTGGTGTACATGTAAATTTAATTACTAAATGCTCCTGCATTAATTAAGAAAACACAGACATTCGTTAAAGGTTAGTTATCCACTTTACGATGCACCACAAATGTACGTATGTAAATGGGGACGAGGTAGAAAGAATGTAAGTCGAAATAGGTGTAGAGCAAATACAACTATTGACAGAAATGCCGATTATTGATGCTGTAAGGGGCATGCAAGATGTGAGAACTGGTGAGAAAGGACGTGTTAACCTTCCTCCACCGACAGATTGTAAAAATAAGAGACACAGTGCTTCAAGTGAGTTTAAATGAAGTTTATTGACTCATTTTAGTGCAAAAAGTGTGCTCCAGATCTACGAAGTGCTCTGATTCATGGTGAAACTTTAGTGATAAATATAAGTTTTTCACATCAAACATTCGTGCAATACATACCATAGCCCGCGGTTTTTTGCGCATGCAATAGAAACGGAAGTATAACAGTAATTCCTTTACATCACGGTGCTATTTAAAGGTACAGTACCTATTTATAGGTATGTTCCCATTTATGGGGATATCCTGGACCTGCCAATTACACGTCCCAGACGTGTTGCACGTAACCTAAATGTTCAAGAAGGACCTGAGGTCCAAAATGATAATCTTGTACCTGATATAGGAGTGCGGAATGATGCCCCAGTAATGGTATCATTTAATTTTGACTGATGATCAAATAGCAGCTATTTCTGATGAGGTTTCCAATCGTGTCTTAGCTCAAATAGGACAAAACAGGAATGCAGCTGCATTAGAGACTGTACCAATTTATGACTGCAACAATGCCAGTAGAGGTAATTTTCAATCTGATTTGGAAAATGTCCCTCGTATTGAAAGTATAACTCAGGATCTGGGTTGTAACGTTTCAAATAAGTTGAAGATTAAAATTGTTAATAATGAGTATATTGACCTAGCAAACCTTATAACCAAAACTATAGATTTAGATTCTGTTGAACAAAGACTTGCTGTCCGGAATGGTAGTATTGTTTTAGATTCCAAGAAAGAGCTATCAAAAATAATATTCAAGAATGGACTGATGCTTTTTTGATTTTTGCAAGTATTTATACTGAAGCCTTTCCTAGTTCAATTGGTGGAATTTTGAAATATTTACATACAATACGTTTAGGTGCCAGTAGAACTGTGGGATTGGGTTGGAAAGATTATGATATTCAATTTAGATTAAAAAAAAGAGACAAATCCTGCATTGTCATGGTCTGTGGTAGATCAGGAATTGTGGCTTTTGTATATGTTTAAACACTCTGTGAGCACAAATACTACCTCCACTGCTACTCATAATGTTCTAAAATGTTATGATTACAATTATAAAGGCACTTGTTTGAAATACTCTTGCCCATATCTTCATACGTGTTTAAAATGTTCGTTATCTCATCCATCAGTGAAATGTAGGGTTGTATCTACTAATTCTAGATCTGGCAGTTCAGCAAACGGTGTTAATGCAAGAAATAACAGAGGTGTCAACCAACAGAAACATAACTTATATTGCAGTTACACCAATTAAGTCTGATGTTTTGTTAAAGTATCTTCTTTCTTACCCCAATCAAGATGATGCTTTGTTGTTATATAAAGGTTTTTCAGAAGGTTTCAAACTGCATTATGAAGGACTTAGAGAGGCAATTGAATTTGATAACCTTAAATCTATAAAACTGCATTAAAATGAAGCAATAGGTGTTATTTTGAAAGAAGTTAAATTGGGTAGAATTGCAGGACCATTCAGTGCTAGGCCTTTAAATAATTTGCGAGTGTCACCTATAGGTTTAATACCAAAAAAAGGATGGTTCTTGGAGGCTCATACATCATTTGTCATATCCAAAAGGTGCGAGTGTAAATAGCATTATTGATCATAAATACTGTTCTGTACAATATACATCATTTGATACTGCTTTAAATATGCTTTCAAATTTAGGAAAAGGGGCATTAGTTGCTAGATTAGACATTAAAAGTGCTTTTAGGTTATTACCAATACACCCTTCTGATTTTGAATTGCTTGGTTATAAAGTTAATTGTCTCTATTTTGTTGATAAATGCTTGCCATTTTGCTGCTCAATATCTTGCTCCTTGTTTGAAAAGTTTTCAACCTTCATAGAATGGGAATTGATGCGTAGATCAGATAATCAAAATATTGTTCATTATTTGGATGACTTTTTGGTAGCAGGAAAGGCTAATTCTAATGAATGCAATAGGCTTATGTATTGTTATAGGGATATTTGTGATGAGTTTGGTGTTCCTTTAGCAGAAGATAAAACCATAGGGCCGTGTACTATACTTACATTTTTGGGTCTACACATAGATACAAATAAGATGATGGTTAGAATTCCTGATGAAAAACTTCAAAAGCTTGAAAAAGCGTTATGTGAAATTTACTTAAAAAAGAAAACTACGTTAAAAGAGCTACAATCGGTGACGGGGTTGTTATGTTTCTGTTCACGTGCTATACCTTCGGCTAGGGCATTTATAAGGCGTTTTATGATGCAATGTCGGGTTTACGTCAACCTTATCACCGTCTCCGGGTAAACATAGGAATGAAAGAAGATATCAAAGTATGGTTAACATTTTTGAAATTGTTCAATGGTGTTTATTATTTTGATTATAAGCCATGGGTTGATATGTGTGACATTTCTTTGTATACAGATAGTGCGGGCGGTAGTCATTTAGGATGTGCTGCGATATTTGAGAAACACTGGGTTGTTTTGCAATGGCCAACTGATTGGCATGATAAAATGGTGATGAAAGATATTACATTTCTAGAATTTGTCCCAATTTCATTAGCTTTTTATATTTGGGGTAGTCAATTTGTAAATAAAAAACTAATTTTGTACACAGATAATATGGCATTAGTTCAAATTTTGAATAAAAAAACTTCTAGATCTAGGAGAGTTATGCAACTGTTAAGGCCTTTAGTGTTGCGTTGTATGATATATGGTATTCAGTTTAAGGCTGTGCATATAGTAGGAAAGAGAAATAATTTAGCTGATGCTCTTTCTCGACAGCAATGGGAAAGATTTCGGCAATCATTCCCGAAGGCCGACGAGAATCCAGTGGTAGTACCTCAGTCATTTCTCCAGATGCTCTCAACAATAGAAAAAAAACTAATTCTAAAGGCAGCGGTGTCTGAAAGCACTTCAAAAATGTACAATAATGCCTTGCGTGTATTTTATTTATTTTGTATTTCTCAAGGTCATCGGCTGCTTTGGCCTCCGGTGGTGAACCATGTTACTGATTTTGTTGCCTATTTATTTATAAAAGGTTATGCCTCAAGTACTATTAGATCATATCTATCAGCTATAGCGTTTCAATGTAAAATGTGTAACTTTGAAGATGTAACACAGTCATTTGTAGTCAGTAAAATGATTACGGGTATCTCTAGACTTGATAAACGAAAGGATTTAAGAATGCCAATAACGTTTTATGTTTTGAATAAACTGGTACAATCTCTGTCAGTGGTATGCATGTCAAATTATGAGGCTACACTTTTTACAGCTTTATACACGATAACATTTTTTGGTTTTTTTAGAGTGGGTGAATTAGTAGTAAATTCAAGAACTGATTATGGTCATGCCATTTTAAAATCGAATATAAAGTTTATACCATGTATTAATTCTTTAGAAATTAATTTATGTCACTCAAAGACTGATTTGGGCTCAGTGATTTGTTTGCCAGCAACTGGTAATTCAGTTTGTCCTGTTAAAGCGTTTAAAATTTATGATCTTAATAGGCCAAATTTCCCAGGTGTTTATTTTTGCCATGCTTCTGGAAGTCCAGTGACTCGATACCAATTTATAGCTGTACTTAAAAAATGTTTGCATAATGCAGGGATTGACTCTCGATTTTACAAGTCTCATTCATTTAGAATTGGCGCAGCAACTTCTGCAGCTTTAGTTGGGTTAAGTGATGATGAAATAACATGTTGTGGTCGTTGGAAATCTAATTCTTTCAAATCTTATATTCGAGTTCCAACTAAGTCGTTTAAGATTTAAATTAACAATACCCAAGTATTTTAGGTAACTTTATAAGGATTTGGATTGTGGGATCTTCAATAATATCCAATGCCTTCTTACGGGCTAAGCAGTCATAGTTTGGTGCTGATTTAGAGTTAAAAAGACACAATGCTAGTATTTTATGGCAAGGACAGAGGGGTATGACATGGGGAAAATTACAGAAGAAAATTGAAACCCTACTAAAATATGAAGATCCGCCAGATATTTTACTTATTCACTGTGGAGGTAACAATATAGGTCAAGGTCAGAAATCTATTGTTTTGAGAAAGTCTATGGAAAAAACTTTACAGCAGTACAATAACAGATTTCCAAATACTAAGATTGTGTGGTCACAAATTTTACCCCGATCATCTTGGAGAAGTTCAATTGATTCTAAAATTTTTGATAAAGTTCGTATACGATTAAATAGTAGAATGGCCGCTCTAGTGGTCAGATTGGGAGGAGGGTATATAAAGTACCCAGAGTTGAGTCATTTTAATGAACATTTGTTTGCTGCTGATAAAGTTCATTTAAATAATGCTGGCAATGATATTTTTCTTTATAGAGTTCAGCAAGCATTGCAATCATTTTTAACATCCAACACGTATGTATCACCAAGTAGTGGAGAATTTGGTCCATGGCTGCATTTATAATACATTGCAAATTTATTGCCAATTGCATATTGCATATTTTTGCTACAGAATTTGTTGTAGTTATTTGCATTATTTGCTTAGAATGAATAATTTGATTATTTAATTTGGTGGGCTCCTTTTATAATGTTAGTCTACATAGAATACATTTTCAAAGATAATGCCATTTAATGATTTATAAAATAAAATTTTAGTATTTATTTTGGTTCTGCCTTAATTTGAATTTCAATTTGGAAACATAATTTTATTTTAAATTTATGAAACATTAATTTATTTCTTTAAATTTCATTGCATTTCAATGTGGGCTAGTTATATTGAATTTTTATCTATTGCTGTTACTGGTGGCGCTGGCTAGTTGTCTAGCCATTTGGCAGTTTTTCGCGCATTCACCAGTATTTGATATCTTATTGTATTTCATTTTAATTCATTTCAATTGGCATTTCATTTATTTATTATTTAGATGTCATTTTGAATCGCTGATCTCAGGGTTCAATTGTGTCATCTATATATAATTGTATTTTTAATTTTCTGATTTATTTATTTGGATGCCCATAAGATCCAAGTTGGGTCTTGGCTCCTTTATTAATTTGCAGTCATGGCCAAATATCGCCAAACAAAAAATAAAAGTAATTAATAAAGTAATAAATAATCATATCAAAATAAATACATTTTGTTGTTATTATGTGGTTACAATGTATTTAATTATATTAATACAGGGATTTGATATAGCTGACAATTCAGTTCAAATTATGGCATGGTATTGTTTGTCGTGTAAACAAGTCGAAGTCTTTAATAATAAGATTTAATCCTATATATTAAATCGATTTATTAACGCAAGACAACTCTTACTATATCTAAGTATGATAACTCTATAATCTATGTAACTCACCTTTTGTGACACATGTGCCAGAGTATTTAAATAGCGTGATATTTTACAATGTGTTCAGTTTGGAAAAAACTTTTTCCCTCCCACCCCACCCAACTTAAATTTGTATTTGTAGAATTTTGATACTGCGGGAAAGTTTTAATGTATTATTCCAGGTTATCCATGAATTCAAGGATTTACTATCAATCGTCATGACTGTAGCTGGCATATTGTTGTGTGAAAGACTTTATGGATGGTGGCAGTATTTCGCGCGTTCACCAGTATTTAATATATAATTGTATTTCATTTTAATTCATTTCTATTGGCGTTTCATTTATTTATTATTTAGATGTCATTTTGAATCGCTGATCTCAGGGTTCAATTGTGTCATATCAAAATAAATACATTTTGTTGTTATTATGTGGTTACAATGTATTTAATTATATTAAAACAGGGATTTGATATAGCTGACAATTCAGTTCAGATTATGGCATGGTATTGTTTGTCGTGTAAACAAGTCGAAGTCTTTAATAAAGATAGTATATGTATGAACTAGAACAAAAACCATGAATAGAAATGTAAAATACGAAAATAGCTGGTGTGACTATGGCACTTCCAACAATGTAACACAGTGAGCATTGAAAGAATAAAGCACTTAAGATTTTATATACATTTTTATATTTCATTTTCTTTGCAACCAACGTCTTATTCATTCAGAAATTTCTCGATATATACATGTAGATCTATACATGGATCGAACCAGAGTTGTAATATTGTACGGCCCCGATTATGTATTAATCGAATGGATATTGTCAACAAAGAAATAGACTAAATTTTACTCCATGCGTTTGTATATGCGTTATACGTTCAGTGTGGTGATAATTAAAATACGAATCTGTGTTTATACCGTGTATGTATATAATAAATCATGTTTTTAGATATATTTATACATTGATTGATTGTTGTTTTACGCCAGTCTACGTTTTATTCAAGTGAATTCTGACGGATTCTACCTGATGCACTGCTTGGAAATGTATACCGTTGCAGAAGACCGGACCTACCCGCCAGAAGCAGTGCGGGATCGTTTAAGTGCCACGCCTATCGTAATACCTGACCTCGATTGTAATTGTCTCGTTCGAAAGATAGAAAACCAGTGTGCCTTCGGCTATGCAGGGTGGAATTCAGGACATTTCGGTTACAAGCGTGTACCTAATCCAGTACGCTACACCTGCTATCATAGAGAGTTGAATGAAAACCTACATTTAGCAAAATTACTAAGTGAATGGAATTCTGTGGGTATGTGTGATTAACTTGGTAAAGTGTTAAATTATTCGGTGCCTTAATACAAGCGTTTTCTTCCTACGCTAAATTTGCCATATTTGTAGCTATAAGATTTGGGTTTTGACGGATAGAGGCTATGACTTTTCCAGCTGAGAGAACTCTCTTAAACATTTAGGAGGAGGTGACCCAGGGTAAATGGAATGCATCTTTGTTTTTCAAATTCAGGATCAAAAATGTAAATCAAAGTTTCATGCTGGGTGAAAATTCAGGCCATTCCATTCATACTTATAGCGAGACAAGACATAAAAACAACATCATACTTGTTTCTCGTTTTATCTTCAGTCAAATTTTTAAGGACACATCTAGCCAAGGCTTTAGCCTTGCCTAAGATTGGGTTCAAAATTGAATGAACAACCTAACTTCTCTGGCCTGATATACTTTGATACCATAAATAAATATAAATCCAATAAAACCATTTTTCAATTACATTCAACGTGTTTGTTAGAAAGAGTAGTATATAAAAACTTCTAATTTACAAGGATTCCGCAGTTGAAGGTTTAAGGTTTAGTCATAAAAAACTGTGGGAAGGAGTCACCATCTTATGGTACTTTTTAAAAAGGACTGCTGAATCCAGAAGCAGGAATGAAAGCCTTGACGGTGATGAACCCCCCCCCCCCAAAAAAAACAAAAAACAAAACAAAAAAACAAAAAAACCCAAAACAAACAAACAAACAAAAAACAAAACTGCTGGACGTCCCAAGGAGGCAACCACAGACGAAAATGTTGATATTGTGCACACTCTTCTAAGTAAAGCCAAGAATGTTTACCTCGAACCTCGTATGTCAAAAATGCTTGAAATATTACATTAACTTGTTCCATAATATGATGGTTACTATAAGAGCCAACACGAAAACGTTTATTGAAAAGATCACGTAAGCCTTCTATGACTGACTGAAAGTGTATATTCAAAAGAAGAAATACAGTAAACTAATATTTCAAGACAACTCTCAAAGTCCGATTTTCGGTGGTCTACTTATGTTCTGCAATTTAATCAGCATCACGTGGTATCTCCACAATTTGATTTTGATGGAATCCACCTGCTAATTTCTTAATAGATACACGCGCACTTCGATCCCAGGAAAAACAATAAGGAAACTGATTAACTTGCAATAATAGATGAATACTGTAACGTCCTATAAATTAATGAGTGTTTATAGTAATCCATGCACGGGAAATTTAAAGCAGAAATATATATCACACTGCACTGTCGCTGGTGCCCCAACAATTATGTACTAATAATATACATTCATCTACCGTTGTAATGCAAACCAAGTGCATTAGAATTGTAAATGTCGCCTACTTGCAGTGATGATGACGATCCTCCTCCTTATCATCATCATCCTCATCATTATCACCATTAATATCATCATCAATAGAATCATAATCATCATCATCAGTCATCATCATCATCATTAATACCATTATCATCATCGCCAGTATCATTATCATGAATATAATAGTCATAATTATCATCATCACCGTGAAAACATCAAGAAACCAACTAGGTTTTGAAAAAAGAACCTTTTTCGCATACACCTGAGACAAGTGCCCGATACTTAGGTTGATATTATAGTTATGTTATGATATATTGATTGTTAAAAACTGATTTTGACAGTAGTTCAATGGTCTGTTTGAAATATGGCTACCGGTTTTAAAATGAAAAGCTTATAGACACATGTAAAACCGTATAAGTAGTCTACAGTAAAACCAACTAGGAGAGAGGGTGAAGAAGATACCTTATTCTTTTCTATAAGGAAAGTCGCCACGCACTCCATTTCATTAGAAGTCATATGAGCAGGAAAGTATGCAAAGTGTCAAATTCGATATCGAAAATCGAAAATGACTTTGAATACTCTGAAGAAAGAGATGGTTAACCTATTATATGATAAAAACTCGGATAGACCTCAAGAATTCCTCCGTCACAATGTTTATCTGCATCTCACTTATCCATTGTTGATCAGCTTATATAAGGTTGCTGTGATCTCAGAATCCATGATAATATGGACTTGATTCGGCATGAATATAACTCTCAAATTGGCTAATAATTTATATATAAATGTCTAATTATTTCGATCATAGATCAATTTATTTGGTATATAGGTAGTACATTAACTACTCGAAGAAAAATAATAACAAATCTGGAAAAATATTACTTCCGTCGAGGAGTCACGGATTGACAATGTCATATATAATACGTCCAAGTGTTTGAGGAATAAAAAGTGCTGAGAGTGATATGAAACCTAGTAAACCAATCAAGTTATATTTACAAGTATACAACAATATTTAGCAAATTTTATTGCTTGTGTGGATCAATTTGGGATAAGAAATTAAAAAAGACAGAGGTATGAAAATGCCCAGCTGAAAATATCTGCTTAGAACTATTCACAATTTCGAAGGACAACAGATGCAGTTGTCTGTATCGGCTGTAACTACTCAGAACAATAGAACATCACAAACTAGAAAACATGGTAACTTTCAGAAAAAAATCATTTTAAAATCAACACCGTATAAAATTGTATAAAAACTGTAACAGCCTCACATAATCTACCTTAAATTATTGTTTGCTTTACAGAACACACTTCATATTTTGAAAGAGATGGACAAGATTAGAAGTATTTCCTTAGATTATACACAGCTGAATATACCATAAAAGATGTTTAAATAGCATACTAAAAATAGTTTTAAACCAAGAAACGCTTTACACAGCCATTAATTTATTAAAGCCGTAAAATAAATATCTATACACATAAAATTGCGAAGTTTATTCAGTTTTAAATAGATTTAAACTGGTGTAACTCTATCTCTTTTTTCAGTTTTGAATCATGAAGAATTCTACTTGCTGTTTTGTCTTCTGAAAGTTTTTATTAAAACTTTTAAACAAAGACCTCGAGTCCCGGTGTATTTAGTACGTAAGAGATCTTTCCTGCTTCAGATGTGTTCATTATATAAATTTACATATGTTTGCAATGCACAAAGTAAAATGTGAAATGATCTTAAGTATGTGTTCAAGAATAAAACTTAATGCATATTTTATTTTCTTTTTTCAGTTTTATTACCATTGAATCAAAATGTTACCAGATCCAAAAAAAAAATGAAAACTGAATGTGAGCAAAACCTACATGAATGTTACGAGTACGTTCGATAAAGAAAAGTAATTTCAGTCCCAGCATATGAGCATGAATGATACAGATCTTAAAATCGGCGTTCGAACACCAATTTTATGATAATTAATCATTTATTCTGTATCCTATTCTGAATTTTATGACGTAGTATAAACATAGCCACAAGTCATATCATATAAGATTCCAAGCTGCTTCAGGTTTGCCTGCTGCAAATTCAAAATACTGAAGCCATACCCCGCAGAGACACTGCCATCTTACAAGGTAGATAAAGTTTCCACGGCATTATACCTCTAAAACTAACCAAACCATTGAGATGGAAGAAACACAAAAAACTAATATAGGTGTAAAATAGAAATCAAGAACCATTTGAAAACCAGATTAATGTAACTTATAAAAGAATGATTTATGTAAAATCAATAAAACAAACCTTATCGAAAGGCAGGCAAACAACAGGCTGCAAAACACCATTTTTTCTAATACAATAAACTTATATCAAGTACTTGTCTCACCCTCCTCGGATTTAATAGAAACTGTCATGAATGTCGAAGCATTATGTTGTTCGTGGTGCAAGTCTTAAAATGAAATAATATAAAAATTGTATGAAAGTGTTCTGTAAACATCTATGTTGATGTCTTATTTTTCCAAGTAAATATATCTGCCATTATAATAATGCATAATGCCCCAAGGAGTATTCCGCCTCCAAGTACCGTTCCTATCCCTGTTGCTGAAGGGCGAAAATCTCTAGCACATATCTTTGTACCGATATATCGAGATGTAGAATTTCGGATGACAGTTAACTCCATTTTTAATTTGTTCAGTCTTTTGTTCAGCTCAGCAGTGTCGTTTATTGTGATGGACGCCGTATTGACAGCACAGGAGCAGTTACATTCTGCAAAAAAAAAAATACCCGTGAATATAAATACATACGCATGAATGTATGTATGTATGTATGTATGTATGTATGTATGTATGTATGTATGTATGTATGTGTGTGTGTGTATATATTTAAATGATCATTTATAATGGTTTTTTCCGCGTTAAATTCTGCTTTATTTGTTTCACTTCGCTCTGGAGTAGGATCTACAAGACGTGTGTCACACGGAACATGCATGTTACATACTGTACATGTATATTTTTCCCTGATTTTAAACGTACGTTGAAAATCGGTGGAATGAGGTGCACGTCTCGTGACCAAGAGGTCTAGTGTTCTGTCTGTTGGATAAAACAGCATAAATAAATGAAATAAGTATCACTGATGGAAGTAAATATTAATGTATACATTTGAGATACAATGGAGTATTTTATTTTGATCAATTTATAAACAAGATCAACGCCTAGTGTTGCTTAATACGCCCGTCGCTTAGTTTGGACGGGATCAAAGTGAACGTATGGTTTTATTACCCCCAAACTTGGGTCTCTTTGGTAATACTTTTAAGAAATATTGAAATCCAAAAAGAGGGATCCAAGTTTCATAACTCTGTAACGACAAAATAGAATTTGCTCAAAACTAAAAGGTGGCTTTCCCCACACTATTTGAGCATTCTGTATAAGTGTCATGAAAAAACAAGTGACGTTTACTTAAGTTATCGGGTTAAATAATATCTCCATAGCATTTAAAAATTCAAAACAGTTGTTAGAACATCTAAAATCAGAAAGTTTTACTAAAATTCACTCCATCAAGTCTTTTGACTTTTCGACTCTTTACACAACGATTCTTCATCAGAAATTAAAAGACAGATTAGCGGAAATTATTCAAAATGCATTTACTAGTAAAAACGGAAGCCGAAAATTCAAATATATATTAATAGGCCACGATAAAACTTACTTTGTTAGGGAAAATTCTGATTCCAAAAATAAATACACTGAAACAGCTGTCATCCAGATGTTGAACTTTCTTATCGATAACATTTTTGTGGTGTTTGGAGGTAAGGTTTTTCAACAAATTGTCGGCATTCCAATGGGTACTAACTGTGCTCCGCTTCTGGCTGACATATTCCTTTATTCATACGAAGTTGAATTCAGTCAGTCTTTGCTTTCGCAAGGAAAAAACAATTGGCTCTTGGCTTCAATTTTACTTACAGATATATAGATGACTTGCTTTCAATTAATAATCCTTCATTCGCGGATTACCTTAGCATCATCTATCCAAGTGAACTGGAGGTCAAAGAAACCACAGAAACTAGTAATTCTACTTCGTATTTAGATATTATGTTGTCTTTCGACATTAATGGTCAATTGAACACCTCACTCTATGACAAACGAGACGAATTCAATTTCCCTATCACAAACTTTCCTTTCATAAGTAGCAACATTCCATCATCGCCCGCATACGGCGTATTCATATCTCAGTTAATACGTTATTCCAGAGCATGTTCAAATTACAATGACATTGTTCTGAGGGCTAAGCGACTTTCAGTTAAGCTGCTCAACCAGGGTTATATATGTGCTAGACTAGCATCGTCACTGAGGAAGTTCTACGGTCGTTACGAGACTCTTATTACTCCATATGATATCTCGTTATCCAGACTTTTAAATGATATTCTGGACTGAGACCGATTCCGATCACTTTACACAGATTTGACACCTTCTATACTATAAGGTTACCTACTATGACTTCTCCATATGTAAATAAATATGGAATTCACTCGATTTGACTCTTTCTACGGGGTATATGTGACGGGTGTTGCTAGCAAGCAGGAGATGCTCACTCACTCTCCCCGGGCACCTGATCTCACTCCATCACAGGGGTTCACATATGCTCTTCAAGTAGACATATTTTGTTATTTTCCATTTGTTTTTCATTTTCACTGATTTTGTATGTCCTATGGTTTCATGATTTTTGGACTTGTGGTTTGGATTTATCCATCATCTTTACATTGTTATAGTAAAATAAAATCCAAATTCCATGACTCCATAACGACAAAACAGAATTTGATCAAATTCGAAAGCTTCCCCTCCCCTAGTTAAGCATTCTGTATGAGTTTCATAAAAAACAGCTGACGTTTTCTAAAGTTATTGCATTCCACAGCATCTTATCACAGCAAAAATAAAATTTCAAGTCCTATAACTCCGGACTGACAAAACGGAATGTGCTCTAAATCGACAGGTTGTTTCCCCTACATTATCTAAACACTCTGTATAAGTTTCATGAAATACAACTTACGTTTACTTAAGTTACCGCGTTCATATCATCTTTTCATAGTAAAAATAAAATCAAAGTCCGGAACGACAAAACAAAATTTGCTCAAAATCTAAAAGCAGCTTTCTCTACACTACTTAAGCATTTTGTATGAATTTCATGAAAAACAGCTGCCGTTTACTAAAGTTATCTCGTTCCATAGCGGACGGACAGACTGACATCGCCATACCATAATACGTCCCGTCTTTCGACGGACGTATAAAAACTAATTTTTATACAAAACAAGCGATTTTTGTTAATTCTTTTCATGCTGGAGGAAGTAACTGTTGCGCATCTAGACGACTTCTGATCGGGAAATTTAATTCACAACAATTACACCCTGTGTATGATAGAAGACCAGAAGAATTGAATTCAATACGAGAATAGAATATTACATCTTATGGACATCAGGGTATCCAAATTGGATATTTGTCAGCAAGTAAATTCAACAAATGGCAGATACTTTCAAAGTATGATATAGCAAGCAGAAATTGTCATATCTCACCCTCAGCTCTTTCCTCAGGTACGTATTTACCGTTTTCTTGTTTAACAAAAATTGCCAAACATTCTGCTACCTTATAATCTATTAAAATGAGTAAGATAAATCATTAGTTAGATTATTCTGGCAAAACGGAAAACTATAATACAAGGGTAATTTACTCAAAGTGATATTGTTTGATGATTGGTGGCTAACGCGTAACGATTCGTTTTAGCTTTCAACTTGGCTAATCCATGCTGATTCTAGAGTTGTAAGTTTACCATGTAGAATTTCTTACTTTCAACAGAAAACAACCACAATTTCGATGTGTAGTTATATGAATGATACAAAAGCTTTTCAAGCCATTTCATTGAAAACAACCTTACTTTGTCAATCAAGATGTCACAATACATGTTAAATGACATGAAATTAAACAAACAGCCACCATGCCCCCATATCATCGTAGATGTCCCTAGCTAGAATACATACCATGGTGCATGTACATGGAGCACATACCATAGTATATGCACATGGAACATATATCATGGTGTATGTACATGGAACACATTTCTTCGTACATATATATACATAAATCATCCATTGGACTCTGGAAATCAAAGGGCATTCCTAAACAAAAGTGAGCGTTATTGCTTTCTAAGTTGCACCATACAGGTTCGAAGTAAATATAAAGGTAACTAGTTATTTGTAACTATTACAAACAAATATCTACGGTAGGCACTCATGCAGCATGGGAAAGTCATGTACTTGATGTTAACTTATATTTTTAGAATTCATCACTGAGGGAATGTCTACGATCATTTATGTTTCATCATGATATCCAGATTAAGCAATTAAATAGATTTAAAAACTTTCTGACAACGTCAATATTCCCCAAATAATAAATAGTACATGAAAGCGTGCAACAGATTTACTATAATTATTACAAACATTATAAAACATACAGAACAATTTACCTTGATACCATGCGAATGATGCATTTGGTGAATACATGATAGTTGATGAGTTAAATGTATCTATGAAACAACTAAGGTTTACGTTCGCATCGCTCACTACCAGCCAACCTCGTCCTGTTTTGCATCCTCCAAGAGTGCTTCTGATTAAAAATCTTCTTCTTCTCTTCTTACTCATGTGCCTTTCAAATAAATAAATACCTAAAATTACATTTCATAAGTCACGGTTAAGATCAAGAAGTAAGGGACCAAACATAATAGCATTTCATAATCAATACAGGTACAGCATAAAATATAGGTAACAACTTGTAAAAAAGGTTACACATCATTTATGCAACACAAACGACGCCAATTGAGGAAGAAAAAGGGGCAACTAAACAAATAAGAGAATGTGGTTCCCCGCTTTCAGAAATGTTTATAAAAAGTTACATGTATATTGAAGAAGAGAAATGTTTATAAAAAGTTACATGTATATTGAAGTAGGGCAAAGGTAACATGATAAAACATGTGTGTAACAAGGGAAAGGTATTGAAATTAGGGAAACACATGCCAAATATGAAGGCCCTTGCGGTTAAAAAGTTATACCAAGATTACAGTGTTCGTGACAGACGGACAGACAGAGGGACGAACAGACGAATGGGATTTAATGTCCCCACGTTTTCGTGTACATGTATTATAATATACGGTTTAGTTCGATAAATAATACTGTCCTCTTTTTCATATATAGTAAGTAAAAGACGAAATGTGTCTATGAAACGGACAATATGTATTCTATTTTAATTTATCCGAAAGGATGGTGTTATTTTGTACTGCATAATTTCGATCATTGTTTTGTGGCATTTAGAAGCATAAACTGCAATAACTATTATTGAAAACCGCAAAAGTGAGTGTACATCAATTACATAACGTAATAAATCCACGACAAAACATAAAGTATACACAAATATTTGCAAAAGACGTGGCAGATAGATCATTATGCAACACTTACGACACCAACTTGGGCGCAAGAGGAGGGAGGGAGAACTATTCAATGCTCAAATTCTATATGGTTTAATTACGTACACGCTGTAATATTGTCATTTATATATCCTATTTTTCATTTATTAATTAAAGGTGTACTGTAGAATTTCAATCATTTGCTAAGATCACATCCAGGTATATTTCCTAAACTAAAAAATTATTCAAAGTTACCCTTTAATACTGAATTCATTATCATGGGCTACCAAATCTGATACAATATACGATGACTGTAGAATACGTGTGGGATTAAACCAATCTGTATTGTTTGACCCTGTACCATTGAATATAATATATGCTTCCTCATTGGAGTCATCGTACACGGCCAGCTTTACCTGCAAATTATAAATAAATGTTTATTACTGAATGACATAAATACAAGGACATCTGAGTCGTATGACAAAATTCATTACGGACAAAGAGGCAAACTAAGAACATAAAACAGGTAAATAACCTCTTACAAAATAAAGAAAATTGCAAAATGATAAGAAGAGAAACAGCAAAATGAAATTAGGTAAAATAAAATAACGAGAGAATGAGGCATTTTCATATTTAGTTTTTCTATCTGTTCCATTAAGAATTCAGCTGAAACCCTTTCATTTATTTAAGGACTATCATGTAAAAATAAGAAAGTAACTGGTGTCACATGACTATGGCACAAAGTACCACAGTGCACATTCTTGGACCCCTAAAATTAAGAGATGAGACCAGCTTGCCAGGAGGAATGAGCATCTCCTGTTTGGCTTGCCACACGCCTACCGTGTCCACGGTCTCAGATAATTTTTATAATTCCTTGTAGAAGACAACTTTTTACTGGGATTCTTTGTACAGAAGGCCTAAACTGCCCCAAGAAGATATAGAAAGTTCACTCATGAAACCAAGTTCACAGATTTATTTTTTTTTAAATGTAATTGACTATACAAACATTGCTATCCTTTATTATTTTCATTTATTTGCTAATTTATTCGCGTTCAAACAGAGTGCGTTACTAACTTTACGCAGAGAAGGATGTAAACATGTCTCACCTTTGCCGTGAGGAGCGCGTAAAATTCGAAAAATGCAAATCCGGACCGGTATTTCGAAACTCTTGTATTGCATGCATATTCTTATTATATTGCATTTTACTTCGTGTTAACAGGTTTTCCATAATCCACAGAGTGTATTACCTTGTCAAGTCTGAATAAATTCTTACTTTTGTAACATTCATTTTTGTCCAGGAGTCTACGATGCTGGATTTGTAATGATCCTTGATATTATTGTTCAATGCCTTAACAGATGAATTCTGTTCATTACGCGCTCCTACAGATGTATAAAGTTTATATATTCCGAAAGGTCCACCAGTAGCCACCTTGAAAACTAGATTCCAACCTATGTAGAGAGATGAGTAAAGTTTCAATTATACTTGTATTTATTTTAATGATCGCCGGACTATTGTGAGTAGTATTAATTAAATCATAATCATTCACGTATGTGGGCACGCAAAAAAAGCTCATTACAATAACTATTTTTTCAAGTATTAGTGTTTCTAATTGACTACAGCTCGGTCGGTTTCCCTCAAAACAATGGCACCGTAATTTGAACTTGCTGTCGTATAATGTATTTATTAAAATAATATGTAACATGTAGGCGACTGTGAAATATTGGTACTCTTTTGGAAAAGTGTCGATGAAATTGAAATCATCACAGTTGTAATAGATTTTAAAATATTCATATCTCAGTTGAGTTGTAAGAAGTAGATTACCCGTAGCTGCGAGTACATGTCCTACCTTTTTCAGCATTTCCTTCTGAATACGCCGCAAAATACACCGCAATACATCTGAGAACTAAGGAAAAGATATCCATTTTCCGCTTGTCTGGCAGATACAGGTTTTGTAATAGAAAGGAAAACATACTTGTGTTAACTTTTAATTACAAATAACGAATAATTTATTGTTTGCATATTGAATGTTATCTACACCGGTTAAAAAATCCAAAAAATGTTGTACGAGGTCCTTTGACATGTAACTTCAGTTGACAAATAATACTGAATAGGGTTTACCTTCTTCTTTTTCTCATTATTTTCCATAATATCATTATTTATTTATTTGTCATTATTATTATTTTCTTTGTGCAGTGGACTTCTATTTTAACATTTTAATACTTCTTGATTACATCAGTCTAATTTGTATATATATATATAGTGTAATGTCGTACCACTTTCTTGGTGATGTAATTCGTGAAATATATGTCTAATAAACCGATCCGCTTTTCAGCATAGAAATCAATGTTTAGCTGAAGTTCATTCGTTATGCTTTTGACGTCAGAACCAAATGTCTGACGTGTTCAATTTTGCAAAACTTCATTAAAGTTGTATATTCGCTATATAACTTGACAGTGGATAGGTGTACTATAAGTGTAAGAACACTACAATCGATGAAAAAAGGTGTTCCTTTTCGACAGCATTTGCTTCGAATTCGAAGTTCAAGTAGCAAGCGAATTCTCGGTATTGTTGAGAGCACATATTTTGTCACTTTATTGATGTGCAAACCACACATTTTGAGGAACGATTGTCATTTCAATTTGACCTTCCGAAGTTTGTAGGGGCAGGTTTGGTGTAATGGTTAAGCGCTTGGCTTACGGTGCCGACAAACTGGCTTCGTCCATCCTACATTGGTGCAACAACTGCATTTCAATTGTATATTTTGTGGTGGTTGTGTATGTTTATGTGTGTGTGTGTGTGTGTGTGTGTGTGTGTGTGTGTGTTTATTTTTGTTATTGCTGCATGTCCATGGCGACTCACTCTTACAACTGTGTTAAATGTCTTCATTCATTCCTTTATTCATATCGTTACAGAATTCATTACAGATTTCTCATTGCTAGATGCGCTCAACCAAAAATTAAATTTAAACATCTCAAAGGTAATAGCTTTTCTAATAAAATCGATTAATTAACGTCTTTGAGGTATTCAGTCAGATAATAAATAATTTGGTTCTTCTTTCCTTTGCTTTACACAATCTTATTAGTGCTCGTTGAAACAGTTCTAGAATAAAAATTATGAGGTCTTTGGTATATTCAGTTGGATCAATCGAAGCCGAATGTTATATGAATGTCGCATACACGTAAAGTTTGCTAGTCTTGGGCGCTTTAGATTTCTAACGATGCGCATTTGCGTTAAGACAGACTTCCATGTACACTAGATTTGGAACCCGAATTAAACGCGCTTGACAGACACGTTCGCTTGCTTATTCCTTGAAACAAACATGTTACATTTTCATAAACATCAGAATATATATACGGTTATAAATTTAGTGCACCATATGCGACTTTCGGCAATGTATGCCTCTTTAGTAATGTGCGAAGATATGAACGTTTGAAAAGAAAACTACTTACTAAGGTGATAATATTTATTTTAAACAGCAAACGAATCATTCTAAGAACATAGTTGGGAGATATTCCTTAATTTCAGAATACATTACAAATTTTTATGTAGAAGCAATTAAACGCATAGAAGAATATCGATATGAATCGTATGATAGTAATTTACTTAAACTCAAAGTACACCATTCCATGTTGATTTTTTAATTCTAAAGCTAGGTGAAGGAAAATAGTTTTGACCTTGTTGATTAGCGACAAAGAAATGCGAAATACTACTGGTACATCATAACGCTTAAGTTCTCTTAGTAATGCCTATTTAAATCTTTCATCTGAAGATTGAATGTACAAATTTGATTTTCAATTTGACCTCGAGTCTGAATGTAGAATCAGTATTATAAAATGCATAAAGTCAACAATACAATGTTGTCATTATTAAGGAATGCACCCGCCTGCATTTTGTTACTAATATCAAGAAATATTTATGTTTATAAATTACATTAAAAAGAAAAAACAAATGTCAAGACGAGAACCAGAGGCACTGCACTACACAAAGAACGTCTTTTAACTATACAAATCCACTATGTCGTGGCGTTCCCTTTCCACTGAAGTAAGAAATGACAGCTAGAATGCGTCCTCTTGAACCAGTGTTTTCTATATGTCCCGATGATATTCAAAGGAAAATAAAGCACCAGCACGTAATGCTATGTCCAACCTTTCGATATCTGTCCTTAAAATTTTATTCAAGCATATTTAATAGCACTATCGAATGCAAATTCGAACGCCACAACTCGCGGACAGCTTGCTCGCTAACTCGCCATGTTGATTCGTATTTTGCAGGGTATAAAGACCAGATCGGTGCCAAGACATGACTGTGATAAAAAGGGATATTAAAGTTGCACTAGCTGTCGTTTTCCGTATTAAAAATAAATGCTGTAATTTTTAACCCTGGACTCTCTCCTGAAGTTATCCCTTTATACGAAATTACATTGTTATATTCGTTCGATAAGTATTGGAAAAAATAATTAAAATGCAATTAAATACTTACGACCTACCCGCACAAAGTCGGTAAATTTTTCTTTACTTGGCATGCCCAATGTATCAATGACCTAGCTAGCTAACGCGAGATCAGGATACTTTCAATAATAACAACAACAGTGTTGACGTACATAGAGCTATCGAAGATGAGACGTCCCCCATTAAAGACAGAATTCGAGGGCATCTGGGATGAAAAAGACTGGGACGAAACATTGTTTAGAAAAAGGATAACATGGGAGTTGCATTGGAGCGATGGGAAGCTGTGAGAGTTGTCAAATTGCAGAAAATACTTGGTTAGTGTTTACACTTTTCCACACCACGTGGAAATGTCTTTGCATTGGTTACTTACGTCTTTGCATTACGAAAACGGGTCAATAATTACTGTTATTATATAAGGTAGTCTCTGATATCTAATTATTCATGATAATGTGCAAAGCGGACGACGTAATGAAAATATATGCATCTTGGAAGTAGTATATATAGGGAAAATGCAACTTGGGGCTCCAAAAAGGGACCATGTAACTATTTTATAGAAAGTATTTCGTTCATTTATACTTCTTTTAATAATGAAAAATGACTGAATAACCTTGAAAAGTGTCGTTCTATAATCTCTGTTCAGATTAAAATCATCCATACATGTATTATATTCATAGATAGATATTATCTTTGCTCACATGTATATATTACATATATGTACTCTTAGCCAGGACACTTCAGCAGTTGAACATGCTTAAAACATTAATCTTGTAGCTTTATTTTATTCCATTATCTTTAAAATAAATTTTGCACACCCAAGAGCTAGGGCCTGTTGGGTTTGTACATGAATAATGTAGATCTATATATTTATAGATGCATAATGTATCATTGTTTGCACACTGTTGCATGCATGTTTCTGTCATCATATCCTTCAAATATGATAATGATTTATGTTGAAAATTAATGACTGTGTAGGAATTTGAACTGCGACAATGAACAATTATTTTGGATAGATATATTTGTATCGACATGTATTCTTCCCATGCCAACAATTAAATGAAAACCTCTTTTACTCAAATCCACCTCAAAACAAAGATATATTGTTTACTGATGAGAGATGGCTGAACTTCAGTTAATAGGCAAGGTCAAATGTAATAGACACTCTTGTATTCAAACTTAAGTCCCATGGCTACAATGTACCTGGGATTGCTTCTATCAGTTGTATACAGTTTGAAATTTATAATGTAACACGTTCAATCTGTTAGGTAAATAAAACTAATTTGATGGTGAACTGTATAAAGGGTGTATACTACATAAAAAATTAAAAATAATATCTTGTAGAATTGTGGTATGATTGAGCCAAGGAGGATTCTTGGGGTTTTCTTGTCACATATACACATGTATTTGTTATTTTAGGGCACCATGAATAACATCATTAATGTTAATATCCAAAAGAATTTAAAGAAGATGAGCCATTGATTCAGGCAGCCATCTCTATGCTTCATTGTTTGTTTAAAGGAATCGAAAGCATCATGCATCTTTAAGGTAATTTAAGCAATTTGCTTTCAAAAAATTACGTATTTTATTTTATTTTATTACATTTTATATTATAAAAGGTGCCTTTTTGAAATACATGTCTTAGTTATAAATTATATGATATGGAAAAAAACTATTCAGGGTAACATACATGTATATATATAATGTAACATGTTTTTATTGAGTCCACAATGTTGAAAATTGAGTCATATTATCGACTGACTACTGAAAATATCATTTTACTGTCCTTAAGACATGTCAAATGATACAGTTAAATTTATTAGAGATAATACAAATGGTAGCAACATATGCAATACACACATATATGGGAAATACAAATAGGTAAGATATCTAGTACTATTTCTTATTATACCCCCCCGCAAACGAAGTCTGGGGGGGTATATAGGAATCATCCTGTCTGTCGGTCTGTCTGTGTGTTCGTCTGTCTGTCCAGAAAACTTTAACCTTCACTATAAGTTTTGAACCAAAAGAGACTGGGTATTCATACTACACACGTATATTCCTTGTTGCAAAACCTTTCTTTTTGGTGCCAAAATTTTGGACCTTGGCCTTGACATTTGACTTACTTTTTAAAAACTTTAACCTTAGCCATAACTTGTGAAAGGAAAAAGAGGAGTTGCTGGCTCAGTTATGTGGCAGAAGTCACCATGGAGCTATACAATACATGAATATAAATAATATACTAGAACATATAACACATTACAAAAATATTTGGTTGTAGTGCAATTACGATATCGACTAAGGACGGTCATTTAATTTGACGAAAGCCAAGCAAATGGTGTGGTTAACCGGTTTACGGGCCCACCTTCCCACTCACAGTAACAGCAGAACAATCAAAGGACGTACATTAAAAATCTATAAATAATCCTCCATGTAAAGAACAAGGGTCAACAGGTATCGCATATTGAGAGGTCATAAAAATATAAACACGTAAGGAATTGTAAAACACACAATGGTATAAAAATATATGCGACATCAACATGATAAACCGTGCTCTGCCAGTCTGAAAGCGAGCTAAGACCCTAGATCTGTAGGAGTCCAGACTAACAATCAGAGGGGACGAGGTTCAGAACCATGTCTCCTCTGAAAGAGGTTTGGACAAGGCCCGTCATATAGTCCCCACCGCCCTGTTATTCAAAGTGCAACATTCAAGTAAAAGTCTGAATAAGGCTGTAGAGGGGCCAAATACAAGACCTATAGTCGTTTTGATGATCTCAATATCATATTGTCTATTTAGAAGACGTTTGACTATTTTATTACATGATAAAATAACGTTATCGGAGCCTTTTACTTTCTTTAGTTTATATACGAGATCACCGTAAAAATTAGGATGGGAAATTCCATTGGATACATACCGTTGAAAAGAAATATTTCCAAATTTAGATAGAAGTTCTGAATAACATCTGAAGAATTTGCCGAATGTTTTTCTTAGCTTGTGATATCTGTAACCCTGAGTTAAAAGTTTAGTAGTAATTTGTAAATTTCGTTTATGAAAGTCTAAAACATCGGTGCAGCCTCTGACAAATCGAACTAATTGAGATATATAAATACCATATGATGGGAGTCGAGGGACATCGCCATCGAAGTAAGGGAAATTTACAATAGGAAATCCAAAATCCTCACGTTTATCATAAATATTAGTATATATTAGGTGGTTGATAATTTTGATCTTTAAATCTAAGAAAGGTGTAGATTTATCTCAAGTATTAGGTTTATTCAATGTGAGCTCTGGTGGATATATTTCTGATATAAATTGTTCGAATTCAGGGTTGTCGATAACCAAAATGTCATCCAGATATCTGCAAGTATTATTAAATTTGTCAATGAGGTCAAAACGTTTTGATTTTTGAATAGAAACCATAAAATCCCTCTCATAACAATAAAAATTTTATATTATAAAAGGTGCCTTTTTGAAATACATGTCTTAGTTATAAATTATATGATATGGAAAAAACTATTCAGGGTAACATACATGTATATATATAATGTAACATGTTTTTATTGAGTCCACAATGTTGAAAATTGAGTCATATTATCGACTGACTACTGAAAATATCATTTTACTGTCCTTAAGACATGTCAAATGATACAGTTAAATTTATTAGAGATAATACAAATGGTAGCAACATATGCAATACACACATATATGGGAAATACAAATAGGTAAGATATCTAGTCCTGTTTCTTATTATACCCCCCCCCCCGCAAACGAAGTCTGGGGGGTATATAGGAATCATCTTGTCTGTCGGTCTGTCTGACTGTCGGTCTGTCTGTGTGTTCGTCTGTCTGTCCAGAAAACTTTAACCTTCACTATAAGTTTTGAACCAAAGGAGACTGGGTATTCATACTACACACGTATATTCCTTGTTGCAAAACCTTTCTTTTTGGTGCCAAAATTTTGGACCTTGGCCTTGACATTTGACTTACTTTTTAAAAACTTTAACCTTAGCCATAACTTGTGAAAGGAAAAAGAGGAGTTGCTGGCTCAGTTATGTGGCAGAAGTCACAATGGAGCTATACAATACATGAATATAAATAATATACTAGAACATATAACACATTACAAAAATATTTGGTTGTAGTGCAATTACGATATCGACTAAGGACGGTCATTTAATTTGACAAAAGCCAAGCAAATGGTGTGGTTAACCGGTTTACGGGCCCACCTTCCCACTCACAGTAACAGTAGAACAATCAAAGGACGTTTTTCTTAGCTTGTGATATCTGTAACCCTGAGTTAAAAGTTTAGTAGTAATTTGTAAATTTCGTTTATGAAAGTCTAAAACATCGGTGCAGCCTCTGACAAATCGAACTAATTGAGATATATAGATACCATATGATGGGAGTCGAGGGACATCGCCATCGAAGTAAGGGAAATTTACAATAGGAAATCCAAAATCCTCACGTTTATCATAAATATTAGTATATATTAGGTGGTTGATAATTTTGATGTTTAAATCTAGGAAAGGTGTAGATTTATCTCAAGTATTAGGTTTATTCAATGTGAGCTCTGGTGGATAAATTTCTGATATAAATTGTTCAAATTCAGGGTTGTCGATAACCAAAATGTCATCCAGATATCTGCAAGTATTATTAAATTTGTCAATGAGGTCAAAACGTTTTGATTTTTGAATAGAAACCATAAAATCCCTCTCATAACAATAAAGAAATAAATCTGCTATCAGAGGCGCGCAGTTAGTACCCATAGGAATCCCAACTATTTGTTGATATATCTTGCCATCAAATTGCACAAAAATATTATTCATGAGAAAATCTAGTGCTTTACATAATTCCTTGCAAGTCCAGTTTTTATATGAAATATATTGTTTGTTGGAAAAGAATCCGGAGTTATTGGAAGTACATATGTTCGTTTTAGATTCTCTGTGAAAACGCCATTGTATAAGAGACAGCAACTTGCTTTTAATCAAATCATGAGGTAGAGATGTATAAAGTGTAGAAAAATCAAATATAGAAATTTGAATCGCTTTGAAATTTAGCGAAAGAAGTTTGTCTATAACTTCATGAGAATTTTAATCGACCAAAAGTAATTGATGTTACTATTATGAAATGCGACATCACAATATTTGATAATATGATCTTTTATAGCAGTTAGAGCAGACGTAATATGCTTCGATAGTACCGTAGTAGAGCAGTGGCTAAAATTAGATATGAAACGTGATCTATATGGACTTTTATGTAGTTTTGGGAGCCAATATATGGTTGGTAGATCAGATTTATCAGTTTTAATTTTGAAGTCGGACATGGTCATGAGGTGATCGTGCAAGGTGTTCTCTTTTGAGGTAGGGCTTTCCACATATGTATGAGTGGAGTTTAGTTCGTTTTTAAGTACTTCAATATAATATAGTTTTCAAACAACTATTATGTTTTACCTGCTTTATCAGCAGGAACAAAGACATATTTAGCATGTAAGTCAGCTATCTTCTTTTTAATAGAATTTGGCGTCAATGTATTAGGCTGTTGAAATAAATGCGGATTTCTCGTAAAGTTCTTAATACGGATATCGACAATTCTTAAAATCTCGTATTTCCAATCATTAAAAGCATGAACCTTTACCTGTTCTTTTTTATACCAACGTTTACAATATGTAGTTAAAGCATCTTCTATTACGTCATGGCATTTATGGAAATCTATCCTGGACGGTAACCTATAAAGAGATGGGACTTTCATACTACGCATGTGTATTCCTTGTGGCAAGACCTTTCTGTCGATACCAACATTTTACATTAATGTAAATCTGCAACTATCCACAAGACGTTATCTTCGCTGACCCTGATATATTTGTGTATTTAAACTTTACCATGTATCTGATGTTTCTGCTTTGAATTGTAAATAGTAGATCTTTTATATTGCACATGAGATTCCTCATGAACAGATCTTTCATTTGAAACCATTACTTTTGTCCTTGGTCTATGCCCTACTTTGAATTTTGGTGCCGCGTGGGTGGGAGGGGGGGGGGGTGTATATGTCCCATTAGGACAGTTCTAGTTTTCATAGTAATTAAATATAGAAATACTATTTACAGTAACTACAAAATTTCAAATTTTTATAAAAATTGTTTATTGTTTATAAAACCATGGTCCAGCCCACATGGGTTAACTCCCTTATAAGCTTGCTCATATCAAATATGATTTCTTTAATTATGTGCAAATTGGTATTTTGTTTTGAAGGAATATAATAATATGTGTGTTGAATTATATCAATAACTTTCCCATAGGAATGTGATTGAATAATCTTATAGAAAGTGTTCTTATTTTTATGCAGATCTGACAAAGTCTATAATATCAAGCATTATCGACATAGCATGATGATACAGACTCTGACTTTAAACCTAGTGAGTATTAATGATAGTTAATTACAGCTCCAACTAACAGAATTTTGTGGGTACATGTATATAGGAATCATTCTATCCTTATCTCTGTCTGTCCATCCAAGTTTGTCCAGATCATAAAATCTCTTTGCTTTTGATGTGGTTGATACTTCATACAAGTGTTACACATGATACAATGGTGTGTTCTGACTTGAACCAAGGTCATATTAATCCAAGGTTCAGGTACACTGACACACTAAGACATAACATAATTTTAAATCTGTTTCATATTTCTGTCAATTGTTACCTGTGACACAAGGGTGTGTTATGACCTAAAACCAAGATTATATTTGCAAGGTCAAATTCCCAGTAAGCCCATAATCATGTGTTTTTGTTTTCTACAAGAACTTTTTTAGTTCTACTTATACATAAAAAGTTCCCATACTGGTCTAACATACACTTAATTAAATTGGGAACTAGTAATATAAATATACATATGGAAATCAGTCATTATAGTGCCAAGTTTTGCTTTCACTGACCACTTTTAGTTAATTTAGTTATACTGTTAGCAATTTATTACTAGAAATTTAACATGTATAATTTAGATACCACTAAAGATAGCAGGTGGAATAAAATGAATTACATGTATACATTTCATATTTTTTATAATTTTTTGACTTTCAGAAAACTCCAGCTTATTAAAACAAAGATTAGGCTAAAAATGGATAGTAGTCAAGAAAAAAGGAGTTCCATTACATGCCCAAATGAATAAAGTACACATTCTAGGTGTATTTGGAAGACAGCTTCAGTGTATATAATATACAGAGAGAAACTAGCTTCTTTACTTTGTTATCCGTACTACTGAGCTAAATAAGGACCTGAAAAATCACAGTGCAAAACAAAAACTTTAGCCTCTTCAGATGTTCTGTTAATCTGTCAAATACCAGCATTATTAAGAAAATGCAACATGTATTGAAAAAGTGTAATTTTAATTTTTACTTCTTATAAAAGTACACAGGTCATTGTGAAAATTGAAGCATTTCAATATATATATATATATATATATATATATATATATATATATATATATATATATATATATATATATATATATATATATATATATATATATATAATATATATATATATATATATATATATATATATATATATATATATATATATATATATACCTTTTATGTTATTTTTATTTTATTTTGTGTATAACTTGCATAACACAATAGATTTAACTATGTGACAAAGATGAAACATTATGAAATAACATATATATAATATATATACAATGGCTATGAAAGTTTTAGAACAATTCTGACAGCTAACAGTTTTTTGCCTGGCAGACTAATACATTTCTGGACATGGGTGTAGGTCTCCATCTTGACTTTTATGTGCTTGGTATGTTAATATTTGATACATCTTTCATGAGGGCTATAGAAACTTCTTTTTTCCATCTGTTGTCATTTCTGCAAAATTATCAATACATTAATATGCAATTACAAGAAGACATGCAGTTAATGAAACAAACATGATAAGTAATTTCTAAAGGCTTTAATGTTTTATAATCTTTTGTAACAATTTATAGTAAATAACATATATAATATGAAATGTAAATAAACTTTCAAATGTGATGCCCTTGACCTTTTCTACGCATTATACTTTTAAATTATGTAGAGTAGCATATAAGAGGTCAAGGTCATATATATCATATTAGCTGTTGTACCTCTAATCTTGCATTCCTTTCTTTTAGCAGCTTTTGAAAACATTCCGATACTTCTTTTATTCCTTCTTATTCCGTGGCCTCTAGATTAATTAATTCATGCCATTATTCTAACATTTTCTTGGCTTGCTAAATGACCTGAACCACTTTGTTTCCCTGTTTTACTATAACTGCTCAGTAACTTTTATCTTCCATAGGTACAAAGTAAGTCTCTAATCTGCTATATTGCTATTCTATAATAGAAATTTATATTACATTATAAATAAGCTTAAATATCTTCATTCCTAGCTGCCTTGATCTGGGATCAAACCTGGATTTGATATAGATAAAAGCTATAGTGTGTTTTAAGCAGGACTGTAACCTATTTTGTCACTGATTTTACATGTATATTTATAAATACTATGATAATATAGATATTATCAAATAGAAATACAATACACATTTATAAGTAAAGTAAGCCGGTGTGGCCTAGTGGTATAGCGCTGGACTCCTGATCGGGAGGCCGGGGTTCGAGTCCCGCTCTGGTCATGCCAGTGTCCTATCTTTCGGATGAGACAGTAAAAACCGAGGCCCTGTGTCGTGATATGCATGGCATGTTAAAGATTCCTCACTGCTTCGTGTGGGTCCGTTGCAAAGGTCAAAATTTGTATGCCCCGTATTACGCAGATGCCGTCACCATATACGTGAAATATTCGTGGTGTGACCTTAAACAAAAATCAATCAATCAATCAACAAGTAAAGTATAATACTGACACTTGTAACATGTTTTAATTGTCTTTAGTAATAAACACAGTGAGATGATGCTCAGCAAATGCAGTCCTTAGCTTCAATAGAAGAAGAACTCATTGGAACACATTGTCACATCTCGGATATTTTCGAAAAAGGATAGGAGCCAGTTTTATAAGTTCTCCATCAATTTGCCTATGACCCACTTTTATCGTACAGAAAGACTCTTCTCGTAAAAGAAAGAATTATGAAGGGCTGCATTCAAATTCTACTTTCACATAGCTTCATGTAGATCTACAGAAATGATGAGATATTTTCCAATAAAAATGATATTCTCTCAAAATAAAATAATATATGGAAGTTGAATTGGTGTTTTCCAAGAAACATCAGAAAACATCTTATTTCCTTCTGCATTATATATAGTCAAAACAGTATGAAAGGTATGGATAAGAAAAATGAAATTGTTGGAGAAAAAAAGGAGGGGGGGGGGTATTGAATTGGACATATGAGTAAATGTTGTCATCAAGTTGTCTTCAAGGCAAATAAATTTGTGAATCAGAATCTACTACAATGTATCATAAATAACTATAACTGTTACAAATGAAATGCTTATAATTGAAGACAAAAAACGGAAACAAGTGTGTGTGTGTGTGTGTGTGAGTGGGGGGCGGGGGGGGGGGGGGGCGCTAACTCCCATAACACTATTTCTTTTTTCTTGTTCCTTTAATGGGTAAATTACAATTTATTATAGTTGTAACTAAACTGTTTTATATACATGCACTCCACTTTGTTGTGATTACGTTATAATCAAAATATAATATTGTTGCAGTACTGTAAAAATAATTCTTCATGAGCCCCTTTCGGGGGCCCCTCGATCAAACCACGTTGGACAACTACTGTGACATAAATCTTTAAAATATTCATTGCACAAAGTCAAATGACTAATGACAGTATTACTAATCATTTTTAACTGTGCTTTTGTGTTGTTAGTGTGTAATTACACATCTAAAAGTGTTTATAGTTTGATAAAACACGTTTTACGAAGTTATACTCACCGTTACACTCGAGTCCTTTGTTTATGTCACGTGGTATGCTGACCCAATCTACATGCATGTCAAATGTTGAGTAAATGGTGAGGATAACGGACATTTCTCAATTTTCCGGTTCTTATGAACGCGTTAATTCGTCAACAGAGCCGACTTTCGATTTAGTTTAACTGTATTTTGTAGTTTTATGGTACTTAGCTTCAGATAAGTAAATGATACATATTATTTATGAAATACCAATTCCGACAGCTAGTACAACTTTAAAGCCATAACACGGAATGAATATTTGATGGTTTTGTTTGTAGTCACAAATACATTCGATCTACATCAAGCTACCGTTCGGAGTTTCTCTAACATTATCCAACGAAACAAGATAAAGTCTTATTATGTAAATAAATCTGTAACAGTTTGCTGGCGATTTGTGCCATTCAAATTTGCGTTTGTTGGCATTTTGAAAACATTATTGAATGAAATTTTGAGGACAGATATCAAAAGGTTAGGCATTAATCTACATGTATGCGCTTTATTTTCCTATGATTATCATCGGAACTTGTAGTAAATTCTGATTTAGGAAGCTGCATTCTGACTGTCATTTTTTACCTCAGGGAAAGGGAACAAGACGATATGGGGGATTTGAATAGCTAAAAGGCACTCTTCATGTAACGAAGTGCCTGTGCCTGAACTACACGAAATTAAGCTATATGTGTATGACACGCTACGCCGCATTTTAATGACTCACTGAATAGTTTATGTGCTGCAAAAAATATATGAGACATGATTTTCAGGACATTTGCCAAAATTTATCCTATCTAGGAAAGATTATCTTTGATGAGTCAGTTCAGCATAAGTAAGCGTACTAATTTAGATCACTATAGAACGCTTCTAAAACTAAACGATTCTGAAAATCACAGTTTCCCGTTTGACATTATAAATGGCAAGTTCTCGTTAAAAAAGTTGAATGAATATCAAAATTCTATATAGTTAGAAAATAATCACATAACAATTAAATCGAATTTTCTATCTAATATTGACAGCTGCAAGTAATACTTTGGAAGTCCTAGCATACAACAATATAACTCATCTACGTGTATTGTTTTCAAGGTTCCGTCATTGATATAAACGATCCAATATTTTTGGCATTGCTGTATATTTGTATAAACATTTTTTTAAATTGTAGTTTAATTATGAGGTCATTGTTAAAGCATATATTGTCCTTCTCTACGAAATCTCCTTCCTTTGTTTTCAGTTATAATTTTGTTAAATAAATACATGATTTGGACATTCAAAGTGATTAATATAAAAGAAAAACAAATATCACCAAGCATTCGACTGTAATACCATTGCGGTCAGATGAAGTAAAAAAAAGTAAAAAAAAAAAGGTCATTAACCGGTTTAAGGTCACACGTGTCAAATCTACACGCTAACAACTCAAAAAAGACTGACCGTTTTAAAATATTATAGTTACTAATCGACACAGGGAGAAGGGATGAACAGATTACAAGAAGTAGAGATGTCATAAAAATATTAAAAGCGATATCATAACATAAGTACATAGAAGAGATTTCACCTACCTTTGACTTCTAAGAGAAGACATTAGAACAATGTAGATTACTTACCAAAAAAGAATTGGTATTTTGTATTTTCCTGTACATAAGTATAGTAAAAATGTTAAAGACCAATTGCAATACAATGATTCTATGTTAAGAAAATTAAACAAGAACCAAAAGGCAATTTTATTTAGGGTTTTGGTGATGATGATAATATCCATTTCCCTATTTATGTGATCCCCCTCCCTACTCATGTACCCTAAAAATATACAAAACACACAAAAGTCCATAAATACCTTAAAAGTATTTCTCCGTTTTTGAACATTCGCATTTGTTTTCTTTCCTTTATTCACTACATTTTGTCTGTAAGTCGATCCGACAAAATGAGACATTCTTTCAGACTTGTAATTTACGGTAACTATCGTGCCGTATGAATTTATTATGAGCTCGGCACACGACAGACATAAAATATGCGACACAGGGCAAAAATGTTCAAAGAATAAAACCGTTTCTGTTTGTTTGTAGATATTCAATAATCACGTTACTTAGCATCCCACGTGACAACTGTAAAATGCGAGTCTGAATTGAATAGCATTTGAATTACTTGTAGGTAATTTAAGTAATAAACCACAAACTGCTGAATCACTGGCACTCTATATATATATATATATATATATATATATTACTGAAAATCCAGTCATCGCCGCACTTCGTCTGAAAACAGACATAGCTGCACCTAACTTTAAGTGGCTGGTACAAATATATTATTAGTGTTACAAAGATGAAATTTGCACAGATTATATAAAAATGAATTCCCTTACTTTCAAGAGTGAGTTGATCGGAGTACTTGCAATATTTTCGGATATATATTTTGAGGTGCGGCGAAATCCAAAATGAAAAGTGCGGCTATTTCCATCGAGTATATATAAATGTATATGTTTTTTGAGATGGAAGATAACTCTTTGAAGCTTAATTCTTTCTTGTGTAATTAAATAGGTCAAGTTTGATAAAGGTAAGAGGTTATTGGAAAGTAGTAAAAAATTGGATGAACGATTGTGAAATAAAGCAACACTCGATAATATAAAATATTTTAAAAATAATCTGGGGAATGGAAACGTCGAAGCTAAATTGGTATTCTAATGATGAATATAATGATGATAAAATAAATAAACAAATTTCATAAATATATAAAAAAAAAAAGAGAAAAGGAATAGCAGAGATTGTTGAATAAGTAATTATAAATTGTGTCCATGCATGGACATGTCCATGTTTTTTGAAACTTTGAAGTGTTTGAACAGGATTTTATGACATCTTGTATTGATCTAATATCAAGGGCTCTCATTAATAAAAATTTCTACATGATGCGGTCTTTCTGTGAACGCCTGCTACATAAATCACCAAGGAGATCACTCTGACCAACACGCATTAATTATTGATGATGACCCTTACTCAGAAAATGTAATTAGACAAAAACAATGGCAATCGTGATAGATATATATCACTTGGCATTATAGGAGTTATCTTTCGTGAAAACATTTTCTTCTGTAGTCAGTTAAAACAGTAATAAATCAAATTGAAAATCATGTGTATTTTTAAAGTATAAACTTTAATAAATAAATTTTATAAATACACTGGCATTCAAAGCAAATATGTAGTAAAAAGTAAATATTGATCAACTAAGCGTAGTCTCAAAACAAACACCAACTGGAAATGTATTTTCTAGGTCAGTCAAACGCTTTGCATTGGTAGGTTCCTGTAAGCGCTTTCATGACCAGATTAAAATGCAGCTAATTCTGGATTTACAGTTTGAAAAGTGCAGCGAAGTCTTGATTCAGACAATAATATTCCACATTACCTTTATGTAAAAAATGATATATTTATCTTTAATTTTTAGTAAAAGTATAATGAAATTAAAAATATGTGAAATTAAATCACATGAAACTAAAGGCGATGGATTCAAATCAAAGAGAGAGCGGGGAAGGATTGCCAAGCCCATATGATGGATTGTCGGTGCTAACGCGGAGGTTAATGATTTTGTTTGGTACATCTATAGTCAATCAAATAAAAAAGGGGTGTTGCCCCTATGCTTAGAGGGGCAGGCGTGGTGTAGTGGTTAAGCGCTTGGCTTGCGGCGCCGATGATCCGGATTCGATTCCCGGGTCTCGCCACTATGTTTAAGGGGTTGGTAACCTCCTGCTTCCATGTCGCGATATAACTGAAATATTGTTGAAAGCGACGTAAAACACCAATCAACCGATCAACATATGCTTAGATGCATAGTTTACTGTATTTACGATTTACGAATTAAAAATTAAAAATATCGCTGTAGGTATTTAATCTTTTGAGACTAAATTGAGAGTAAATATATTAACTAAGTCTGAACCGACATTTCATGTCCGTGTTAAAATTACACAAAAACGACAAGAAAATGTCATAATATGAGTGCTTAGTTAATTGTGACCTTAAGTTTTGACAGTCGCGATAGAAACACATTAATATTCGATGCATCACCATATTAATCTGAATTGTTACCTTAGGCCATAATTGATACGCTGTCATAGACATAATCTGGAAAAAAAAATTCACAAAGGTGGCATTTTTCAATATTGCATAAAAACCTGTAAAATAATGCAATCTGCGCAATGCATTTAGTTCAATTTCAAAGGCTATTTTATTTTTCTATTATATTTTTGTTTTTATTTATTTATTTATTTATTTGAAAAAAGTCTTGCTTCATTAAAACTTGTATGAATATAACCAATTATTAGACTGATTACAATTGTAAGAGGTGTCCATTGACGACTACTTTCAAACAAAACCTTTAACGTCACATGTTAGTTTTAATCCAGAATTTAAAATTGTATTATTAACAGAGGTACATGTATATACGTATTCATATTTATTAGTAGGTCAATACCACTGATGTTGGCCGTTTGAATCTGTGCTCTACTGTACTTCAAATTTAGCTGTAAAGAAAGGTAGTAGTATTGCAATAGTTTTACCAGAGGGGCTTCATGCATCCTATTCAAACTTCGACCTCTAGATATCTAAATGATATTTTAATAATCGATAACCCTGAGTTTGAAAACTATATTACTGACATTTATCCTCCTGCACTCTAAGTAGACGAAGCCAATACGCATTTCGACATCGACAGTATAAGCTTGACATCATCAATAAAACCACAGGTCTTGTATTGGGTCCCCTTACAGCCCTATACAGACTTATACTTGAGCGATTCACGCTAAGTAACAGGGTGGTGAGGACTCTGTTGGTCTTGTCCAAAACTTTTCTAGAGGAGGGAATGTCCCGAGCCTCGTCCCTCTGACTGTCAGTCGGGACTCCTATAGATCATGGATCTGACCTTACAGGCGGGCAGGACAGAGCACGTTTTACTCATATTGATGTCATCTTGTTTATTTTTTACACTAGCATGTTCTATAATCGTATTGTGTTAAAATTCTTATGACCTCTCGCCTTGAGGGACTTGTTGATCCTTCTTCTATATATGGAGGGTTATTTATAATTATTGAATGTGTTCTTTAGTTGTGCTTCTTTTGGAGAGAGTGGAAAGGTAGGTGCCGAAAACCGGTTTACCATACCAAATAAATGGCGTTTTTCACTTTAATTGGCCGTCCTAAATAGATATACCTCTATCCAAAAGAATTAAAGGACACAAAAGCCGTTGAAAGATTAAAAGTTCTATAGTGATTTATAATGAAAAGAGTGCGACGGAGTCTGGATTGAAACTCTGAAAATCTGTATTCAGTAATACTGAAACTCAGAACATATATATGTTAGTCATTAAATAGATATTATAAAATGAGTATACCCGCATGCATCTTTGCATACGAGAAAATTGATATTGCTTAAAAGTGCAGCTAACTCGATTTTTATTTAACAAAGTACAGCAAAGAGTATATTGACACACTGGTCTTACAAAAGTTTCACAACTCTAAATATCACATTGTAAAACATTGTCATCTTCTAGTGGTAGATTTATGACTACATTCCATAACGATCTATAGAAGAATTTGTGTTTCGAGATAACAATATACTTCTGCTTAAGAACACTGATGAACATACAAGCCTTTGAAACATTAGGTGGTATAAAGAGCAATAAGAACGCATATATACCCATATGTATAGCAGAACAAGTGGATTCAGACACTTTCAGAGTTCTATAGTTTACATTACAATATATCGTATTCTTGTGATCGTAAATCTATGACTGCACTCATTGATTGATTCTGTTTTGTTTTACGTCACACCACGAATATTTCACGAATATGGTGACGGCCTCTGCCTGATACGGAGCATACAAATTTTGACCTTTGCAACGGACCCACCCGAAGCAGTGAGGGATCTTTAACGTGCCATGCATACCACGACACAGGGCCTCGGTTTTTACTGTCTCATCCGAAATACATGACATCGGCATGTCCAAGGAGGGACTCGAACCCCGGCCTCCCGATCAGGAGTCCGACGCGATACCACTAGGCCACGCCGGCTTATGACTGCACTGAAAAATGAGTCCCAGACGAATTTTGTGATTTGTGACCCAAACAATGAAGGTACACACAAGTCTTTGAAAACAGAAAAAGGACTAAAGTAAGGCTAAACCCGGATTAATCGTAAAGAGAGTGCGGCGAAGTCTGGATTGAGACAGCTATTTTCCAAATTGAGTTTTAGAAATATTTTATCGTTTTTAGAATAAAACATATATTCTTATCGGTTCCTAAGTGCTTATATACTACAATAACGCCTCTAAATATCTGTATTCAGTGATACTGTATCTCAGAACATATATTTGTAAATTATTGAATATATACCGTATAATAAGTATACACGCATGCATCTTTTTACAGATGAAAATTTACTCATTGTAAAAATAGAGGTTATTCCGGATTCATGATAAACAAAGTGCAGCCAATTTCTGATTCAGACACTGGTCTTTCAGAACCCTATTTATAACTTCATGTATCACAATATGATAAACTGTTTTTCTTCTAATGCTAGACTTATGACTACATTGAAAAGTGATCTATCGAGGAATTTGTATTTTGAGATAAAACATATCTCTGCTGAAGACAACTTTTAACACACGAAGAGCGGTTACACCCCTATTTATAGTAAAAAGAAGTGCAGCTAATTCTGAAATCAGAGAGCTATCTGAAAACTGCTATTTATTCAAAACTTTATTCTTTACATTACGATATATCGTATTCTCTAGTGTAAATTTATGAATAGACTTAAACAAAGAGACTAAAGAAGTATTTTCTGATTCGTGATTACAATATACCTCTGTCCCAAACAATCGAGTTACACACAAGCCTTTGAAAACAGAAAAAGGTCCAAAGTGCGGCTAGACCCGGATTTATAGTAAAGAGAGTGCGGCGAAGTCTGGATTGAGACAGCCATATGAAAATTAGGTTTTAGAACTCTGTTACCGTTATTATAATTGGGTATATATTCCAATGGCTTATTTTGTGATTGCATTCCACAATAACGCCCCTACATATCCATATTCAGTAATACTGAATTTCAGAACATATATATGTAAACCATTTAATAGATACCATATAAGGTGTGTACCTCCATTCATCCTTATACCAATGAAAATGTATATTGCGTAAATACGGCTATCTCTGGATTTGTAGTGTATAAAATCCATACAAGTCTAGATTGACACAGTTGTCTTGCAGAATAATTTTCAGAATTGTGTATATCACATTATAATACTTTCTGTTATTTTAGTGGGACATTTATGACTGCATTCCTTAACGGTCTATAGAGGAATTTGTATTTCGTAATGAAAATATATCACTGCTTAAGAAAACTAATGTACATGCAAGCCGTTGACAAGGTAAGAGGATTACACCCGTATTGATAGTAACACACATGCAGCAATATGTGTATTCAGACAGTTGGTTTTTTTTTTTAGAACTCTATAGTTTACAATATTATATATCGTGTTCTTCAGTCCTAATATTATGACTGCACTCACAAAATGAGTCACAGAATAATTTTGTGATTGGTGATTACATTATACCTCTGTTCCAGACAATCGAGGTACACACAAAACCTTTGAAAACAGGAAAAGGCCCAAAGTGCGGCTAAACCCGGATTTATATTAAAGAGAGTGCGGCGAAGTCTGGATTGAGACAGCCATATGAAAATTAGGTTTTAGAACTCTGTTACCGTTATTATAATTGGGTATATATTCCAATGGCTTCTTTTGTGATTGCATTCCACAATAACGCCCCTACATATCCATATTCAGTAATACTGAATTTCAAAACATATATATGTAAACCATTTAATAGATGCCATATAAGTTGTGTACCTCCATTCATCCTTATACCAATGAAAATGTATATTGCGTAAATACGGCTATCTCTGGATTTGTAGTGTATAAAATCCATACAAGTCTAGATTGACACAGTTGTCTTGCAGAATAATTTTCATAATTGTGTATATCACATTATAAAAGTTTCTGTTATTTTAGTGGGACATTTGTGACTGCATTCCTTAACGGTCTATAGAGGAATTTGTATTTCGTAATGAAAATATATCACTGCTTAAGAAAACTAATGTACATGCAAGCCGTTGACAAGTTAAGAGGATTACACCCGTATTGATAGTAACACACATGCAGCAATATCTGTATTCAGACAGTTGGGTTTTTTTTAGAACTCTATAGTTTACAATATTATATATCGTGTTCTTCAGTCCTAATATTATGACTGCACTCACAAAATGAGTCACAGAATAATTTTGTGATTGGTGATTACATTATACCTCTGCTCCAGACAATCGAGGTACACACAAACCTATGAAAACAGGAAAAGGCCCAAAGTGCGGCTAAACCCGGATTTATATTAAAGAGAGTGCGGCGAAGTCTGGATTGAGACAGCCATATGAAAATTAGGTTTTAGAACTCTGTTACCGTTATTATAATTGGGTATATATTCCAATGGCTTCTTTTGTGATTGCATTCCACAATAACGCCCCTACATATCCATATTCAGTAATACTGAATTTCAGAACATATATATGTAAACCATTTAATAGATACCATATAAGGTGTGTACCTCCATTCATCCTTATACCAATGAAAATGTATATTGCGTAAATACGGCTATCTCTGGATTTGTAGTGTATAAAATCCATACAAGTCTAGATTGACACAGTTGTCTTGCAGAATAATTTTCAGAATTGTGTATATCACATTATAATACTTTCTGTTATTTTAGTGGGACATTTATGACTGCATTCCTTAACGGTCTATAGAGGAATTTGTATTTCGTAATGAAAATATATCACTGCTTAAGAAAACTAATGTACATGCAAGCCGTTGACAAGGTAAGAGGATTACACCCGTATTGATAGTAACACACATGCAGCAATATGTGTATTCAGACAGTTGGTTTTTTTTTTAGAACTCTATAGTTTACAATATTATATATCGTGTTCTTCAGTCCTAATATTATGACTGCACTCACAAAATGAGTCACAGAATAATTTTGTGATTGGTGATTACATTATACCTCTGTTCCAGACAATCGAGGTACACACAAAACCTTTGAAAACAGGAAAAGGCCCAAAGTGCGGCTAAACCCGGATTTATATTAAAGAGAGTGCGGCGAAGTCTGGATTGAGACAGCCATATGAAAATTAGGTTTTAGAACTCTGTTACCGTTATTATAATTGGGTATATATTCCAATGGCTTCTTTTGTGATTGCATTCCACAATAACGCCCCTACATATCCATATTCAGTAATACTGAATTTCAAAACATATATATGTAAACCATTTAATAGATGCCATATAAGTTGTGTACCTCCTTTCATCCTTATACCAATGAAAATGTATATTGCGTAAATACGGCTATCTCTGGATTTGTAGTGTATAAAATCCATACAAGTCTAGATTGACACAGTTGTCTTGCACAATACTTTTCATAATTGTGTATATCACATTATAAAAGTTTCTGTTATTTTAGTGGGACATTTGTGACTGCATTCCTTAACGGTCTATAGAGGAATTTGTATTTCGTAATGAAAATATATCACTGCTTAAGAAAACTAATGTACATGCAAGCCGTTGACAAGTTAAGAGGATTACACCCGTATTGATAGTAACACACATGCAGCAATATCTGTATTCAGACAGTTGGGTTTTTTTTAGAACTCTATAGTTTACAATATTATATATCGTGTTCTTCAGTCCTAATATTATGACTGCACTCACAAAATGAGTCACAGAATAATTTTGTGATTGGTGATTACATTATACCTCTGCTCCAGACAATCGAGGTACACACAAACCTATGAAAACAGGAAAAGGCCCAAAGTGCGGCTAAACCCGGATTTATATTAAAGAGAGTGCGGCGAAGTCTGGATTGAGACAGCCATATGAAAATTAGGTTTTAGAACTCTGTTACCGTTATTATAATTGGGTATATATTCCAATGGCTTCTTTTGTGATTGCATTCCACAATAACGCCCCTACATATCCATATTCAGTAATACTGAATTTCGGAACATATATATGTAAACCATTTAATAGATACCATATAAGGTGTGTACCTCCATGCATCCTTATACCAATCAATATGTATATTGCGTAAATACGGCTATCTCTGGATTTGTAGTGTATAAAATCCATACAAGTCTAGATTCACACAGTTGTCTTGCAGAATCGAGGTACATACAAGCCTTTGAAAACAGAAAAAGGTCCAAAGTGCGGCTAAACCCGGATTTATAGTAAAGAGAGTGCGGCGAAGTCTGGATTGAGACAGCCATATGAAAATTAGGTTTTAGAACTCTGTTACCGTTATTATAATTGGGTATATATTCCAATGGCTTCTTTTGTGATTGCATTCCACAATAACGCCCCTACATATGCATATTCAGTAATACTGAATTTCAGAACATATATATGTAAACCATTTAATAGATACCATATAAGGTGTGTACCTCCATGCATCCTTATACCAATCAATATGTATATTGCGTAAATACGGCTATCTCTGGATTTGTAGTGTATAAAATCCATACAAGTCTAGATTGACACAGTTGTCTTGCAGAATACTTTTCAGAATTGTGTATATCACATTATAATATTTTCTGTTATTTCAGTGGGACATTTATGACTGCATTCCTTAACGGTCTATAGAGGAATTTGTATTTCGTAATGAAAATATATCACTGCTTAAGAAAACTAATGTACATGCAAGCCGTTGACAAGGTAAGAGGATTACACCCGTATTGATAGTAACACAAATGCAGCAATATCTGTATTCAGACAGTTGGGGTTTTTTTTAGAACTCTATAATTTACAATATTATATATCGTGTTCTTCAGTCCTAATCTTATGAGTGCACTCACAAAATGAGTCACAGAATAATTTTGTGATTGGTGATTACATTTTACCTCTGCTCCAAGCAATCGAGATACATACAAGCCTTTGAAAACAGAAAAAGGTCCAAAGTGCGGCTAAACCCGGATTTATAGTAAAGAGAGTGCGGCGAAGTCTGGATTGAGACAGCCATATGAAAATTAGGCTTTAGAACTCTGTTACCGTTATTATAATTGGGTATATATTCCAATGGCTTCTTTTGTGATTGCATTCCACAATAACGCCCCTACATATCCATATTCAGTAATACTGAATTTCAGAACATATATATGTAAACCATTTAATAGATACCATATAAGGTGTGTACCTCCATGCATCCTTATACCAATCAATATGTATATTGCGTAAATACGGCTATCTCTGGATTTGTAGTGTATAACATCCATACAAGTCTAGATTGACACAGTTGTCTTGCAGAATACTTTTCAGAATTGTGTATATCACATTATAATATTTTCTGTTATTTCAGTGGGACATTTATGACTGCATTCCTTAACGGTCTATAGAGGAATTTGTATTTCGTAATGAAAATATATCACTGCTTAAGAAAACTAATGTACATGCAAGCCGTTGACAAGGTAAGAGGATTACACCCGTATTGATAGTAACACAAATGCAGCAATATCTGTATTCAGACAGTTGGGTTTTTTTTTTAGAACTCTATAATTTACAATATTATATATCGTGTTCTTCAGTCCTAATCTTATGAGTGCACTCACAAAATGAGTCACAGAATAATTTTGTGATTGGTGATTACATTTTACCTCTGCTCCAAGCAATCGAGGTACATACAAGCCTTTGAAAACAGAAAAAGGTCCAAAGTGCGGCTAAACCCGGATTTATAGTAAAGAGAGTGCGGCGAAGTCTGGATTGAGACAGCCATATGAAAATTAGGCTTTAGAACTCTGTTACCGTTATTATAATTGGGTATATATTCCAATGGCTTCTTTTGTGATTGCATTCCACAATAACGCCCCTACATATCCATATTCAGTAATACTGAATTTCAGAACATATATATGTAAACCATTTAATAGATACCATATAAGGTGTGTACCTCCATTCATCCTTATACCAATGAAAATGTATATTGCGTAAATACGGCTATCTCTGGATTTGTAGTGTATAAAATGCATACAAGTCTAGATTGACGCAGTTGTCTTGCAGAATACTTTTCAGAATTGTGTATATCACATTATAATATTTTCTGTTATTTTAGTGGGACATTTATGACTGCATTCCTTAACGGTCTATAGAGGAATTTGTATTTCGTAATGAAAATCTATCACTGCTTAAGAAAACTAATGCACATGCAAGCCGTTGACAAGGTAAGAGGATTACACCCGTATTGATAGTAACACACATGCAGCAATATCTGTATTCAGACAGTTGGGGTTTTTTTTAGAACTCTATAGTTTACAATATTATATATCGTCTTCTTCAGTCCTAATATTATGACTGCACTTACAAAATGAGTCACAGAATAATTTTGTGATTGGTGATTACATTTTACCTCTGCTCCAAGCAATCGAGGTACATACAAGCCTTTGAAAACAGAAAAAAGTCCAAAGTGCGGCTAAACCCGGATTTATAGTAAAGAGAGTGCGGCGAAGTCTGGATTGAGACAGCCATATGAAAATTAGGTTTTAGAACTCTGTTACCGTTATTATAATTGGGTATATATTCCAATGGCTTCTTTTGTGATTGCATTCCACAATAACGCCCCTACATATCCATATCCAGTAATACTGAATTTCAGAACATATATATGTAAACCATTTAATAGATACCATATAAGGTGTGTACCTCCATGCATCCTTATACCAATCAATATGTATATTGCGTAAATACGGCTATCTCTGGATTTGTAGTGTATGAAATCCATACAAGTCTAGATTGACACAGTTGTCTTGCAGAATACTTTTCAGAATTGTGTATATCACATTATAATATTTTCTGTTATTTCAGTGGGACATTTATGACTGCATTCCTTAACGGTCTATAGAGGAATTTGTATTTCGTAATGAAAATATATCACTGCTTAAGAAAACTAATGTACATGCAAGCCGTTGACAAGGTAAGAGGATTACACCCGTATTGATAGTAACACAAATGCAGCAATATCTGTATTCAGACAGTTGGGGTTTTTTTTAGAACTCTATAATTTACAATATTATATATCGTGTTCTACAGTCCTAATAGTATGACTGCACTCACAAAATGAGTCACAGAATAATTTTGTGATTGGTGATTACATTTTACCTCTGCTCCAAGCAATCGAGGTACATACAAGCCTTTGAAAACAGAAAAAGGTCCAAAGTGCGGCTAAACCCGGATTTATATTAAAGAGAGTGCGGCGAAGTCTGGATTGAGACAGCCATATGAAAATTAGGTTTTAGAACTCTGTTACCGTTATTATAATTGGGTATGTATTCCAATGGCTTCTTTTGTGATTGCATTCCACAATAACGCCCCTACATATCCATATTCAGTAATACTGAATTTCAGAACATATATATGTAAACCATTTAATAGATACCATATAAGGTGTGTACCTCCATTCATCATTTTACCAATGAAAATGTATATTGCGTAAATACGGCTATCTCTGGATTTGTAGTGTATAAAATCCATACAAGTCTAGATTGACACAGTTGTCTTGCAGAAAAATTTTCAGAATTGTGTATATCACATTATAATATTTTCTGTTATTTTAGTGGGACATTTATGACTGCATTCCTTAACGGTCTATAGAGGAATTTGTATTTCGTAATGAAAATATATCACTGCTTAAGAAAACTAATGTACATGCAAGCCGTTGACAAGGTAAGAGGATTACACCCGTATTGATAGTAACACACATGCAGCAATATCTGTATTCAGACAGTTGGGGTTTTTTTTTTAGAACTCTATAGTTTACAATATTATATATCGTGTTCTTCAGTCCTAATATTATGACTGCACTCACAAAATGAGTCACAGAATAATTTTGTGATTGGTGATTACATTTTACCTCTGCTCCAAGCAATCGAGGTACATACAAGCCTTTGAAAACAGAAAAAGGTCCAAAGTGCGGCTAAACCCGGATTTATAGTAAAGAGAGTGCGGCGAAGTCTGGATTGAGACAGCCATATGAAAATTAGGTTTCAGAACTCTGTTACCGTTATTATAATTGGGTATATATTCCAATGGCTTATTTTGTGATTGCATTCCACAATAACGCCCCTACATATCCATATTCAGTAATACTGAATTTCAGAACATATATATGTAAACCATTTAATAGATACCATATAAGGTGTGTACCTCCATGCATCCTTATACCAATCAATATGTATATTGCGTAAATACGGCTATCTCTGGATTTGTAGTGTATAAAATCCATACAAGTCTAGATTGAGACAGTTGTCTTGCAGAATACTTTTCAGAATTGTGTATATCACATTATAATATTTTCTGTTATTTCGGTGGGACATTTATGACTGCATTCCTTAACGGTCTATAGAGGAATTTGTATTTCGTAATGAAAATATATCACTGCTTAAGAAAACTAATGTACATGCAAGCCGTTGACAAGGTAAGAGGATTACACCGGTATTGATAGTAACACAAATGCAGCAATATCTATATTCAGACAGTTGGGTTTTTTTTAAAACTCTATAGTTTACAATATTATATATCGTGTTCTTCAGTCCTAATATTATGACTGCACTTACAAAATGAGTCACAGAATAATTTTGTGATTGGTGATTACATTATACCTCTGCTCCAAGCAATCGAGGTACACACAAAACCTTTGAAAACAGGAAAAGGCCCAAAGTGTGGCTAAACCCGGATTTATATTAAAGAGAGTGCGGCGAAGTCTGGATTGAGACAGCCATATGAAAATTAGGTTTTAGAACTCTGTTACCGTTATTATAATTGGGTATATATTCCAATGGCTTCTTTTGTGATTGCATTCCACAATAACGCCCCTACATATCCATATTCAGTAATACTGAATTTCAGAACATATATATGTAAACCATTTAATAGATACCATATAAGATGTGTACCTCCATGCATCCTTATACCAATCAATATGTATATTGCGTAAATACGGCTATCTCTGGATTTGTAGTGTATAAAATCCATACAAGTCTAGATTGACACAGTTGTCTTGCAGAATACTTTTCAGAATTGTGTATATCACATTATAATATTTTCTGTTATTTCAGTGGGACATTTATGACTGCATTCCTTAACGGTCTATAGAGGAATTTGTATTTCGTAATGAAAATATATCACTGCTTAAGAAAACTAATGTACATGCAAGCCGTTGACAAGGTAAGAGGATTACACCCGTATTGATAGTAACACACATGCAGCAATATGTGTATTCAGACAGTTGGGGTTTTTTTTAGAACTGTATAGTTTACAATATCATATCTCGTGTTCTTCAGTCCTAATATTATGACTGCACTCACAAAATGAGTCACAGAATAATTTTGTGATTGGTGATTACATTTTACCTCTGCTCCAGACAATCGAGGTACACAGAAAACCTTTGAAAACAGGAAAAGGCCCAAAGTGCGGCTAAACCCGGATTTATGGTAAAGAGAGTGCGGCGAAGTCTGGATTGAGACAGCCATATGAGAATTAGGTTTTAGAACTCTGTTACCGTTATTATAATTGGGTATATATTCCAATGGCTTCTTTTGTGATTGCATTCCACAATAACGCCCCTACATATACATATTCAGTAATACTGAATTTCAGAACATATATATGTAAACCATTTAATAGATACCATATAAGGTGTGTACCTCCATTCATCCTTAAACCAATCAATATGTATATTGCGTAAATACGGCTATCTCTGGATTTGTAGTGTATAAAATCCATACAAGTCTAGATTGGCACAGTTGTTTTGCAGAATACTTTTCAGAATTGTGTATATCACATTATAATATTTTCTGTTATTTCAGTGGGACATTTATGACTGCATTCCTTAACGGTCTATAGAGGAATTTGTATTTCGTAATGAAAATATATCACTGCTTAAGAAAACTAATGTACATGCAAGCCGTTGACAAGGTAAGAGGATTACACCCGTATTGATAGTAACACAAATGCAGCGATATCTGTATTCAGACAGTTGGGTTTTTTTTACAACTGTATAATTTACAATATTATATATCGTGTTCTTCAGTTCTAATCTTATGAGTGCACTCACAAAATGAGTCACAGAATAATTTTGTGATTGGTGATTACATTTTACCTCTGCTCCAAGCAATCGAGGTACATACAAGCCTTTGAAAACAGAAAAAGGTCCAAAGTGCGGCTAAACCCGGATTTATAGTAAAGAGAGTGCGGCGAAGTCTGGATTGAGACAGCCATATGAAAATTAGGTTTTAGAACTCTGTTACCGTTATTATAATTGGGTATATATTCCAATGGCTTCTTTTGTGATTGCATTCCACAATAACGCCCCCACATATCCATATTCAGTAATACTGAATTTCAGATCATATATATGTAAACTATTCAATAGAGACCATATAAGGTGTGTACCTCCATGCATCCTTATACCAATGAAAATGTATATTGCGTAAATACGGCTATCTCTGGGTTTGTAGTGTATAAAATCCATACAAGTCTTTATTTACACAGTTGTCTTGCAGAATAATTTTCAGAATTCTGTATATCACATTATAATATTTTGTGTTATTTTTTCAGAACTCTATAGTTTACAATATTATATATCGTGTTCTTCAGTCCTAATATTATCACTGCAAGCACAAAATGAGTCACAGAATGATTTTGTGATTGATGATTACATTATACTTCTGCTCCAAACAATCGAAGTACATACAAGCCTTTGAAAACAGAAAAGGTTCCAAAAAGCGGCTAAACCCGGATCTATAGTAAAGAATGTGCGGCGAAGTCTGGATTGAGACAGCCATATGAAAATTAGGTTTTAGAACTCTGTTACCGTTATTATAATTGGGTATATATTCCATTGGCTTCTTTTGTGATTGCATTCCACAATAACGCCCCTACATATCCATATTCAGTAATACTGAATTTCAGAACATATATATGTAAACCATTTAATAGATACCATATAAGGTGTGTACCTCCATGCATCCTTATACCAATGAAAATGTATATTGCGTAAATACGGCTATCTCTGGATTTGTAGTGTATAAAATCCATACAAGTCTAGATTGACACAGTTGTCTTGCAGAATGATTTTCAGATTAGTGTATATAACATTCTAAGATTTTCTGATATTTTAGTGGGACATTTATGACTGCATTCCTTAACGGTCTATAGAGGAATTTGTATTTCGTAATGAAAATATATCACTGCTTAAGAAAACTAATGTACATGCAAGCCGTTGACAAGGTAAGAGGATTACACCCGTATTGATACTAACAGAAATGCAGCAATATCTTTATTCAGACAGTTGGGTTATTTTTTTTAGAACTCTATAGTTTACAGTATTATATATCGTGTTTTTCAGTCCTAATATTATGACTGCACTCACAAAATGAGTCACAGAATAATTTTGTGATTGGTGATTACATTATACCTCTGCTCCAAACAATCGAGGTACACACAAACCTTTGAAAACAGGAAAAGGTCCAAAGTGCGGCTAAACCCGGATTTATAGTAAAGAGAGTGCGGCGAAGTCTGGATTGAGACAGCCATATGAAAATTAGGTTTTAGAACTCTGTTACCGTTATTATAATTGGGTATATATTCCAATGGCTTCTTTTGTGATTGCATTCCACAATAACGCCCCTACATATCCATATTCAGTAATACTGAATTTCAGAACATATATATGTAAACCATTTAATAGATACCATATAAGGTGTGTACCTCCATGCATCCTTATACCAATGAAAATGTATATTGCGTAAATACGGCTATCTCTGGATTTGTAGTGTATAAAATCCATACAAGTCTTGATTGACACAGTTGTCTTGCAGAATAATTTTCAGAATTGTGTATATCACATTATATTTTCTGTTGTTTTAGTGGGACATTTATGACTGCATTCCTTAACGGTCTATAGAGGAATTTGTATTTCGTAATGGAAATATATCACTGCTTAAGAAAACTAATGTACATGCAAGCCGTTGACAAGGTAAGAGGATTACACCCGTATTGATAGTAACACAAATGCAGCAATATTTGTATTCAGACAGTTGGTTATTTTTTTTAGAACTCTATAGTTTACAATATTATATATCGTGTTCTTTAGTCCTAATATTATGACTGCACTCACAAAATGAGTCACAGAATAATTTGGTGATTGGTGATTACATTATACCTCTGCTCCAAACAATCGAGGTACACACGAACCCTTGAAAACAGGAAAAGGTCCAAAGTGCGGCTAAACCCGGATTTATAGTAAAGAGAGTGCGGCAAAGTCTGGATTGAGACAGCCATATGAAAATTAGGTTTTAGAACTCTGTTACCGTTATTATAATTGGGTATATATTCCAATGGCTTCTTTTGTGATTGCATTCCACAATAACGCCCCTACATATCCATATTCAGTAATACTGAATTTCAGAACATATATATGTAAACTATTCAATGGATACCATATAAGGTGTGTACCTCCATGCATCCTCATACCAATGAAAATGTATATTGCGTAAATACGGCTATCTCTGGGTTTGTAGTGTATAAAATCCATACAAGTCTAGATTGACACAGTTGTCTTGTAAAATACTTTTCAGAATTGTGTATATCACATTATATTATTTTCTGTTATTTTAGTGGAACATTTATCACTACATTCAATAACGGTCTACAGAGGAATTTATATTTCTTAATGAAAATATATCACTGCTTAAGAGAACTAATATACATGCAAGCCGTTGACAAGGTAAGAGGATTACACCCGTATTGATAGTAACACAAATGCAGCAATATCTGTATTCAGACAGTTCGGTTTTTTTTTTTTTTTTTTGAACTCTATAGTTTACAATATTATATATCGTGTTCTTCAGTCCTAATTTTATGACTGCACTCACAAAATGAGTCACAGAATGATTTTGTGATTGGTGATTACATTATACCTCTGCTCCAAACAATCGAGGTACACACAAGCCTTTCAAAACAGCAAAAAGGTCCAAAGTGCGGCTAAACCCGGATTTATAGTAAAGAGAATGCGGCGAAGTCTGGGTTGAGACAGCCATATGAAAATTAGGTTTTAGAACTCTGTTACCGTTATTATAATTGGGTATATATTTCAATGGTTTCTTTTGTGATTGCATTCAACAATAACGCCCCCACATATCCATATTCAGTAATACTGAATTTCAGATCCTATATATGTAAACTATTCAATAGATATCAGATAAGGTGTGTACTTCTATGCATCCTTATACCAATGAAAATGTATATTGCGTAAATACGGCTATCTCTGGGTTTGTAGTTATAAAATTGATACAAGTCTAGATTGACACAGTTGTCTTGCAGAGTACTTTTCAGAATTGTGTATATCACATTCTAATATTTTCTATTATTTTAGTGGAACATTTACGACTATATTCAATAACGGTCACAGAATGATTTTTGTGATTGGTGATTACATTATACCTCTGCTCCAAACAATAAATGTATACACAAGCCTTTGAAAACAGAAAAAGGTCCAAAGTGCGGCTAAACCCGGATTTATAGTAAAGAAAGTACGGGGAAGTCTGGATTGAAACAGCCATATGAAAATTAGGTTTTAGAACTCTGTTACCGTTATTATAATTGGGTACATATTCCAAGGGCTTCTTTTGTGATTGCATTCCACAATAACGCCCCTAAATATCCATATTCAGTAATACTGAATTTCAGAACATATATATGTAAACCATTTAATAGATACCATATAAGGTGTCTACCTCCATGCATCCTTATACCAATGAAAATGTATATTGCGTAAATACGGCTATCTCTGGATTTGTAGTGTATAAAATCCATACAAGTCTTGATTGACACAGTTGTTTTGCAGAATAATTTTCAGAATTGTGTATATCACATTATATTTTCTGTTATTTTAGTGGGACATTTATGACTGCATTCCTTAACGGTCTATAGAGGAATTTGTATTTCGTAATGAAAATATATCACTGCTTAAGAAAACTAATGTACATGCAAGCCGTTGACAAGGTAAGAGGATTACACCCGTATTGATAGTAACACAAATGCAGCAGTATTTGTATTCAGACAGTTGGTTATTTTTTTTAGAACTCTATAGTTTACAATATTATATATCGTGTTTTTCAGTCCTAATATTATGACTGCACTCACAAAATGAGTCACAGAATAATTTTGTGATTGGTGATTACATTATACCTCTGCTCCAAACAATCGAGGTACACACAAACCCTTGAAAACAGGAAAAGGTCCAAAGTGCGGCTAAACCCGGATTTATGGTAAAGAGAGTGCGGCGAAGTCTGGATTGAGACAGCCATATGAAAATTAGGTTTTAGAACTCTGTTACCGTTATTATAGTTGGGTATATATTCCATTGGCTTCTTTTGTGATTGCATTCCACAATAACGCCCCTACATATCCATATTCAGTAATACTGAATTTCAAAACATATATATGTAAACCATTTAATAGATACCATATAAGGTGTGTACCTCCATGCATCCTTATACCAATGAAAATGTATATTGCGTAAATACGGCTATCTCTGGGTTTGTAGTGTATAAAATCCATACAAGTCTAGATTGACACAGTTCTCTTGCAGAATAATTTTCAGATTAGTGTATATCACATTCTAAGATTTTCTGTTATTTTGTGGGACATTTATGACTGCATTCCTTAACGGTCTATAGAGGAATTTGTATTTCGTAATGAAAATATATCACTGCTTAAGAAAACTAATGTACATGCAAGCCGTTGACAAGGTAAGAGGATTACACCCGTATTGATAGTAACACAAATGCAGCAATATCTTTATTCAGACAGTTGGGTTATTTTTTTTAGAACTCTATAGTTTACAATATTATATATCGTGTTTTTCAGTCCTAATATTATGACTGCACTCACAAAATGAGTCACAGAATAATTTTGTGATTGGTGATTACATTATACCTCTGCTCCAAACAATCGAGGTACACACAAACCTTTGAAAACAGGAAAAGGTCCAAAGTGCGGCTAAACCCGGATTTATAGTAAAGAGAGTGCGGCGAAGTCTGGATTGAGACAGCCATATGAAAATTAGGTTTTAGAACTCTGTTACCGTTATTATAATTGGGTATATATTCCAATGGCTTCTTTTGTGATTGCATTCCACAATAACGCCCCTACATACCCATATTCAGTAATACTGAATTTCAGAACATATATATGTAAACTATTCAATAGATACCATATAAGGTGTGTACCTCCATGCATCCTTATACCAATGAAAATGTATATTGCGTAAATACGGCTATCTCTGGGTTTGTAGTGTATAAAATCCATACAAGTCTAGATTGACACAGTTGTCTTGTAAAATACTTTTCAGAATTGTGTATATCACATTATATTATTTTCTGTTATTTTAGTGGAAAATTTATCACTACATTCAATAACGGTCTACAGAGGAATTTATATTTCGTAATGAAAATATATCACTGCTTAAGAGAACTAATATACATGCAAGCCGTTGACAAGGTAAGAGGATTACACCCGTATTGATAGTAACACAAATGCAGCAATATCTGTATTCAGACAGTTCGGTTTTTTTTTTTTTTTTGGAACTCTATAGTTTACAATATTATATATCGTGTTCTTCAGTCCTAATATTATGACTGCACTCACAAAATGAGTCACAGAATGATTTTGTGATTGGTGATTACATTATACCTCTGCTCCAAACAATCGAAGTACACACAAGCCTTTGAAAACAGAAAAAGGTCCAAAGTGCGGCGAAACCCGGATTTATAGTAAAGAGAGTGCGGCGAAGTCTGGATTGAGACAGCCATATGAAAATTAGGTTTTAGAACTCTGTTACCGTTATTATAATTGGGGATATATTACAATGGCTTCTTTTGTGATTGTATTCAACAATAACGCCCCTACATAAATATATTCAGTAATACTGAATTTCAGAACATATATATGTAAACCATTTAATAGATACCATATAAGGTGTGTACCTCCATGCATCCTTATACCAATGAAAATGAATATTGCGTAAATACGGCTATCTCTGGGTTTGTAGTGTATAAAATACATACAAGTCTAGATTGACACAGTTGTCTTGCAGAGTACTTTTCAGAATTGTGTATATCACATTACAATATTTTCTGTTATTTTTTCAGAACTCTATAGTGTACAATATTATATATCGTGTTGTTGGGTCCTAATATTATGACTGCACTCACAAAATGGGTCACAGAATAATTTTGTGATTGGTGATTACATTATACCTCTGCTCCAAACAATCGAGTTAGACACAAGCCTTTGAAAACAGAAAAAGGTCCAAAGTGCGGCGAAACCCGGATTTATAGTAAAGAGAGTGCGGCGAAGTCTGGATTGAGACAGCCATATGAAAATTAGGTTTTAGAACTCTGTTACCGTTATTATAGTTGGGTATATATTCCATTGGCTTCTTTTGTGATTGCATTCCACAATAACGCCCCTACATATCCATATTCAGTAATACTGAATTTCAAAACATATATATGTAAACCATTTAATAGATACCATATAAGGTGTGTACCTCCATGCATCCTTATACCAATGAAAATGTATATTGCGTAAATACGGCTATCTCTGGGTTTGTAGTGTATAAAATCCATACAAGTCTAGATTGACACAGTTCTCTTGCAGAATAATTTTCAGATTAGTGTATATCACATTCTAAGATTTTCTGTTATTTTGTGGGACATTTATGACTGCATTCCTTAACGGTCTATAGAGGAATTTGTATTTCGTAATGAAAATATATCACTGCTTAAGAAAACTAATGTACATGCAAGCCGTTGACAAGGTAAGAGGATTACACCCGTATTGATAGTAACACAAATGCAGCAATATCTTTATTCAGACAGTTGGGTTATTTTTTTTAGAACTCTATAGTTTACAATATTATATATCGTGTTTTTCAGTCCTAATATTATGACTGCACTCACAAAATGAGTCACAGAATAATTTTGTGATTGGTGATTACATTATACCTCTGCTCCAAACAATCGAGGTACACACAAACCTTTGAAAACAGGAAAAGGTCCAAAGTGCGGCTAAACCCGGATTTATAGTAAAGAGAGTGCGGCGAAGTCTGGATTGAGACAGCCATATGAAAATTAGGTTTTAGAACTCTGTTACCGTTATTATAATTGGGTATATATTCCAATGGCTTCTTTTGTGATTGCATTCCACAATAACGCCCCTACATACCCATATTCAGTAATACTGAATTTCAGAACATATATATGTAAACTATTCAATAGATACCATATAAGGTGTGTACCTCCATGCATCCTTATACCAATGAAAATGTATATTGCGTAAATACGGCTATCTCTGGGTTTGTAGTGTATAAAATCCATACAAGTCTAGATTGACACAGTTGTCTTGTAAAATACTTTTCAGAATTGTGTATATCACATTATATTATTTTCTGTTATTTTAGTGGAAAATTTATCACTACATTCAATAACGGTCTACAGAGGAATTTATATTTCGTAATGAAAATATATCACTGCTTAAGAGAACTAATATACATGCAAGCCGTTGACAAGGTAAGAGGATTACACCCGTATTGATAGTAACACAAATGCAGCAATATCTGTATTCAGACAGTTCGGTTTTTTTTTTTTTTTTTGGAACTCTATAGTTTACAATATTATATATCGTGTTCTTCAGTCCTAATATTATGACTGCACTCACAAAATGAGTCACAGAATGATTTTGTGATTGGTGATTACATTATACCTCTGCTCCAAACAATCGAAGTACACACAAGCCTTTGAAAACAGAAAAAGGTCCAAAGTGCGGCGAAACCCGGATTTATAGTAAAGAGAGTGCGGCGAAGTCTGGATTGAGACAGCCATATGAAAATTAGGTTTTAGAACTCTGTTACCGTTATTATAATTGGGGATATATTACAATGGCTTCTTTTGTGATTGTATTCAACAATAACGCCCCTACATAAATATATTCAGTAATACTGAATTTCAGAACATATATATGTAAACCATTTAATAGATACCATATAAGGTGTGTACCTCCATGCATCCTTATACCAATGAAAATGAATATTGCGTAAATACGGCTATCTCTGGGTTTGTAGTGTATAAAATACATACAAGTCTAGATTGACACAGTTGTCTTGCAGAGTACTTTTCAGAATTGTGTATATCACATTACAATATTTTCTGTTATTTTTTCAGAACTCTATAGTGTACAATATTATATATCGTGTTGTTGGGTCCTAATATTATGACTGCACTCACAAAATGGGTCACAGAATAATTTTGTGATTGGTGATTACATTATACCTCTGCTCCAAACAATCGAGTTAGACACAAGCCTTTGAAAACAGAAAAAGGTCCAAAGTGCGGCGAAACCCGGATTTATAGTAAAGAGAGTGCGGCGAAGTCTGGATTGAGACAGCCATATGAAAATTAGGTTTTAGAACTCTGTTACCGTTATTATAATTGGGTATATATTCCAATGGCTTCTTTTGTGATTGCATTCCACAATAACGCCCCTACATATCCATATTCAGTAATACTGAATTTCAGAACATATATATGTAAACCATTTAATAGATACCATATAAGGTGTGTACCTCCATGCATCCTTATACCAATGAAAATGAATATTGCGTAGATACGGCTATCTCTGGATTTGTAGTTATAAAATCCATACACCTCTTGATTGACACATTTGTCTTGCAGAATAATTTTTATAATTGTGTATATCACATTATAATATTTTCTGTTATTTTAGTGGGACATTTATGACTGCATTCCATAACGGTCTATAGAGGAATTTGTGTTTCGTAATGAAAATATATAACTGCTTAAGAAAACTAATGTACATGCAAGCCGTTGACAAGGTAAGAGGATTACACCCGTATTGATAGTAACACAAATGCAGCAATATCTGTATTCAGACAGTTGCCTTTTTCAGAACTCTATAGTTTACAATCTTAGATATCGTGCTCTTTAGTCCTAATATCATTACTGCACTCAAAACATGAGTCACAGAATAATTTTGTGATTGGTGATTACATTATACCTCTGCTCCAAACATTCGAGGTACACACAAACCTTTGAAAACAGGAAAAGGTCCAAAGTGCGGCTAAACCCGGATTTATAGTAAAGATTGTGCGGCGAAGTCTGGTTTGATACAGCCATATGAAAATTAGGTTTTAGAACTCTGTTACCGTTATTATAATTTGGTATATATTCCAATGGCTTCTTTTGTGATTGCATTCCACAATAACGCCCCTACATATCCATATTCAGTAATACTGAATTTCAGAACATATATATGTAAACCATTTAATAGATACCATATAAGGTGTGTACCTCCATGCATCCTTATACCAATGAAAATGTATATTGCGTAAATACGGCTATCTCTGGATTTGTACTGTAAAAAATCCATACAAGTCTAGATTGACACAGTTGTCTTGCAGAATAATTTTCAGAATTTTGTTTATGTGTAAAGATGATGGTTAAATCCAAACCACAAGTCCAAAAATCATGAAACCATAGGACATACAAAATCAGTGAAAATGAAAAAAAAAGGAAAATAAAATATGTCTACGTGAAGAGCATATGTGAACCCCTGTGATGGAGTGAGATCAGGTGCCCGGGGAGAGTGAGCATCTCCTGCTTGCTAGCAACACCCGTCACATATACCCCGTAGAAAGAGTCAAATCGTGTGAATTCCATATGTATTTATATATGGAGAAGTCGAAGTAGGTAACCTTCTAGTATAGAAGGTGTCAAATCTGTGTAAAGTGATCCGAATCGGTCTCAGTCCAGAATATCATTTAAAAGTCTGGATAACGAGATATCATATGGAGTAATAAGAGTCTCGTAACGACCGTAGAACTTCCTCAGTGACGATGCTAGTCTAGCACATATATAACCCTGGTTGAGCAGCTTAACTGAAAGTCGCCTTGCCCTCAGAACAAAGTCATTGTAATTTAAACATGCTCTGGAATAACGTATTAACTGAGATATGAATACGCCGTATGCGGGCGATGATGGAATGTTGCTACTTATGAAAGGAAAGTTTGTGATAGCGAAATTGAAATCGTCACGTTTGTGATAGAGTGAGGTGTTCAATTGACCATTAATGTCGAAAGACAACATAATATCTAAATACGAAGTAGAATTACTAGTTTCTGTGGTTTCTTTGACCTCCAGTTCACTTGGATAGATGATGCTAAGGTAATCCGCGAATGAAGGATTATTAATTGAAAGCAAGTCATCTATATATCTGTAAGTAAAATTGAAGCCAAGAGCAAATTGTTTTTTTCCTTGCGAAAGCAAAGACTGAATGAACTCAGCTTCGTATGAATAAAGGAATATGTCAGCCAGAAGCGGAGCACAGTTAGTGCCCATTGGAATGCCGACAATTTGTTGAAAAACCTTACCTCCAAACACCACAAAAATGTTATCGATAAGAAAGTTCAACATCTGGATGACAGCTGTTTCAGTGTATTTATTTTTGGAATCAGAATTTTCCCTAACAAAGTAAGTTTTATCGTGGCCTATTACTATATATTTGAATTTGCGGCTTCCGTTTTACTAGTAAATGCATTTTGAATCATTTCCGCTAATCTGTCTTTTAATTTCTGATGAGGGATCGTTGTGTACAGAGTCGAAAAGTCAAAAGACTTGATGGAGTGAATTTTAGTAAAACTTTTTGATTTTAGATGTTCTAACAACTCTTTTGAATTTTTAAGGATCCACATTTGATTAATTCCACTTCTGGAATATACTGTTTCGCAATATCTATGAAGGCCAGATTTAATTTCTGATAATATTTTTGTGAGTAGCATCGATACAGATTTTGTGGAACACTTCGAGGAACCAGCGATAAAGCGTTGTTTGTACGGAGTTTTGTGCATTTTTGGAATACAGTACAAATATGGAAGTTCTAAATTCAATTTATTTGAGTCAATACCAAACGTATTGAGGACAGATTTATGATTCTCGAGTACTTCCGAAACCGAAAAGTTCGTGAGAGTATAAGTAGGATTTCCTGGATCTGAATTTAATCCTAATTCTTTCACTAGGCTGTCAAAGTAATATTTCTTACAAGTAAATGTATAATTATTAGATGCTTTATCTGCTGGTGTAATGATATAATGTTCTTGGAGGAAGGTAAGTTCTCTGACAACATCAGGATCTTTAAAAATAGATTCGAATCTGGTGTTTACAGAACCTTGTAATTTTTTAATTTTTGATCTTAGCAGTACTGCAATAGATTTTATCCATTCCGAAAGAGTGTCGACTTGTACTTCCTCTCTTTTTGCCCATCGTGTGGCATATTCTTCGAAGCAGTTCATAATATTCTCAAAATTTTGGCTCCATGTGAATGATCTGGGTTCTCTGTATTTTGGACCTTTAAGTAAAAGTTCTCTTAATTTAGTGTTTTTAACTATATCGAGATCACCAGTAATGACATGACCACAAGGAGAATATACGAAATTAGATGAGGAACATGCACACGGTTGAGGATGGCATGCAGAGTTGCGAAGATCAAGACACTGTAGAAACCCTTTGTAATTATAAATTTTGGATGCAACTGATGGCGTGTAGCTATAGGAAATACATGGCGGATCTTTGTTTTTGAAATATGGAGGTATTTTCTCTAAAACAGACTTATGATTTAAAATTTGGCCGAAATTTAAATAATCAATGCCTTTATTTGCAAATTTAATTTTGATGAAAGGGCGATTAGATTTTTCCATAGAAATATCTGACTTGACGGGACGAAAAAGTCTAGCGGTCGATATGTCCATAATAATGCCATCTAGTCTATACTCTGCAGAGCTTATATCAGTAAATATACGGTGTCTGGACGGTACGTACAACTCGTGAAATTTTCTGAGTGAAATAGAATAAAGTTTTGTACGAATGTGATGAAGGCCCAAAGGTTTATTTATAAATGGCAAAAGAGCATCAAAGGAAATATTATGTATTTCAGGTTTGTTGTATTTGCGTGTACCATGACTTCGATGCCTCCTCTGGCTTTTGTTGAATAAACCGAGTACGTGAACTGATTGACACGCAGGACTAGTGAGATTACCAATACTACTAATATTGTCATTGCATCCATAGGGCGAAGCAGTGCAGAGACGTCTTATCCAGTATTCTTCTCTTTTCCGACGAAAAGGAGTGCTCAAATTGGCATTGTTTGTGGGGTGATATATTTTTTCTATAATTCTAATTTTCATTGAGAGAATAGAGTGGTCAGGCTGGTTGAAGTGGCGATAGAGTAATTGGTTACCACCACAATTTATTTTGGACCTGTGACCTGATACTCTTGTACGGAGTTGTCCCTTTGTCTCTCCATCATATATTAACCCACAGAGTGAACACTCAATACCGTACACAATATTTGAACTCTTACAATTCAAATGGTCAAAACTATGCGTATGAAAGGCATGTTTGGTTAAATTACTCGTACAAGAATTGTCTGTAATTAAGATGTTGCAAGTTTTGCAATTTTTGGTCCCGCACTTAGATATTTCACAATCATAAGGGGAGAATTGGTAATCTTTAATTACGTCAACTAGTTTAACCTTACAGGGCTTGATGTTTATGAAGCTATCCGCATGTTAATACCAGAGTTCAGTATTAGTGCTTACCACAAATGTTTGATTTCTAATGTCATTTAAGATAATATTGGGGACACCTAAGTTAACTGCTATGCACGTGTCCTTGCACATTCTAATATTTTCTGTTATTTTAGTGGGACATTTATGACTGCATTCCTTAACGGTCTATAGAGGAATTTGTATTTCGTAATGAAAATATATCACTGCTTAAGAAAACTAATGTACATGCAAGCCGTTGACAAGGTAAGAGGATTACACCCGTATTGATAGTAACACAAATGCAGCAATATCTGTATTCAGACAGTTGGCTTTTTTTTTTAGAACTCTATAGTTTACAATATTATATATCGTGTTCTTGGGTCCTAATATTATGACTGCACTCACAAAATCAGTCATAGAATAATTTTGTGATTGGTGATTACATTATACCTCTGCTCCAAACAATCGAGGTACACACAAGCCTTTCAAAACAGGAAAAGTTCCAAAGTGCGGCTAAACCCGGATTTATAGTAAAGAGAGTAAGGCGAAGTCTACATTGAGACAGCCATATGAAAATTAGGTTTTAGAACTCTGTTACCGATATTATAATTGGGTATATATTCTAATGGCTTCTTTTGTGATTGCTTTCCACAATAACGCCCCTACATATCCATATTCAGTAATACTGAATTTCAGAACATATATATGTAAACTATTCAATAGATACCATATAAGGTGTGTACCTCCATGCATCCTTATACCAATGAAAATATATATTGCGTAAATACGGCTATCTCTGGGTTTGTAGTTATAAAATCTATACAAGTCTAGATCGACACAGTTGTCTTGCAGAGTACTTTCCAGAATTGTGTATATCACATTATAATATTTTCTGTTATTTTAGTGGAACATTTATGACTACATTCAATAACGGTCTATAGAGGAATTTGTATTTCGTAATGAAAATATATCACTGCTTAAGAAAACTAATGTACATGCAAGCCGTTGACAAGGTAAGAGGATTACACCCGTATTGATAGTAACACAAATGCAGCAATATCTGTATTCAGAGAGTTGGGTTTTTTTTCAGAACTCTATAGCTTACAATATTATATATCGTGTTCATCAGTCCTAATATTATGACTGCACTCACAAAACGAGTCACAGAATAATGTTGTGATTTGTGATTACATTATAGCTCTGCTCCAAACAATCGAGGTACACACAAGCCTTTGAAAAACAGAAAAAGATCTAAAGTCCGGCTAAACCCGGATTTATAGTAAAGAGATTTCGGCGAAGTCTGGATCGAGACAGCCATATGAAAAATTCGGTTTTACAACTCTATTATCGTTATCATAATTCGATATATATTCCAATGGCCTTCTTTGTGATTGCATTCCACAATAGCGCCCCTAAATATCTATATTCAGTAATACTGAATTTCAGAATATATATGTATATATGTTACCTATTAAATAGATGCCATATAAGGAGTATACCTCCATACATCTTTATACCAATGAAAATTTATATTGAGTAAATTCGGCTATCTCTGGGTTTGTAGTGTATAAAATCCATACAAGTCTAGATCGACACAGTTCTCTTGGAGAATACTTTTCAGAATTGTGTATATCACATTATAATAATTTCTATTCTTTTAGTGGATCATTCATGACTACATTCAATAACGGTCTATAGAGGAATTTGTATTTCGTAATGAAAATATATCACTGTTTAAGAAAACTAATGTACATGCAAGCCGTTGACTAAGTAAGAGGATTACACCCGTATTGATAGTAACACAAATGCAGCAATATCTGTATTCAGAGAGTTGGGTTTTTTTTTTTCAGAACTCTATAATTTACAATATTATATATCGTGTTCTTCAGTCCTAATATTATGACTGCACTCTCAAAATGAGTCATAGAATAATTTTGTGATTGGTGATTACATTATACCTCTGCTCCAAACAATCGAGGAACACACAAGCCTTTGAAAACAGAAAAAGTTCCAAAGTGCGGCTAAACCCGGATTTATAGTAAAGAGAGTGCAGCGAAGTCTGGATTGAGACAGCCATATGAAAATTAGGTTTTAGTACTCTGTTACCGTTATTATAATTGGGTATATATTCCAATGGTTTCTTTTGTGGTTGCATTCCACAATAACGCCCCTACACATCCAAATTCAGTAATAATGAATTTCAGAACATGTATATGTAAACTATTCAATAGAGACCATATAAGGTGTGTACCTCCATGCATCCTTATACCAATGAAAATGTATATTGCGTGAATACGGCTATCTCTGGGTTTGTAGTTATAAAATCCACACAAGTCTAGATTGACACAGTTGTCTTGCAGAGTACTTTTCAGAATTGTGTATAACACATTATAATTTTAGTGGAACATTTATGACTACATTCAATAACGGTCTATAGAGGAATTTGTATTTCGTAATGAAAATATATCACTGCTTAAGAAAACTAATGTACATGCAAGCCGTTGACAAGGTAAGAGGAGTACACCCGTATTGATAGTAACACAAATGCAGCAATATCTGTATTCAGACAGTTGGGTTTTTTTTCAGAACTCTATAGTTTACAATATTATATATCGTTTTCTTCAGTCCTAAAATGACTGCACTCACAAAACGAGTCACAGAATAATTTTGTGATTAGTGATTACATTATACCTCTGCTCCAAACAATCGAGGTACACACAAGCCTTTGAACAGAAAAAGGTCTAAAGTACGGCTAAACCCGGATTTATAGTAAAGAGAGTGCGGCGATGTCTGGATTGAGGCAGCGATATGAAACTTAGGTTTTAGAACTCTGTTACCGTTATTATAATTGGGTATATATTCCACAGGCTTCTTCTGTGATTGCATTCCACAATAACGCCCCTACACATCCATATTCAGTAATACTGAATTTCAGAACATATATATGTAAACTATTCAATAGATACGATATAAGGCGTGTACCTCCATGCATCCTTATACCAATGAAAATGTATATTGCGTAAATACGGCTATCTCTGGATTTGTAGTGTATAAAATCCACACAAGTCTAGATTGACACAGTTGTCTTGCAGAGTACTTTTCAGAATTGTGTATATCACATTATAATATTTTCTGTTATTTTAGTGGAACATTTATGACTACATTCAATAACGGTCTATAGAGGAATTTGTATTTCGTAATGAAAATATATCACTGCTTAAGGAAACTAATGTACATGCAAGCCGTTGACAAGGTAAGAGGATTACACCCGTATTAATAGTAACACAAATGCAGCAATATCTGTATTCAGACAGTTGGGGTTTTTTTTCAGAACTCTATAGATTACAATATTATATATCGTTTTCTTCAGTCCTAAAATGACTGCACTCACAAAACGAGTCACAGAATAATTTTGTGATTGGTGATTACATTATACCTCTGCTCCAAGCAATCGAGGTACACACAAGCCTTTCAAAACAGAAAAAGATCTAAAGTGCGGCTAAACCCGGATTTATAGTAAAGAGATTTCGGCGAAGTCTGGATTGAGACAGCCATATGAAAAATTCGGTTTTACAACACTATTATCGTTATTATATTTCGGTATATATTCCAATGGCTTCCTTTGTTATTGCATTCCACAATAGCGCCCCTAAATATCCATATTCAGTAATACTGAATTTTAGATCCTATATATGTAAACTATTCAATAGATACCATATAAGGTATGTTCCTCCATGCATCCTTATACCAATGAAAATGTATATTGCGTAGATACGGCTATCTCTGGGTTTGTATTGTATAAAATCCATACAAGTCTTGATTGACACAGTTGTCTTGCAGAATAATTTTCAGAATTGTGTATATCACATAGTAATATTTTCTGTTCTTTTATTGGAACATTCATGACTACATTTAATAACGGTCTATAGAGGACCTTGTATTTCGTAATGAAAATATATCACTGCTTAAGAAAACTAATGTACATGCAAGCCGTTGACAAGGTAAGAGGATTACACCCGTATTGATAGTAACACAAATGCAGTAATATCTGTATTCAGACAGTTGGGTTTTTTTCAGAACTCTATAGTTTACAATATTATATATAGTGTTCTTCAGTCCTAATATTATCACTGCATTCACAAAATGAGTCACAGAATGATTTTGTGATTGGTGATTACATTATACCTCTGCTCCAAACAATCGAGTTACACACAAGCCTTTGAAAACAGAAAAAGGTCCAAAGTGCAGCTAGTCCTGGATTCATAGTAAAGAGAGTGCAGCGTTGTCTGGATTGAGACAGCCATATGAGAAATTGGGTTTTAGAACTCTGTTACCGTTATTATAATTGGGTATATATTCCAATGGCTTCTTTTGTGATTGCATTCCACAATAACGCCCCTACACATCCATATTCAGTAATACTGAATTTCAGAACATATATATATGTAAACTATTCAATAGATACCATATAAGGTGTGTACCTCCATGCATCCTTATACCAATGAAAATGTATATTGCGTAAATACGGCTATCTCTGGGTTTGTAGTTATAAAATCGATACAAGGCTAGATTGACACAGTTGTCTTGCAGAATAATTTTCAGACTTATGTATATCACATTATAATATTTCCTGTTGTTTTAGTGGAACATTTATGACTACATTCAATAACGGTCTATAGAGGAATTTGTATTTCGTAATGAAAATATATCACTGCTTAAGAAAACTAATGTACATGCAAGCCGTTGACAAGGTAAGAGGATTACACCCGTATTGATAGTAACACAAATGCCGCAATATCTGTATTCAGACAGTTGGCTTTTTTTCAGAACTCTATAGTTTACAATATTATATATCGCGTTCTTTAGTCCTAATATTATGACTGCACTCACAAAATGAGTCACAGAAGAATTTTGTGGTTGGTGGTTACATAATAGCTCTGCTCCATACAATCGAGGTACACACAAGCTTTTGAAAACAGAAGAAGTTCCAAAGTGCGGCTAAACCCGGATTTATAGTAAAGAGAGTGCGGCGAGGTCTGAAATATCTACATCAAATGATACTGATTTTTAGAACATATATATGTTAACTATTCAGTAGATGCTGCAGAATGAGTATACCTACATATATCCTTATGAAAAAATATATATTATGAAAGACAGATAATTTTCGATTTATAGAAATTAAATTGTAGCCGAGTCTACACTTACCCTTGTAGAATACTTTTCAGAACTATATATATCACATTACGTTAAATTGTATTCTTCTAGTGGTTCATTTATGACTACATTCAATAACGGTAAATACAGAAATTCGTGTTTCGTGATAAATGAATATCGAAGAAGTACCAAACCGTTAATCATTCTCAAAGTCCAAGAACAGATACAAAGGCGTGTAAGTTTCAAAAAGGAACTGTTGTGTCCCCCGAGATACTGAAAAATTCCGAGGTGAGACCAGGTGCCCGGGGAGTGTAAGCGTCTCCTGTCCGCATTCATCACCCGTCACAGCAGTTCTCAAGAAACATGTCAAAATCAACAGTTTGGTTTCCTAATTGTACATACGAAAGTACAAAACTGGTATACAAAGTCCCCGAGGGCATCATAAGTCTAGTTTTCAGTGCTTTTTTACTGACATGAAATATATACTTAAAATTTTCAGACATCAAATTAAGTAAATCACTCTAAAACTAAGGAGTATCTCCCTCATGCATAGCTCTGTCCTTAGATATAATCTTTGGTTCATCTTTCGGTCATTTTGACTTCAACACTGCTTTTCATATTTTTATATATTTTGAGAATTCCATTCATTCGGTCACGAGCATCACTGAAAAGACATAACTTGTCGAAATGCGCATATGGTGCACAAAATTAAAAGGTATATATGTTCTATATTTATCATATTTGGTGTACACTGAACTGGTCATTTAGTCGCATTCCAGAATATTATCAATCATTTTAGAAAGAGACACATCACATTTTAATTTGTCATGTTCTTCATACAAAGAGGTGTTCAAATGACCATAATTGTCGAAAGTTAAAAATATATCCAGATACGGAGCGTAATTATTGCTCTCGGTTGTCTCTTTTATCTAAGTTCATGGGGATAGATTTCATGTATGTAATCCTTAAAGTTTGGATTATTGATTGACAATACGTTGTCTATATATCTATACTTAAAATTAAACTGAGATGCAAGGCTTTTTCTGCCTGTGGAGAGCACGTTTTGAATAAATTCTGCCTCATACGAATATAAGAAAATGTCAGCAAGAAGAGGGGCGCAGTTAGTTCCCATGAGAATGCCAATGATTTGTTGAAAAATGTTCCCTCCAAACACCACGAAAATATTGTTTATTAAAAATTCCAGCATTTTGATGATTTCATCTTCGGTATACTTGTGTTTTGCATCAGAGTGTTCTTTTACAATATATGTATCTTTCCGCCAAATGACAAGATATTTATATCTACGATTTCCATTTTTATGGAAAAAAGAATTACGAATAATTGTAGCAAGTCTGTTTTTGAGCTTTTGATGCGGAATTGTAGTGTAGAGCGTGGAGAAGTCAAAAAGATTTGATGCTGAAAATATTATTAAATTTTGGAGATTTTAGATTCTCTAAAAGTTCTTTAGAATTCTTGAGGATCCACATCTGATTTATTCCGCATCTGGATTATGCGGTATCACAGTAAATTTGAAGATCATGCTTGATGTGTGTCAATATCTTCGTTAGCAATATGGATAGAGGTTTGGTGGTACACTTGGAAGAACAGCAATGAAAAGATGTTTGTAAGGGGTTTTGTGCCTTTGTGGAATCCAATAAATATAAAGTAATTCAAGGTCAGAGTTTGTCGTGGTAATTCCAAAAGACTCGAGGACAGATTTGTGGTTTTGAAGTATTTCAGAAATAGATAAATTTGTTTGTGTGTATGTTGGATTCCAGGTGCAGAGTGTAATCCAAGTTCCTATAACAGACAATTAATGTAAAATCTTTTGCAAACGAATGTATAATTGTTTGCTGCTTTGTCAGCTGGGACAATATTAAATTGTTCGTGGAGTTCAGAGAGTTCTCTGGCTACATCAGGGTCATTAAATAAAAATATACCAATGGTTAAGAGAACTAATGTACATGCAAGACTTTGACACGGTAATAAGTATAAAGCACAGGAAGAGCGGTTAACACATGTGCAGCATATTCTGGAATCACATTATAGCTCTCTGCTCGAAACAATCGAGGTACACACAAGCCTTTGAGAAGGGAGTAAAGTGCGGCTAAACCCGGATTTATAGTAAAGAGAGTGTGGCGATGTCTGGATTGAGACAGGCATATGAAAAATTGGGTTTTAGAACTTTATTACCGTTGTTATATTTAGGTATATATTTTAATGGCTTCTTTTGTGAGTACATTCCACAATAACGCCCCTAAATATCTATATTCAGTAATACTGAATTTCAGAACATATATATATGTTAACTATTCAATAGATGCCATACAATAGGTATATCTCCATGCATCCTTATACCGATGCAGTAATCATGAATCTCAGAAAATATTGATGATTCAAAAAATACTATACATGTACCATAATTTTGCCCGCTTTAATCAGTGTACAGATGAAAATGTAGATAATGCAAACAGTACAGATAATTTCGGAATTATAGTAAATAAACAGCAGCGAAGTCGGCAACGTCTTTCATGAGTACAATACACCTCTGTTCAAAGCAACCGGTGTAAATACAAGCCTTTGAAACAACAAATGTAATGTAAAATGCGGCTTAACTCACATTTATAGAAAAGAGAGTGCGTCCAAGTCTGGATTCAGACAGTCATATAAGAAAACAGTATTGGAATTATATTACGTTTATTGAAATAAGGTATATTTTGCAATGGGTTATTTTCTGATTATAAACTACACTAACTCCTCCAAATATATGTATTGAGTAATGAGGAATCTCAGAACATATATATGTTATTTTTGAAATAAATATCATGCCAATAAAAAGCCCGCATCAATCCGTGTACAGATGAAAATGTATATATTGCAAAAAGAACAGCTAATTCTGAATTTATAGTAAATAAAGTGCAGCGAAGTCTTCGTCGTCTTTCGTGATTACAATACACCTCTGCTCAAAGCAACCAGTGTACATACAAGCCTTTAAAAGAACAAATGTGTAAAGTGCCGCTAAACCCAGATTTGTAGAAAAAATCTGCATTGAGACAGTCATTTAAAAAAAGGAGCATTGGAATTATATTACCCTTATTAAATAAGGTATATTTTGAAATAGCTAGGTTACTTTGTGATTATATTCTACATTAACACCTCTTAGTATCTGTTTTCAGTAATCATAAATCTCAGAATATATATATATATATATTTGTGTGTGTGTTAATTATCCAATAAATACCATACCACGAGTGTGCCCGTATCAATCCGTGTACATGTGAAAATGTATATATAACAAAAAGTACAGTTAATTTCAGATTTATAGTAGATAAAGTGCAGCGAAGTCTTTCGTGATTACAATACACCTCTAATCAAAGCAATCGATGTACACACAAGCCTTTGAATCAACAAATGTGTAAAATCCGGCTTAACGCGGATTTATAGGAAAGACAGTGCAGCGAAGTCTGGATTAAGACATTCATTTCAGAAAAGGAGTATTTCAATTATATAACCGTTATTGAAATAAGATATATTTTGAAATGGGTTATTTTGTAATTATAACTTACATTACCGCCTCCAAATATATGTATGCAGTAATCATGAATCTTAGAAAATGTGTATTTTAATTGTCCAATAACGACTATATCATGATTATGCCCGCATGAATCCGTGTAGAGATGAAAATGTAGATAATGCAAAAAGTACAGATAATTCCGGAATTATAGTAAATACAGTGCAGCGAAGTCTGCATTGTCTTTCGTTATTACAATACACCTCTGCTTTAAGCAGTCGCTGTATAAACATGCCTCCGAGTCTAAACCCAGATTTCTGGAGAAGAGAGTGTGGTGAAGTCAGGTGAGACAGGCATTTCAGAAAAGGAGTATTATATTACCTTGCCTGAAATAAGGTATATATTGAAATGGCTTAATTTGTGATTATATTCTACACTAACGCCTCTAAATATCTGTATTCAGTAATCATGAATCTTAGAACGTATATATGTTATATATCTAATAAACACCATACTATGAGTGTGCCTGTATCAATCCGTATACAGATGAAAATGTATATATTACAAAAAGTACAGCTAATTGTAACGCCAATGTAGCATTTGCCCCCTGGTTATTTTTGTAACGTGGGCATAACTCACATGACCACATTAGAGGTCATCTACTCCTCATAATCACCAAGAAACCAAATTTTTCCATTCAAAAGTTTTGTGTCTGTTGATTAACAGATATGTCACTTGTCTTCATTTAGTTTAGATATCAGTATTAACTAACACAAAACTTAATCAAAATAAATATGCCAGCGACAAGTATCCTAATTATAACTTATTAACTTGACCTCGATATCATCAAGATGTATCTTAATACCAAATATCAATCAATATATCTAGCTGTTCCCGAGATAATGAGCGGAAACTGCTAATTTTAAGAAATTTTCTAAGTTTAAGGGGGATAACTCTCCCAAAAATTATTGAACCGTTACTAGATTTGAACTTGACCTAAATATCTTTTAGATGTATCAGTCTGTCAAATATAATTTTAATATCTTCATTGGTTCCTGAAATAATGTGCGGAAAATGCTACTTTTAAGAAATTTCCCAAGTCCAAGGGGAAAAATTATTGATTGATAACCAAATTTGAACTTGATCTAGATATACTTAAGATATATCTGTATACAAAATTTCAATTCAATACCTCTATTTGTTTCTGAGAAAATGAGCGGAAACTGCTAATTTTAAGAAATTTTCCAAGTCCAAAAGGAATAGCTATAACAGAAATTATCCAACGATATCTAAGTTTGAACTTGACCTAGATATCCTTAAGATGTATCTGCATATCAGATATCAATTCAGTGTCTTTATTGGTTCCAGAGATGTTTAATCACTAATTAACCCATTTCAAAATATACCTGATTTCAATAACAGTAATGTAATTTCAATACTCTTTTCTGAAATGACTGTCTCCATCAAGACTTCGCGGCACTCTCTTTTCTATAAATCCGAGTTTACCGTACATTACACATTTGTTGATTCAGAGCCTTGTATGTACATCGATTGCATTGAACAGAGGTATATTGTAATCACGAAGTACAGTCCAGATTTCGCTGCTCTTTAGTATGCCCCCTTCGACGAAGGAGAGGTATATTGCTTTGCTGCTGTCTGTCGATCGGTTGGTCGGTCCATTTACAGTTTCCGCTCATATATGTTATACTCACGCCTCTAAATATTTGTATTCAATAATCATGAATCTCAGAAAATGTGTATGTTAATTATCCAGTAAGTACTATACTATGATTATGCCTGTAAGATGCTAAACTTTGAAAATTGTCCCATACACACCGTTGCAAACCCTGGAAAATACATGACGGTGCGAGAGCTGGTGCCCGGAAAGTGTCTCCTGTTTGCATGCAACACATATATAGTAACATAAATGCCTCCGATCTATAGATCCGAGTGTAAATATATGAATATTATTTATTTCGATATACATTATATCCTGGGTATATCAGCTTTTATATATCTTGTACATATCAAAATCGAGAGAGAGCAAGAATGGCATTTAATGCTTGATTCATAGTAAGTAAATTGCGGTGAAATCTGGATTGAGAAAGCAATTCTAGTCTGTCCCTTCCCAGAGGCTAGAATCCCTGTATGAAACATAGATGCCTAACTGCAAGTGATATTTATGTATCACCATCATTATTTGTAACAATATTGGTATAGGAGAAGTAGACTTAATTTTAGATACCATCATTTGCAAGTTAAACCTTTTCTTGTACAGCATCTAATAATTTGTATACACATGTATGGTTTTAAAAAACAGTGAATACGATATTTTAACCCAGATGTTTGCACCACTTCTATGATGATTTAAGAAAAGCAAGGACATAATCATGTGGCTAGACAGACAGACGGACATGATAATAACACTTGCATTATAAAGGAACAAATTAAAAAGGTTGTATTGGTATAAAGCAAAGAGAATCATTTAATTTTATTCATGTAGCTACATTTACTGAATATTTTACAATTTATTCATGCAAATATATACTTTACAGAATATGAAAATTGGTATTTAATGAGTCATTAAATAATTACAAGAATATGTGCACACCGACAGACATTTATTCAAGTACTGGGATGTCGTCTGTAAATAGTAGAACAGATATTAAAATAATCTGAATAATAAAGGTATATATAACAAAACGCCCAAGGACCTCAAGGTAACAAAGTATGCACTGCCCAATTTGATAAAAAGTTTAATGAAATAAGAATAAACTACAAAGCCCTAAAGACATTTACAAATACATGAAAAATTTTGATATAATTCATAACTCAAGTCATGTATCCATCAACATCATTCTGATGAATTTATTTTTCAGTCTTGAAACTCGTATGAAAATGATTCTTAAATTAGGGTACCCTCTTTGGCCTACTTTATCACATCACAGACCAAACCTTAAACAAATAAAACATATGCCCCTTTTGCAGGCTTATTTCATAGCAATAACACAGCCTTCCTGACTAACGTTTTAATTATCAATTTCATAGGCCATAACTCTTATAACTACTACCAGTAGTGACCTTGCCTTTTGATATACTAACCCTAAAATCTATAGGCATCCTTCCCTTTTGGTATGATATTAAATTACCTCTGTTTAAAAGAACCATACCTGTCAAATATGTGAAATATGATCAAACTGTGATGAGCAGTTAATGATATGTGACAAATATATGAAATAATTTCAGTCCTTCTATCAGATGTGATCTAGTTTGTTGACCTAAACTCAATACTGTTCTTCTCTCTTGATAAGTAAGCATATATACAAATACGGTTTGAATATGATGAAAAGTACCCGAGTTATCATTGGGAAACCAAATGTGTTTGAATATGATGAAAGGTACCCGAGTTATCATTGGGAAACCAAATGTGTGACAGATTGACAACAGATGGACAAAGCAAACACTTAATGCACTGCCATAACCGGGGGGGGGGGGCATAAAAATATAGTTTAAGATCTCAAGAAGTTTTTGTTGTGAATTTTCAATAAAAGTCTTTCAGACATTTGAGAGGAAAAGTCAACTATGTGAAAAGTGAATACAAGGCAGAAGAAAAACTATTACTATTAGATAACTGAGAATTTAGTTACATTGCATGAAATGGAATTTATTACATTATGTAAATAAGCATTTAATTGACAAATTTTAAATCAAACAAGAGGCCCAAATGGGCCTATATCGCTCACCTGAACAACTAGATGATCAAGTTGAAGATATGAAAAATTGTCCCCCCCCCCCTTTTTTTCTTGGAAGTCTTAAAAAATTCATAAAAAATTGAAAAATCGAGATATTGAAAAAATTCCTTCGCACCAGCATTCCTTACCATAGAAATGATTAAATGAAACCAAATGAATGCATCAATGTTTACTAAAAGAAAATAATAACTCTTTAATGCATTAAAATAACAAAGTGCAAAATAAAAATGAAAAAACGTCAAAATTTTGATTTCGGAATGGAACCAAAATATCAACACTTCTTCCCATATGCCTCTAAATCATTCCTATGCAGTCGGTTTGTCGCTCTATGCACCCGATCTGAATAAGAAGTTTGTCAAAGGAGGGTACCCTTTGTGACCTACTTTTGTCTGTGGTGGTGCCACCTGTTCATGGATCCTGACAAAGATGACCACATTTGTCGGGGATCTTAAGTATTTGATGCATGCCAAGTTTCATTGAATTCCAGCTAGTTGTTCCGAAGAAAAAGTTCAAACTGTGAAATGTTTACACCAATTATCCCCCCCCCCCCTTTTTCTTGAAAGTCTTAAAAAATTCATAAAAAATCCAAAACATAAAATATTGAAAAATTTGCTTCGCAGAAGCATTTCTTACCATCAAAATGATCAAATTAAACCAAATTAATGCATCAATGTTTACTAAAAAAAAAAATACCTCTTTTCTGCATTAAAACTACCAAGTACAAAAAAACGTCAAAAATTTGATTTCGGAACAGAACCAAAAATAACAACACTTCTTCACACATCCCTCTAGATCATTCCTACGCATTCGGTTTGTCTCTGTATGCCCCCGGTATGAAGAAGAAATTTGTCAAAGGAGGGTACTCTCTTTGACCTACTTTTGCCTGTGGTGGCGCCACCTGTTGATGAATCCGGACGAAAAACAACAACACTTGTAGGGGACCATGAGTACTACATGCTTATCAAGTTTCATCAAATTCTGTTCAGTGGCTCTGGAGAAGAAGTCGAAAATGTGAAAAGTTAACGGACGACGGACGGACGACGGACGGTGATTGATCATAATAGCTCACTTGAGCCTTCAGCTCAGGTGAGCTAAAAAAGGCAAAAAGTACTCAAAAAAAAAGAAAGAAAAAAAAAAAAACAATTATCACTTTAGAAAAAGAAAATTAACATTTTATAATTTAAAAAATCATAAATCATTATATAATGTAAAATCATTCATTGAAAATTTTACAATTTGTTCATAATATACATATATATACAAAAAATATATGAAAGTTATGATTTTATATATAATTGAATAATTATAAGAATATATGTGCACAAATGCAGATTATTAGGAGGAGATATGTTATCTGTAAATGATAGCATCAATAGTTTAATAATCTGAATAACAACAAAGGTATATTTAACAAAACAACCATGGACCTCAGTGGTCACCCAAGTATGCACTGCCCATTTAGATAAAAAGAATAAACGGACAGAAGGGATCATAACAGTAACAACATAGAATTTCTCTGCATTAAGAAAAAAAAAACAAAACCGAACAAAAATAAATATATTTCAAGTAAGCATTGTTCAAGGGAAACAAAGGAATTATCTGAAATATGCAAAATGACAAGGTGTTAAAGACATTTCTTAAATATCATCTCAAAGTAAAATAAACATGAGAATCGACTATGTTGTAAAACACACCTTTCACTTAATTTGGCGATAACACTTTCATAAAAAAGTAAAATATTTTCAAAGTAAGCATGCACACAGGGTTTAACTTCAAAATTTCAATTCATTGTTGAAAATAGAGTGGAATACTGATTTTCATCAACGGCAATACATTTTATAAAATGGGGTAAATCATGGAGGTCCAAACTCACACAATATATATTTATATATACATACATATATACATGTATATATATACTCATATTCACTACACACCACAAATGTCAAAGCAAGGCTAAATTATTCCAAAAACTGATATTTATCCTAGGACTATACTTTTGGAAAATAAGATCTGCAAAACAAAGGAAACAAGTACATATATTCCCTTGCAGCACTGTTAGTTATTACAAAGAACTGTAAAGTATGACTCATCAACTATTAACATTGCAGTACAAAATTGACCCAAAAAAAATCAAAAATCAAACTGAAAATGAAATGTTTATATTAATCTTGAATATAAAAAATAAACAATAAAAATTTGAAGAAAAAAAATATCTACTCAAATAAATTTTAACATTTTAGAAATTTTAAAAACTCTTGAAATACATAGATCGTAATAAATTACAGCGATTAAACACTCAATTGCTCCTTAAATTTTTTTATAATTCAAAATAACAAAAATGTAGAACAAAGCCCACAATACAAAAAGCCCAATATTTTTCTACTGTTTCTTAAACTGACATACTTTAAACACATATTGCTGCAAAATATTTCAAAACTTATTTTGGTGTAAGTAACTAAAATGAACTGTACTGCTACATAATCTAGGCTTTTATCACCACTGAAAATAAATAATAATCAAACAAAAGCAACGTCCAGCATGTTAGGTTTAAAAAGTTATGGCCCAGACAAAGATTTATCCATTTTATGCATTGTAACCTTGAGCTTGCAGATATGACTTTTGAGTCATCAGTATTAACTTCATCAGTATATCATTCTAAGTTTCATCAAGATTGCTTTTATGATAAAGGAGAAAATGCTGTTCTAAGATTTTCAAAATACTGGCTATACCTAATAATGAAACAATATTTTATTTTCATATACAACAATAAGGTATATTGAGACAATTGTCCTGCATAACGCTACATCTTGATGAGAGCATGCCACCTCTACTATGTTATTGGACCACAGTTGTTATTCTCTAATGGAAAAGACAGGACATGACAAGCCAAAAGTGGAAATCAAACCGTAACCAATATAGAAATGCCAGTTTAAATTGAGTATTTATCAAAGTTACTACCAAAGTGAGACAAAATCCAATTCTAAGATTTTCAAGATGCTGCAATTGTGAAAAAATTCAAATTTATTTAACACCATTTTTTTCACATGTTTTTAACTAGTTATGTAGCAGTCAAAAAAGTTATAATTATCATTAGGATGCAATTATCAATTACCAATGTAATTAAAATGAAAAGTGGTCGTAGAGAAAGAGAATACAAATTCTTAAACAACATTGTATATTACTTTAAAAAATAGAAAAATGAACATCTGTCAAGAACATTGTCTTTGCTTTTCCTATTTTGTAACTTCACGTAGTCTACCTCTGGATCCAAGTAAGCAATAGTAATCTGTAGAGAAAAAACAAAAATGCTGTTTACTACTCCTACTAGTTAACATTTACTTTTACCATAGCTTAAACATGATGTTGAATTTGAAACAAGGTGTCCATAGAACATCACACTTCCTTGGACTAAACTGATTTCACAAAGAGAAATTTTATGAAAGTTTTACTTTTCATAGCATTACATACACTAAAACAACATAGTTTATTTATCTCATTGTCAATATATAAAGATACTTGGTAATATTTAATGCATCTGATTTTAGATGACAATGATACAACAACTGAAAGCAACAAATATATCAACTGCATCAGATTTATTAAGAATCTAGAAAACTGAAAAGTAAGAAGGGCCATGCAGGATGCCTGTCACCAAGATCTTGACCTTAATTTGGTACCAGCAGAAGGGTCTTGTCACAAGGAATGCAGATGCTAAATATGAAAGCTCTACTTTTAACAGTTCAGTAGTTATGATCAATGTTTAAGTTTTTCAAATTCAGATCAAAGCTCACTGTCAATGACACATGAATCAAAAGTTTGGTACAAGAAGACAAGTCTTAAAGCTCTATCTGTGACAGTGTACTAGATATGGCCAATGTTAAAGTTTTTGCTGACAGACAAGTGAACAGAGTGATTACTATAGGGCACCCACTGATGAAGCAAGGCCCTAATTACTTATGATTATTATTTGAACAAGCTGTGATTGTGAAACGCTAATGCCCCCGGCAGCACCCAAGTTCAAAAAGTTATTTTTAGCGGAAAGGTCATTGTCAAGGTCATTGAACTTAGTGTCATTTGAAAAGGCTTCAAAATTTGAGTATGCATGTCAAATATGAAGTCTCTATACGTCAAGGTTCAAAATATATAGTCCCAAGTCCAAAAAGTTATTTTCAGCCTGAAGGTCAAGGTCAAAAGGTCATCAACCTTGGTGTGATTTGAAAGGGCTTCATTATTTGAGTACACATGTCAAATATGAAGTCTCTATCCATCATTGTTCAAAAGTTATGGCCAAGGTTAATGTTGATAACAGACAGACAAACAGATAGGACAAAAACAATTTACCCGGGTCAATATCAAAATAAGATATGAACACTTAAAGCATTACATGATAAATCCTTAGATTTATTGGTTAATTACGCTGGGACTATGAATCAAAAGTGCATGGCAAGCTAGGCACCATTGCTTTTTGCGATATGGAGTTAACGTTTGTTGAAAAATACACATACTTTGATAGAAAGGGTACCACCCTGTTTGCTTACTGTTTATTGATGTTGTTTAAAAGATTGATTATTTTCAATTTTTTTACCCTGATTGGATTACTGATAGTGTGTAGTTTTTACAATATCTATAACAAATCACAAATATTCTACATTTTAACTGATTAATATTTACATGTATTTTCAAATTGTTTACTTCAATACTGTGACAATTATTTTTTCAGTTTACACATATTTCCTCTTAATGTAAATTGAATGATTATTTGCCAGTTTCTACACTGTGATCATTGTTAGTTACTACAGTTTACATATACATGTATATGTATAGTGTAGTGTATAATAAATTATCATAAAAGTAGAAACGAATGTATATATAAAATTCATTTGTATTTGTTTTTGTATTCTACTAAACTATGCAAAAAGGCATATAAAATCTCACAATGCCTTGCAGATGTCATGTGATGCACTTAACCAATTAATGCCTGTTTAGGTAGGTGCTACGCTCTCATATTGTTGCTTTGGAAAGCAATAAAGCCCGAGTGATAGCGAACTACACTCTTTGATTTAAAGACTGTAAAAGAAAATGTAATATCTCATTTGGTATCTAACTAAAATGTCAGGTGAATTACTTTTACTTTTCTTCATTTTACCTTAAATTTAAAGACTGTAAAAGAAAATGTAATATTTCCATTTGGTATCTAACTAAAATATCAGGTGAATTACTTTGACTTTTCTTCATTTTACCTTAAAATTGAAAAGTAAATTGTTCATATCCGCTCAACAAATGAAGGGAGAAAATGTACAGTTAAAAAAATATTATCGAAAGAAGCTTATAATAATTAAGAAAATATACAATAAAACAATCGAACTGGCTGTAGCAGAGGGGTCTGGGGAGCTAAATGAAAAGAAAAAAATCAAAACTGAAAACAGCAGTGAAAAAGTTGAACATCATGAAGTTGAAAACTCAGATGACCATGATGGTGAGAACGCTCAATCTGGCCCGTCTCATGTTCATGATGTTGATCATGAAAGTTTAGGCATCATTCAGTGATTAAAGACTAAGAGTTGAACAGTGACTGGGTGTTTTCCAGTGCCCGAAAAAATAGAATGTTAAAAGTTTTAACAGAAAAACAGAATGTTAAATTTGTGATGTAAATGTTTATGTCTTTAAAATCTATACAGACAATCTACAAGCATGTTCTATTATACAAAGTTTTAATCAAATGACTAAAAGTCCTGAGAGTTGGCTATCTTGATTTAAATGTCATGAGCAAGGGGTTTCGAAAATAATTCTTATGAATTTTGCAAGTGATCTCCCTCATATGTATAAACACAGTCTTTTTAGTGTGTCATTGCTCAACTATACACAATTAATAGGTAAAATGCACCATATGACATGTGACATGTAAAGATGATGGATAAATATTTGCCTGGAGAGGGACCAAAGGAGTTATCGATATTTTGTGTTCGCTTCGAGGGATGTGTGGCGAATAATTACAGTGTTCCATTATTACAATACGTATGTACTTTTGAATAATTCGTAAATATTTATGTACCATGGACAATTATTTTCAAATGAAACAAGCTGTGTTTGTGTAACACTGATGCCCCGATGCCACCAAAGTCCAAAAAGTTAATTTTAGCGTGACGGTCATTGACAAGATCAAAAGGTCATCTACGTTGGTGTCATTTGAAAAAGCGTCATTAGTTGAGTACACATGTGAAATATGAAGTCTCTATCCCTCACGGTTCAAAAGTTAAAGCCAATGTTAAAGTTGACAACCGACAGACAAACAGACCAGGACAAACGCCATATGCCCCCGATCTATTGATCCGGTATCATTAAAATAAATCTATATATATGATTGCAAAAAAACTGATCAATTTCACTTTTGTTCATATATGATAAGAAAACTGGCCCAGTGTATTAAAGATAAAACTGATATTTCCAAGAACATATTCATCAATTCCATTATTTTCCGTTCCGTGGCTATGAATACAATTATGCTAGATGTAAATGTTTACAAAAATGTAAAGTGTAGTTTCTACCTACTATCCAAATAATGTCCTATTCAGATTCAATATTTATTTAAACATCTCAACTTCAGACACTATATGACATTTTTACGCAACTTTATTAGTAATCAAAATATATATATACATAAAGTAATTATCAAAATATTGCATGGTAGTTTGTAAAATACAGATGACAGATAATCTTAATATATTAATTTTAATTCCTAATAAAAAAGATTCATATTGATATACAGCATGTTCGTAATACACAGCCCCCTTGAATAAAACTAGAGTTCTTAAGTTTTCTCTCAAGGTAGAGCTGCTTTTAGTAGTACAATTTCTATAATTGGCATTCATAGTAGACATAGATATTGCTATGGACAAACTATTTAAAAAAAAATTCTGAAACTCTGTTTGCACACTTTTACATTTCTTAACTTTGGCCATTGTAGTATTCTAAATACAAGAAAAGTTCTATGTATGATGTAAATTAAATGCTTATAAAATTTATAAAGCAATGCCAGGGGGAAAACTTTCCACTCGCCCACTCGCATTGGCGACCAGTTCTTGGGTGTGGGCTCGTGAAATCTCAAAAGAAATCTCGCACTTGGCGAATGTAATGTTCGGAAGACATCGAGAGGTCTTTGCTCATCGCAGTATGGCAGTTTATGTGCGAAGTTCCTGTTACACTCAATCAAATGCCATTTGTATAACATCAACCTTTTCCTACGTAATAAGTTTCAAGTAAAGTGCGAGATAGTTCCGAATGATTTTAAAAGCGTCGATGGATACATAAAGTGGTCTCGCTCATTTTCCTTTTCGATCATAGACGCTTTATCGATTTATGCGTAAGGTTTAATGAAATCTATCAGGAAGGGCAGAATTCCTTTTTCTGTAGAAAATATTGTACAGATAAGGTAGTTCTATCAATAAAATATATCCATAGTAGAATATTTGCCTACTACGATTAAATGCAATTGGTCAATTACAAAACGATCAAGAATGAAGTGGCAACCAAACGAACTCACATCGGCCATTTTGGTTTAGTTGCCCTTTCATCCTTGAATACATTGAATAAATTTGAATTTGAATAAATTGTGTATTTTGAATAAATTAAAATCTCTTATACAAAACATGCATTCATTATTCTGGAATTTCATCTGTATAACTGAACAAGTACATTGAAAAGATATGGGCCCGTGAAAATTTTAGTGGGTTCCTAAATTTTAAAAGTTAGGGGCCCACTTGGCCCCTAACATTTTCTTACAAAGTTTCCCCCCTGAATGCAAGTGTAGTATTAGTACATACCTACCAAGTTTTATCAAAATCCCTTTAGCTGTTCTCGAAAAGAAGTGGAAAATGTGAAAGGTTTACGGTTGGACGACGGACAGACGGACGGATGATAGACAGATAGTTTGGAAAGTTTCAAATCAAATGATTTTTATACATCACTTATAGAAAGCAAAACATGGAATGAGCTTGTAAAGTTACAATTCATCTCAAATTTTGCTTGGCACCATAAACATATAGTGAATAATGGTTGAACACATTGGGTATATTAAATATTGGTTGAACACATTTGGTGCAACTTGAATTTGACCTTTGACCTTGGTTCAAGGTCATGACACACCCTTGGATCCTAAGTATCAATTTTGTTAAATAGTGTTGAAATATATCCACAGTGAAGTTATGGTCCGGACAATGTTTATCCCATTGTAATCTTGACCTTTGACCTAGGGTCAAGTCATGACACATCCTTGGGTCCCAAGTAACAATGCTATGAATATTATTGAAATCCATGCACAGGGGAAAAAGTTATGGCTCGAACAAGGTTTTATTCACTTTGCATGTTGTGACCTTGACCTTTTTACAGTCAAGGTAATAACACACCCTTTGGTCCTAAGTAACAATTCAGTGAAAAAATTATTGAAACCCATGCACAGGGGAAAAAGTTACGGCCCGAACAAGGTTTTACTCACTTTGCATGTCGTAACCTTGACCTTTGACCTATGACCTTCGGTCAAGTGTAACAATTCTGTGAAATAATATTGAAATCCATGCACTGGGGAAGAAGTTATGGCCCCAACAAGGTTTTATTCACTTTGCATATTCTGACCTTGACCTTTGACCTTGGTTCAAGGTCATGACACACCCTTGTGTTCTAAGTAACAAGTAAAAAACTCTGTGAAATATTATTGAAATCCATGCACAGGGCAAGAAGTAATGGCCTGGACAAGGTTTACTCACTTCGCATGTTGTGACCTTGACCTACTTTTGACTTTAGGTAAAGGACATGACACACCTTTGGGTTCTTAGTAACAATTCTGTGAAATATTATTAAAATCCATGCACAGGGGAAGAAGTAATAGTTTTACTCACTTTACATGTTGTGACCTTGACCTTTGACCTATGACCTAGGGTCATGACACACCATTGGGTCCTAAGTCACAATTCTGTGGAATATTATTGAAATCCATGCATAGGGGAAGAAGTAATGGCCTGGACAAGGTTTGGGTCAAGGTCATGACACATCCTTGGGTCCTCAGTAACAATTCTGTGAAATATTACTGAAATCATGAACAGGGAAGAAGTAATAGCCCGGACAAGCTTGTATTGGACGCCAGACGGACAGCATAATACAAAAACAACATAATATGCCCCGTCTTAAGACGGGCGTATAAAATGATTAATTTGACTATAGAAGTGTGATTAACCGATTATAATCCAATTACAACTGATTATCCTTTTTTTTGTTTTGAACTGATTTCCCATCACTAATATCTTTATTGGTTCCGGAAATAATGAGCAGATACTTAAATGGACTCACCGACCGACAGCAGCAAAACAATATACCCCTCCTTCTTTGACGGGGGGCATAAAATCATACTCATTACTTTTGTTTTATCCAGTTAATTTATGTTGATAATAGAAACTTTCAAGTTTTATTTTTTACTTTCAACTACATGGTATTTTATTGCTTTAGATGTGTTGTCCCGTCTTCTTTGGGGATTCCCCTCTGCACAACAGCAATGTGTCAGCTTTTCAAGCCAACTCAAAAATATAGGGCGAGACGAATCACCGGAAGGGACCAAAACCAACATTATATAGCGATGTATTAAGAAAATTATGCCAATGACTGTCTTTTATTTTACACAAATAAAATCTTTTTGGTTATTCAAATTACGCTTAAGGGCCGAATTTGGCATTTAAGATCTCCGTTCCGATGATTCGTCATTTTTAACATTTGAGTTTTCCAATTGCTATAATACTTATCATTATTTTAAGTAAAATTGTCTATAAAAATTGTACGTTTTAAATGGTTTATAGGGCATTTAGTATAAAAAAGAAAGATTATGGTAAGTAAGTGTGTTTAACTAACCTGTTTTGGTGCTCGTAATCCGATCCGGTCATTCGTCATTTTTAAGATTGTGTCAGCTCTTCGCTATAACACCTAAGAATCAAAAACGTGCCGCCCCTCCCCAATATCGAGCTTTTACGTTTTGAATATGTTCGAACTGATAATGAAGTGATGTCAGTAATCGCAGTACTGAATAAACACTAAGCCAATGGAGGACTATAAAATCATTAACAATAATGATGAACTCAAAGCTCCCAAAAGCATTCGTCAAATTAGAGAACTGTCAAAAGGTCACCAAGTATGTGTCAGACGCCAAGGGCTCAAGAATGTTTACAATGTGACTAAATTTGAAGTAGGTTATATTAAAGTAAGCCAGAGTTCACACTAAAAGCAAAAACAGTCTGTTCACTGAAGTGAAATCAAGGTCAAAGTCACCACCAAAGTATGTCAGACGAGAAGACCTCATGTATGTCTAAAATCCCACTAAGTTTGAAGTAGGTAACATTAACAGTACATGTATGCAAGTGGTCACCCTAAAGGCGAAAAAACAGTGTGTGTTCACTGAAGCGTAAAGTCAAGGTCAAGGTCGCTAATTTTTGTATTGGTTGGATAGAACATTCAAGTATCTACAAACCTACCAACTTTGACAGGAGTACCCTTTAGGGTATGAAAGAAACCAAGCTAAATGCAAATGCTAATTGCAAAATGTTGACGCTGTGTGGACGGACGGACGAACAGACAGATTTCGCCAATTCATAGACCGGAATTGCTTTGCAATCTGGTCAAAAATGTGAATGTCTGTGTATACCTCCAATCCGAAAAAGAAGTTTGTCAAAGGAGGGTACCCTCTGTGACCTACTTTTGCCTGTGGTGGTGACATCTGTTGATTGATCTGGACAAAAAAATAACAACTCTTGTAAGAGACTATGAGTACTTGCATCTTACCCAGTTGCATCACAATCCTTTAAGTAGGTCTGTAGTTGAAAATGTGAAAAACTGTCCTCTCCCTCTTTTCTTGGAAGTCTTAAAAAATTCATAAAAAATTCAAAATTTGAGATATTAACAAAATTCTTTCACAATGATATTCCTTACCATAATTATGATTAAAATAGTCCATAAGAACTAATCATTATCAATTAACTGAAAAACATGACACTTTTCTGCACTGAAAGTCCAAAAAAATTTGATTTCAGAATGGAACCAAAAATAACAATTCTTCTTCACACATCTGTCAAGATCATTCCAATGCATTCGGTTTGTCTCTGTATGCCCCCGGTCTAAAGAAGAAGTTTGTCAAAGGAGGGTACCCTCTGTGACCTACTTTTGCTCAAGGTGGCGCCACCTGTCAATGGATCCAGACGAAAAAATAACAACACTTGTAGGGGACCTTGAGTACTTTATGCATACCAAGTTGCATCAAATTCTGTTCAGCGTCTCAGAAGACGAAATCGAAAATGTGAAAAGTGAACGCCAGATGACGGATGGATGACGGAATAACTATGACAATAGCTCACTTGAGCCTTCAGCTCAGGTGATCTAAAAAAGACATGAAAAGCAAAAAATACAAAACCAAACACAAAGTACCAATTTTTCTAGTAATATTATAGCAGACCAATTTGTCGCAATTCAGAACATGGTTTGCCAAGGTCGTCCATTCATTAGACAAATAATTTATGGACATGGTAGAGTCCCGTCGATAATCTTATATCCAAAATCTGAAAACAGTATGCTGTTCAGGACAAACAGTTCTTGGTTTTGATATAAGTTTCAATTTATGCAATATGCATGTAACAGCTTCATGTTACAAACAGCTTTCAGTAATTCGACCGAATTCAGGGGAATCCCCGTTATTTATCGTTATTGATACCACAAAATGTATATCTTATCTTGTATTTTGACATGATTTTAAATAAAATGCTTTTTATGAGCTACAATTGCCATGCTACGTCGTTTTATTAGTTTAAGCCTTGCACTATCAGCAAGCTCAACTAGTTTCTAGGACACTTGTCAAATACGGAAATCAATCATTGTTTCTGGTGAGTCATTTGCAAAGGTAAATTTCTGTTTCATGAATATATAGGAGACAGATGCTATCACTATATAAGAGTAAGTAAAATAATAATGGCATTATGTAAAATATGAAATAAACAAGCTATATTCCAGCTCCTCTATTAGCCAAGCTGTGCAACATGTTCAGCTCCATTCGAAGTATTGATGGAAAGTATACCTTGACACACTACCTCCATTCTGAAGCACAGGTAATTAAACGATCGAACTTCATTACTTTTTGATCCCAGGCCAAGCATGCCAGCGACTAAGCTTTTATATAGACCGTAGAACACACCTACCTACCATAATTTTGTCTTTTATACACTGATATTACTGTAACCTTACTATAATATTAAATTATAGGTGAAAGTCAGGCTTTTTATCATAAGAAATTGGTATTATAGCGAAGAGCTGACACAATTTTTAAATTGACGAATCCCCTGATCAGAGATTATGAGTACCAAAACAGGTTAGTTAAACACACCTACTTACCATAATATTTCCTTTTTTATACTAAATGCCCTATAAACCATTTGAAACGTACAATGTTAATAGACGATTTTACTTAAAATAATGACAAGTATTACAGCCATTGGAAAACGCAAATTTAATGTTAAAAAAGACAAATAACCGGAACGGAGATCTTAAACACCAAATTAGGCACTTAAGCGTATTTTAAATAACCAGAAAGATTTTATTTGTGTAAATAAAAGACAGTCATTGGTATAATTTTTTAAATACATCACTATTTAATATCGGTTTTGGTCCGATCTGGTCCAACCCGGTGATTCGTCTCACCTTAAAATATATATGGGGGAGAATTCCAAATTTGGTAAAAAACAATACCATTTTTCCCATTTTTACTGGTGCTGGCCCCTGTTTAAAATAAGGGTGTGACAGCCCTGACCTTTCTTGGACTTAATTATCAACAAAATCTATATAAAGATATATAAACATATATTATGACGACTTTCTATTGTAAATTTTCCTTATTTAGATGTTGATTTCCTTAGACTCCCATCATGATATTTATTTAGTCAAATGGTTCAAATTGCTACAGTCTACACTAAAGTTGTGGATTTTTGCAAAATATATATATATATATATATATTCAAATCACTATTGACTCCAGGTTATACATGTCATAAACTTTGAAAAACTTATGGTAAATTAATAGGAATTAATGGAAGAGATTATAATGCATGTGTTTTCATACTCCTATGGTATTAATGACAAAAGTTTTATTACAGTTTATCTTTTAAGTACATGTATATATTGTGTGTAGATATTTTAATTCAAAAGCTGTTTTCAACCTTTGATTCTGGTGAGCAAAACACATACCAATTAATACTTACTTTCACTGCAAAAGATAATATCTGTGGAGATTATGCTTCTGCAAACATCCCAACCAAAACAAAACCCTCCACAAGCTGATCTCTGTCATTTTCATTCATTATATTGAAAGTTTCAGTGTAATGAACATGTGCTCGTTTTCCTTCTAGGTCTTTGTTGCCTTGTATAGCGTCCAAGTGGTCACTTGTCATTTCTAAATACAAAAGAATTATCTGAAAAATGATAAGACAGATTATTATCTTATGTTTCCATTATATTATTCCATTATTATGTTTAGATACTGTTAACAAAAGGCCCAAATATGTCTATACTGTTCGTCTGAGAACAATTTGCTCATTCACAAACAACTATCTGTTAAAACCTACTGTGTTTTTGACAACTAACAAAAGATTGTAAACTTGATTTTCTACATTGATAACAAGAGTAACACCTAACATTGCATAATATATCCGTTGCTTAAATTAAAGCAGGACACATAAGTACTGTGACCTTGCTTCAATGTCATAACACACCATTAGGCCCTGGAAAAAATATCAGTGAAATATAATTCAAATCCATACATGCATGAAAAATTTTGGCTCGGGTCAGAATTTAACTGACATACGCACTGTGACCTTGACCTTGCACTTATGTCTCTGGTTCAAAGTCATGATGATCTTGGTGCAAGGTCATTACACAACCTTCGGTCCTGGACAACAATTCTGTGAAATATTATTCACATCCAAGCAAGGGGTGAAAAGTTATGGCCAAGAAAAAATGAAAACAATATCTTTAAAGAACTAGAACTTTAACGTATCAGTGCGACACAAATGCCCCAGCTGGCAGCTAAGGTAGTGAAATATAATTGCCAGAGAACTAATATTTGAAAATTATAAAAAATTCTAATGTTCAAGGGCAATAACTCTGTGAAAAATTACCAGAACACACCTATATTCGAACTTGACCTGCATCTTCACTTGATACATCTATATACCCAATATCTATTTAATCCATCAAACCTTCAATGAGAAAATGAGCAAAAAATATCATTTTTAAGAAATTTTCTATAATCAAGGGCAAAAACTGTCAAAAATAACCAGAACTCATCCATATTCGACCTTGACATGGATCATCCCTTGATACATCTATATACCTAATATCAATTTGATCCAACAGACCTTCATCAAGAAAATTAGTGGAAAATGTCATTTTAAAGAAATTTTCCATGTTCAAGGGCAATAACTCTGTCAAAAATAATCGGACCATACCCATATTTGACCTTGATCTCCATCTTCCCTTGATACATCTATATACCCAATATCAATTTAATCCATCAACTTTCAAAGAGAAAATGAGCGGAAACTTGTCATCGTTAAGAAATCTTCTATGTTCAAGGGCAATAACTCTGTCAAAAATAACCGGAACACACCCATATTCAACCTTGACTTCCATTTTCCCTTGATACATCTATAAACCCAATAACAATTTAATCCATAGAACTGTCACTGAGAAAATGAGCGAAAAATGTCATTTTTAAGAAATTTTGGGTGAGCTAAAAATTTGGCATAACTATTTTTTCCAAATTTTTGTCTAAAGTACAGGATTTATAGGATAAATTCCTTAAATACAGAACATTTATAGGTTTCTACAAATTTTAAAGGAAATATAGGAATTATAACACAGCTGTGACACATGTTTCGTTTAATTTACTTTGACAGATTATTTCTAGAAGGTATATTTTGATAGTTATTTTCAATACTTCAGTATGATGAAATATCTTAGTGAAATCTTTTATGAATTTGTGGTATTCTTCAACTTATTCTCCCCTCTGATTTGCTTAGGATGTTTTGTCATATTAATATTAAGGAAATTGTCATACTTTAAATCTTCCATTTTGCATTTCAATCAAAGTATTTATACAAACTGTGACATTTACTGATGGGAACATGAAGAATATACCTCTGTTCTCGTGCAAACAATTCCTAAGATGTCAGGTGAGAATGTTGAATCACAACTTTCAGTCACAAGTTCCATTCCGATTTGACCAAGTACTTTGGAATTCAGTCTACGTCTGTTCCATGTTTCTTTTCGTTCAACAATTTGGTCTGCTGATATGACCATTGCATCTCATTTCACCTAAAAACATTTAGTATTAAATATAATCTAGTAACCTTTGGTAGTACAAAATTATATATAAAAGTTTATTATAATGTTTAATGAACAATAGGAACTCAAAAACCAGCTTAACTCATCAGTAGAAATCTCTGTTTAATGATACATGTACTTACATTTTGTCAAATACTAAACTACCCAAACAGCTGTTTACCCAGTCACTCATGCGGATCATGCAGGTCAAATGCAGCTTCCGATGCATACATTCAACTCAGCATTTGATATTTCACTTTGATATATGCACTTTGTCCTATGCTGAACACTCCAAAAATTCTGTAATGAGTCACTTAAACAGACCATGTAGTTCTGATGCATTACCACATGAAAAACATTCATCTAACAGAAAATCACTGGTGAATATTCGGCCTTTGTAGGCAATATTTTTTGTACAATACTGATATAACCTGATGTACCCATGAAGGCATCATATTAAGTCCCCAACTACAGCATCAATGGGAAATAAAAGAAAGCCCCTTGGTTTTTCTGATTTCCTGAGAGTTTTCAAATATGTTATCGAAAACCAATCTTTTTTAATGCATTCAAATAGGCCTGCTTCCTTCACTTGAGCACAATTTCCCTTCATACAAACAAATGATTTCTTGATGAAATTACAAATGCATATTTTCTCTTGCTCATAGTGCTTTTGACAAAAAAAAAAAAAAAACCAGAAAAAAATTTGTCTCAATTCTTTTATCTATTTTTTTTTTCTGGTCCTTAATGACTTACTTAATGTACTGAGTGCTGCAAAACATTTAGAAACTTCTTTTACTGTAAATTCAATTAAAATGAAATTAATCCGACATTAGCAGGATTTTAACAATGTTGTTAGCCAGAATTATCCTAAATCAGAATTAAAGTGGATGTGTTTGTGAAACATGAATGCACATAGTAGTAAGAAAGTTGAAATAAGGCAAATTTTGATCAAAGGTCACAGTCAAAGTCACAAGATGTATGGCCTTGTTGTAATTTGAAAGATCTTTATTAGTGGAGTATCCATGCAAAATACGACTTCTCTAAATTTTAAATTTTACAAGACAGAGAAAGACAGACAGGTCAAAAATAAGATGCCCACAATCTATCGGTTGGGGGTGGGGGGGCATAAAATAGGTTTTATAAAACGAAGAAAACCAAACTTTAACATAAAAGTTTCAAATAAACTCTCAAACAGATTTTTTTAAATAAAAGTGGCCTAATGCGAGACCTCATGATGTTTTACTTCATGTATGAAAACAATCCCATCCGACAGCAGTGTGGGAATTTTTCTGTGCCAACATTTATTCATTTTTGTGAAGTGGAGTCTCGGTTAATAATGTCTTATTTGAAGAAAAGATAGAGAGGCTAAATTTGATCAATTGCTTTAAAAGACTCTTTTCTAATAGAGAAGATTAAACCTAGGTTATCAGATTAGGAAACTAGTACAATACTGTGCCAACATTGACCATATGCCTCAATATGAAGCTACACCTGACCTGGACCTAGCCTGGGCACCCTGAAGACTTTAACATTTTATTGGCTATTACTACTACATGCATATCCATGATAAATAAGTCATTCAAACAAAATCAGCTCAGAGAATTAGAGATATCCAGTGACTGGGATAAGCATATGCCAGTGTCCCTTTAAATGAGAAAATCGTGCATTTATCTTACCAACCGTTTGTTGTTGGTTGCTGGTTGATTGGTGTTTTACGGCGCTTTCAACAATATTTCAGTTATATCGCGACATGGAAGCAGGAGGTTACCAACCTCTTAAACATAGTGGCGCAACCCAAGAATCGAACCCGGATCGTCGGCGCCGCAAGCCAAGCACTTAACCACTACACTAAGTCTGCCCCCTACCAACCCTTCGTCATAGAGCTACATTTACAAAATGTCAAACTCAAACTAATAGTATATCACTCGAACAAGATCGTTTGTAAACATTCAGGATCACATTTATGCTTGTTCTCTATTCTCTGATTTTCGTTTCTATTCAAACACCTACGTGACTATACACAGACCCACTTTCATCGCAAGTCAAGCATTTTAGCGCAAAATATCATTGTAATGACATCACACATGGTTCAACAAGTCAAACATTTGATTATGACATCATGAGCATAACAATCAAAAGTCTGCTAAACACATAGCTACCATATTTCTGTGGAACAATGAGTGAGACTGATGTAAATTTTGCATTATGCCATTTTTCAATTGCTACCATGCATATAATTTTATACAAATGAGAAATCTATGTATATTAACACATTTCATGTTTAATTTTTGTCATGGAAAATGCATGATTAACACTTCTGCCATGTATATAGGAGAGGTTTGATTTTTCCCATTTTCAAATTAGTGGCAGAAGTGTTAATCATGCATTTTCCAGACTTTGTCAGTGTGAATTTTAGTACTGCACAGTGGTAAATGGGATATAAAACAGCATTGATTATAAGATATATATAGGTCAAGGGAGGAAACCACAAAAGTCAACAAAATTTTGTCTGATATTTGAATAATGACAAAAATTAATTAGCTCATAATGCCATAATCAGAATGGTGTATACTTAAAAAAGCCCAAAACTAAAGCAGCCTACACCAAAACGGCCCAATTTAATCTACTACCAAAGCAGCCCAACTTTTTTCACTATGTATATGTATAGATAAAATGGTCCAACTTTTCCACAAATTCTATTCTTTTTTTTTCATTCGTATATTAATTTAGTATTTCATAAATATGCTATATATTTTCAGATATATGACACTGCTGCATTATGGAGTAATTATGTTATCTTTTTTGTAATTGATCTATACATTAAATAATGATATGGATTTTGACAAAAAAAACCTCATATTGATATGTATTTAATTGCTTGGTTTTTTTTATGTTATAATATGTCAAATAACGAAAATATTATACCATGCAAACCAGATGTACATTAAGCGGAGTCAAGAAGGTGGTAAAATGTCACAGGATCACGAAGTACATACTTATAAGCCACAAAATTAGACAAATTGATATTACTGTTTTTAATTGTATTCATTTTTAATTGAAAAGACAGTAATCTGTAATGCCAAAGCCAGTTATGATGTCATAATTGCAGTACTTGTAGAAAAAGTTACAAAAATATAAATGTTAACTAGCTTTTGTTAAAGTTCTCAGGTTAATTATTTGCAAGCCATGTAGTAATTACAAATACTTTTAGATATTTAAGAAAGATTTCAAGTTAAATAATGTGTATTAAAACAACAAGGATATCTAGAGGTCTTAACAATGTGAATTAATGTCAATCTTTTTATGATATCTAATGTATGTAGTATATCAATCTGATTATGGATAAAGATCTGGCAAAACTCCATAACTATGATAATTTATATGTGCAATCCTTGTGACAAGATCTTTCAATGGGCACAAAACTTTCTGACATGACCTACTTACAATAAAATTTTGATATTTAAATCTGATTGCCACAGGCAAGCCCTGTTGTCTTCTGACAACTCTTCTGTCATTATGTGCTGTCTACTTATCCATGTGTAACAAAAATTGACCTTAAAACATGTAAAATATTATATAATGTTTAAACATTTAATATATACCTTAATCAGTTATTTTCTTAATGAATACACATTATTGATTTAAATGTTTTAACTTTCTTATACACTGGCATATTACCTTTTACATGAATATATTTAAAAACAGTTAAAGAATTAATTTCATTTCTGTATACGTTGTTTTTGCTCTTTGATGATGTTGGCTTTCGATGGCGGATCTATAGGAGCTAAAGTTTTTTATATTCTCCTTGGATCATTTTCATCTAATACAGCAGGTCTCTGTATACCAATGTGATTTTCTAGGCACATTTGAAAACCCTTCCTCATTAATTCAGGAAAAAATTTAAACTCTTTTCCCCTCCTTACACTAACTACAAGCCAATTCTTGAGCTTTTCTTATGGTAAAGCGGTGATACCTGAAAATAAAATTATTATAGATTTAGTTAGGGTATTGTCTAAATCATTTAGCTCATTATCAGTTTAGATATTTTATGTTACTGGTACATTAATTGCACACCTCCAAATTACACAAATTATATATATATATATTTAAATACTTCATTAGGATATTGGAATTAAATCACATGTATTTTAGAATACATTAAATTCTCATTCTTATGAAAACAGGAAACATGATCGACAGCTTCATTGTTATAGTGTTTCTTAAGTTCTGAGTGCAAATTATTCAACAATGTGGTCACGTTCTTGTTTAAAATTTGAATTTTATATTATAGCTCATAGGCCAGTTTAAAGACTCCATTGAATTACAAATACATCAAATCATATGATCACAATTTGTCTGCTAATAAGCTAGATACATTGTATCTAATTCACACATGATTTTCTTTTTTTAAACATTTCATCAATTATTTTTGATAATTTTCTAAAATCTTTGTTTGAATAATTAGGATAATGAATACCTCATTTAGCATAATTTCATATTTTTAAAAATATGACAATAGCATTAATGCTTTATCACACAGTATATCCTATATAACTTGTTATTTCATAAATACATGTACAAAACACATTCTTACATGTAAATGTACCTAGTTGTTCCCTCTTTCTTTTTTATCCCCTCACAGTTAACATGTTTCTGCTATCAGATTTTAACTCTGTAGTCTGGAGGGCTTTAAGCATACCTTTTGGCAGCATACATTAATATAATGTTATCAAAACCTTCCAGTTCAGCTGTGCTCCTACAAATAGTATTAGATACATGTATATTAATGTTAGAAGATATGCAACTGTATTTTAAATAGTTTAGGCATGCATTTTAGTGAAAACATGCTTTTCCAAAGTGAAGGTGGATGAATATTTGACATAAATATTATAAAACAATATACAATTATACATACAACTTGCATTGTATACAATCATTTGTATAGGCAGACATGCTTAAAACATAATACGTCCTGTCAAACAACGGTTGTTACTAAAAAGGTATAATTAAGAGGTATTATGTAGTAAGAAATAACATCCTTGGAAATGTTAATGAGCGGCAGTTTGAATATTTAAACACTGGACCAAAACAACTACACTTCATATATCCTAGACTAAATATTAAATGGGACAACATACATTACTACTGGTAGTGTAAATTTTTTCACAAACACCTACCAAGAATTGGTGAATTGAAATTTGTCTACAAGTAAGTCCTGAGCTGTCCACTGTAGGTATCAGGTAGGCTCTCTGAATTTTACAGAAGGTCGAACTGCTTAGGATTGGTGATTTCATGAATTTAACTTGTAAAGTGAATTTCACGTAATTATTCCCTGAAAAGAGTATGGCAGCTGCAGTTAGCAAATCCTTGCTATGGGGCTGTTTCCTAAATACTGGTTGGGAACACCATCTATGTACAAGATAACTTGAGTTGCACATCTGAAAATGATGTATATGTATTATATATAATTTTACATACATTAATGTATGTAATTATTGAAAAATAGGTGTGTATTAAAGACTGTGATTTACCAATAGTTTTGTGTGTCAATATTAATGGGAGTTCACATCCTTATACACAACACTTGCTGGAAATTTTAGTATTAGCCAATTGGATGAGTGATTCCAATTAAAAACAAGGAATCACTTAATAAAATCAATTATGAGAAAAATCTGTTCTTCAGGTACTTTAAATTTTATCGTGATAATGAATTTAAGTTGAAATATGATATGTTTTACTGATCATTTATGTTTTATGGTAATGTCTACACTTAGTTCCAGTAATCATCTGAACTCAAATCATCGTTTTCCACATCTGAAACTTGTATAGATACTCTGAAAGAGATAATTTAATATACATTACAGTAATTATATACTAAGGTTTATAGGCCATTTCAATACGACAATTTCCTCAGTATACTTTATTTTACATCATACAGATACATCGATGATGTTTTGTTGATTAACAACCCTCTAATTGAGGATCACCTCTACATCATATATCCAAATGAACTTGAGATAAAAGATACAACTGAGAGCGCATCTTCTGTTTCATACCTCGATATACTCTTATCAATTAGTAACAATGGTTCATTAGTAACCTCTCTCTATGACAAACGTGACGATTTCAATTTCATTATTACCAACTTCCCTTTTCTGAGTAGCAACATACCGTCCTCTCCCGCATTTCTAAATACAAAAATTTACGTCCTGAGAGCGATGCTTCTTGCCAGAGAACTTTTCTCACATGGATATATTGAGGAACATTTGAAATTGTCACAGAGGAAGTTCTATGGTCGTTATACAAATCTATTGCAATTTCAGATTCCTCTTTCAAGAATATTAACCAATATTTTGAGACCTGACCATACAAAATAAACATCTTAACTTTTTGACTATACTTGATTTGACATAATACCTATATACATGTATATACAGACATTTGTTCATTTGCGTTTCCAACATCAGAATTTCAGACAGGCAGCATTTCAAGCCTTGAATGGGAAAATTTGACTTCGTGTTCTTGTCTCATTCACATGTTCATGCATGTATTGACCTCCTCGATTTGAAAGGTTAATGCAGAACTTTTGTGACGGGTGTTGCATGCAATCAGGGGATGCTTATTCCTCCCAGGCACCTGGTCTCACCTCTATTTTATTGGGGTTCGCATTTGTCTGAATATAACACTAAACACGATATTGTCCCCTTATTGGACTATGAGATATGGTTTACCCTTCGGTACTTCTTCGTTTTTTACTTAATAAGAACTATCTCACTCTCTGCATATCATTCTAGAAATAAAGATTCATTTTACTATTATATAATACTACAGAACATATATTACATCAATATGGTATGGTCAAATGACCATACAGATAAGAAATGTATATTGAATTGCAAACATTTTATAGTTTGCATTGCACAGTCAATTTTATGTAAATCAGCAGATAATAAACACTTCATATTTGTAGTGAAATATCTTTTCTTCATGGTTCAGTATCACTTTAAGAGTTCCTTATATATGTAATGAGAAAAAAGGCTGTCTTGCATCAATGGTTGTTAAAATTATCCCCCGAACAAATGCATCAAAATGTGATATTTAGAGTGCTGACATGTAAAAATATGTGCAAATCTCATTTCCATGATTTATTTTCATTCTACAATAGCATATGTACTAAATAAACAAAAGAAATATGTACCGATATGTATCCAGGGTCCGGCGCCATAAACTGAGAATATACTAAAGTCAATATATTTCATTTTAATTTATTCCATTATCAAACATTCAAATAAATTGTCATGCAGAATGGTTTAATTCTATATATTGATAGAATAAAACTCAATAAAATCCAAATCCTAGTTATTTATTCACTATTGAACAGAAGAATTTGAAATTATGACTTAAGTATTTTCTCAGTTTATGGTGCTGGACCCAGGTCATATTTCATGCAAAGTAAGATTTCTTTATCTTTATCCCCCTATTCTGTCCCCAAATCAGTGTATTAAAACAATGAGAGGACATTTCTTACAGAGATGAATTATGAGACATTAGTGGGGTTCATAATTTCACACTGCACCCTTTCTTCAATATCAGATGTTTCTAAATTGAACATAAATATTTTATATAACCATGCTAAATTTGAAAATAAACAAAAAAGAACACCACGCACTTTCTTATTTTAACACAAAATTTATGCAAACAACTTATATATGATTTGGTAAGTTATATTAAATCAGAAATATATCAAGATCTATAGTTTTACATTCTTTTGTTACTACTATGATATACATGCTATTTTTGCAAAGGCAAACCTACGAAGTTTTATTTCCCCTACCCCTCCTTCTGACGGAACATATATGACGTCACCCAATGATCAAAAATCCTTAATTTACTGTAGAATATTGTCAAGCATTTGTAGAAAACTACATTTGCTATGTTAATTGTATCTCACAGATCTGATAATGATCAAATCTTATAATTCAATTTCCTTTTCACATGCACTGAATGTTAAAAATAAATTATGCTGCATATTGACAATAAAAACTATACTTAATGTTTGTTTTTATAAACTTACTGAAATGGATATCAAGGACACTTTTCTCCAGTCTCACAGGAAGCTGTGTTTTCCTTCTTTTGCTACCTCTACATGTAGGTAATCCTGTTAATTCAAGATTATTTCCAATTACCACAAGACATAATATGTGACTAAATACATTATATATCTATAACATTTCAAACATGTAATATTATACATAAAACAATATCACTATAAATATTATCATTAAATACCATTATAAATGAGAAAACTTTTACCAATAACTTAATTTTAATGCAATTAAAAGGCAATGCTTCAAAAAGACATTTACTGTTACTAACTTGAATGTCACTGATCTGGTATCCTGACACTTATTAAATGTTAGGAAAATGAATACATTTTTATAATAATTGAAGCATTTTAGATTAATTTGAAATAAAAGGGAGGAATCGACATTATATTTTGTATCATGGAATTATGTTAATAACAATTAATATTTCTTTAAGATATCTGCATTTTGTAATTATCTAAGTCAAGGAAATGCCTTAATTATCTACCTTATGATATGTTAAATAAAGAATTAATCTTATCACTGGACAAAATCACATATGCAATATATCTATTAATGATTTAAAAATCAAATGATATACTGATATTTTACACAAAATATCAGTATGTATTGGAAGTGGTGCACTTAGATTATAAAACAGAAGTTAACAATTATCATGCATACCATGTTTAGTATTGTACTGTAGTACTTCATAAGTACCTTTATCTGTTCTATGTATTGAACTTAAATGTTTACTTCTAACATCATAGAATCTCTATATAAAGAAATGAATTCTATGACAAATAAGGTGAACATTAATGTACATTTACAAAATTTACCATTGAAATGCATCAAAAATAAAATAGATATGTTAATATATGTAATCAGTTGTATAAGTTGAAAATCCAAAGGAAATTAATAAATATTATTATATAACATTTACCATTTAAATGTACTGTAGAATGATAAATTCAAATTTATAGTTAACTTTTTTTAATATAATTATCAAAAAAGTGCTTAAGCTTAGATGGATTAATACATGAATCAAAGGAATTAATTTCTTACACCACTGTACTGATAGATATAGTTTTTAACTATATGGGTTAGTTTTGAAAAATACAAATACAGATGGGTGCAGTCCTAACATAACATTCACGTTAACTCGAAAAGCGGTCACGAGGACTGCTTTAGCACACGTGCTAGGACTGCTCGACCGGACGCGCGTGCGCTCCTTGCGTTAACGCGGGAGGAAATTTGCGTTAACGCGATTTATTTCCGCGTGCGCTCAGTCCAGTCGCGCGTTCACATGATTACATTTGTAATTCTCTTTACAGTGGTACGGATGGAGGAAATAAAAGGAATCTAATTAAATTACCGCAAATGTCGCCATATATACGTGCATTAAATGTGATTTTAAAATGACACCCCGCATTAAGGGTTTCATATGTAATATAATAATGGAAATTACCGCGTAGACATGCACTCAGGTATTTATGAAAAACTTCGTCAGTTTATTCTATAAAGACTCTAGGAAAATTACATTCTAATTCTATTTTATTTATTTATTTTTAATTAATAAAATTATGTATTTATCTCTTATTTGTTTATTTATTTATAATTTACTTATGTATTTATTCTTATTTATATATTTACAATTGTTTTTTTATTTAGCTATTTTTCATAATATATGAATACTATGATTATCATCATTATTATTCTTTTCATTAATTCAATTATTATTATTATTATTTTTTTTTATTATTATTATTATTATCCTAAAATAAGAATAAATTTCATTATATTCAATTTTCGGAAATTGTATTCAATATCTTTCAAATTCATCCCTTTACTCGGAAGCGTTTTATTTAATTCTAAATACTTCCCCACATGCACACAGTAATATGTTTTTATATTTAAATATACAATGTATATATCGATTCCCCTTTAAATCCTTCTCTATCTAAGTTGTAAGCAAGCGAACGTGGCTGTCAGCCACGTTCACGCGGCAGCCAAGCGCGTGAACGCGGCAGTCCAGCGCGTTAACGCAGTCTTAAAATTTAGTTCACGAGGAAATCTGCGTTAACGCAAACGCGTGTGCTCAGCAGTCCTGAGCGCACGAGGAAAGCAAACTTCACGTTAACGCGACGTTAACATAATGTTATGTTAGGACTGCACCTCACTGTAGCTAGGAGTCCATACAAGTTTAACTGACATTAAAATAATTACCCGACCATATATTCGTGATCCGTCCAGTAAATGGCGATGAATGTCTATGCGTTGCTGTGTGCATGACTGGTAGAAATTTTCCTTTGTCTTCGATTTGGTCATGATGTTTTTCATAACTATAATCATAATTTCAATGAGAAAATTCAGTACTTGGCCTATCATTCAACAAATTACATGTAATTCTAAGCCAAATAATGTAAATATGCTTGTATACATGTATAAGCATAAATTCATATTAAAAGTGTTAGTAGAAAGACTGAGAGATTCATGTCGTATTAGGATAGAGAATATAATTTATTGATATTATACATATAGAATAAGCAAATATGCCCCCTTCCCCTCCCCCCCCTAGAGAACATCTATATTAGACATAATGATTATATTTGATAATTCACTGAACATGTATTTTCCAAGCTTATGACTGACATGTACTTTGTCTAGTGTAGTGTTTCAAATTGGTGTGAACGTTTTTATTCTTGAAAATAAACAGCAAGTGAATAAACGCTTGCCAAGAAATAGAAATATGAATGACCTTATGGCACCCCAATTCCTTTACAGAAAGCGTTTTTGTAGTGTAAATGTCATATTCCGACAAAAAAAAATAATTTCGATAACACTACTTTATCTATTGTCAGTAAATAATTGTGTTTATTATAGGTTACAGCCCTTAAATTACAAAAAAAAGGTTGGGGGTATATCCACGTGTCCAGGTAAAAATGTAAACACTCACTTACTAGTTTATCATGCTGATAATGCATTGCTTTAACGAATCAGCTACTCCCTACAATATATATTCTTTTCATTTTTTCCTGTAACATGTGATTCTTTTATTCATTTAATCAAAGTGAACATTTTTCTGTCCATTTTGTTCAAAATTTGGTCAAAATAATACAATACAATTAAATATTGGTATAACACTCCTTTCTTGTTACTTACAATAGAAGAAAAAATATTCCAACCCCCAAAACATTATTTCAACTCCTAATTAGCATTGCAATATTATACATTAGATCTTTGAGCTACTAAACCCACCTCACTTTTATCAAAGTTATAATCTTTAAAATCATTTGTTTTACCTTTATTACTTATTAGCAATGAATCTGAGTGTCATGATGATCATCAGCTTCTTCACAAAGACTTTTTGAGCTTTCACTTTCAAACTTTTGCATAGACCATTCATCTTCATCATGCAGTCAGGGGCAGGCATGGTGCAGTGGTTAAGCGCTTGGCTTGCGGCGCCGACGATCCCGGTTTGATTCCAGGGATGCTCCACTATGTTTAAGAAGTTGGTAACCTCCTGCTTCCATGTTGCGATATAACTGAAATATTGTTGAAAGCGACGTAAATCGCCAATCAATCAATCAATCATATCATCATGCAGTCTCCTCATCAGAATGTTTCTATTGTAATTCAAAAATCAAAATATCCTTAGATTGTTATGCAATGGCTTTATCATGATTAAGAAGATATCATCTCTACCTTGTATTTTCTCACATTCAAAAAAGTTACCAAATCTATTTATCTTCTTGTAAGTTAATGCAATCAAGAAAGATATTTACACAGTTTAAATATTAAAGTTTTAAAATTAAAATACATGTACCTACCTTTTCTTCTGAGAACTTTCGTTTGGGTACTTATAATACCTTTTAAATAGAGCATTAGATAATTATTTTAAAACTGGAGTGAATCAAATTACCAATATAAACACCTTACAATATCTGTTTATGTCAAATAAGCATTAAACATATATGTGTTTTTTAATTTCTTTCATGATTAATGAAAAGTGAGTCAATTACGACACCAGTAATATTAGGCATTTGGAAATTAGAGCTGCACCATTCTAACAGGACAAATACCCCCACAGCAACGAAGTTGAAACATGCAATAATTCATCCCTTTATGACAAGACAGTAAAGAAGCTTGATAGGAAGCTGAGCATTTGGTGCTTATTAAAGGACCTTGTCTCGAGAAATTTACCTGTGGATTATAGAATTTTACCATAGATAGATTAAACAAGAGATATGATTAATGAAAATGAATGCTTCACTGTGTTTGGATGCAAACACTAAAGTGGCCTAAACTCTGACATGGACTTTTCATACCAGTTACACTTTGGGTGGGGGTAAGAATTCCACCGCTATAACAATAATGATATTTACTTGTAGAATGTTGGGAATGACCCGGGGAACCCATGGCTTTTGCCATACAACTTCTTTTTTCATGAGGAATAAGAAAACATATAGTTTAAGGGATGGAGCTGAACAAGTATTGAGATAAACAATAATTAAGTTTAGGTGCACTCTAACCTTGACCTTGTAGATATAGACTTTATTCAAGATCATGACACAGCTATAGGTCATGGAAAACAGTTGTGCAAAACATAATCCCCATCCAACTTACAAGGAAGAAATTATGGCCAACCAGGGATTCTGTTTTTGTGCTCTGTGACCTTGACCTTGAAGATATGACCTTGGTTCAAGATTATGATACACCTATGGGTCATGGAAAATCTCCTTCCAACAGGAAAAAGTTATAACACGACAAGAATTCTGACAATGTGAGCACTGTGACCTTCACCTTGTAGATATGAACTTGGTTTAAGGTCATGGCACAGCGTTGGGTCATGAACAACAATTGTGTAAAATATAATCTCCTTGCAATGTAGCAGGAAGATATGGCCTGGACAAGAATTCTGGCTACCGGTAAGTGTGCACTGTGACCTTGTATATATGATTTTGGTTCAAGGTCATGACACACCCGTAAGTCATGGACAACAATTTTGTAAACATAATCTCAGTGCGACAATACAGGAATAAGTTATGGCCCGGACAAGAATTCTGGCAAAGTGTGCACCGTGACCCTGGCTAGATAGATATGACCTTGCTTCAAGGTAATGACATTTTCTTGAGTTATGGACAACAATTGTGTAAAATACTATCTCCCTCTGAACTAAGGTAAGAATTTATGACCTGGACAAGATTAATGGACAGACAGACATACAGACGGACGACCAAAGTGATTTGAGGAGGGGGGGGGGGGTTGTGATTATAATAATGGATCATTTAAAGTGGAAACGTGTACAGTTATGTCAATAAGGGAATCAGAGAAACTCTCTTTCCTCTGGTACTTCAGCTATCTGACTTTGATCTACTGACCCCAAAATCCATAGGGTTCTTTTTCTTTTGACAAATCAGCACATAACTATATTTGATTTAAATACTAGTATGATGAGAGGTACTTGAATTACCATCCTGAAATCAAATGTGTTTGTTACAGAAGGACAGAAGGATAGAAGGACCTGCGTGAGCGCTATCCGATCGCCAATTCGCCAAATGCGAATTCAAAATTGAAATGGCTTAACATATTTAATACATTACTATAAAGTTGGCGAATACATTTGCTATTGAACAATTTATGCTACCACTAGCACAGAGGACGGACAAAGTAAACTCTTAATGCCTTTGCCATATCTGGCGGGGGCATAAAAAGACCAGCCAATAATTCAACCTTGAAAACACCAACATATTGATATAACGTTCAATATAATGATATCTTAAACTATTTGAGTAATTCTTTTAAGCATTTCTTTCAGTTCTTAGTTTCAATTAAAGTTAGAGTATAAAAATTTCTTTTTTTTTCTTCTTTTTTCTTTTTTTTTTTTGAACAAATTTAATTGGAGCTTGTGTCAAATATAGGCCTAGCAAGCATGTTTTCTAGCAACTGACTACAACACAATCCTTTAAAAGCAACAGATTACAAACCATGACGTTTGTAGACATGTATAGTGCTGTATTATGGCATCAGATACTGAGAAGCAAAAATCCTTATGGTAAATATTTGTTGAATGTTATTAAATGTACAAATCACGAAAAACAAAACAAAAAATTAAAATTCTTTTGAACTAACTTACATGTAATATATGAGATTGATAGGACTCGTCAGTTTAATTCTTTCTATATAATTTGTGACATGCATTTAAATGATCAACTCATAAGCAGCGAAGTAATGAATATAAACTACAGAATTTAAATTGTGTACTAATTTACAATGAGATATATGCATCTATCATTATCCTACTTTTGACATCCATGTTAATTTCTCTCAAAGATGATGCATCTGTTAGGGCCATCTCTTCATTTATGTTGGATGTAATTCTTCAATACTTAACTCATTTCCTATATCGATCAATTTCACTCTCTGTCATATTTCTTTAAAAATTTGACAAATAAAAAGAGAAAAATAATAATATAAACATACATATATATGATATTGAAAACAGCAACAGCAATGATGTTTACAATACCAGTCTGTTATCCATACCAGTTTGTTACAAGCACATGTATATAACCAAATTTCATGAAAACAGAATGCCAGCTTAGTGCTTATTTCCAGTTTATTTTATGAATATTCAAGATTCATTTCTTCAAATAGGATAAATATAATAAGACATAAAAAGTAAAGTGCAACTTTATAACAACGACTGAAATGCAGAAGGATGCATTTGTTACATAACATTCACATTTACATGAAAAGAAGTCACAAGTACTACAAGTAGCACACGTGACAGAACAACTTGACAGAATGCATATGCACATTTTGTATTAACGCAACAAAAAATCTGTGTCAATACAACCAAGAGGCCCAATTGGGCCTATATCACTCATCTGAGACATAGATATCATTGCACATGATGATATTAAACTACAATGCTTGTAGGTGGCATTAAGTATTTAGTGTTTCTAAAACTTTTAAAACATCTAAAATTGTGAATGACCATCTTTACATATTACCTACCCTGCCATGTCTTAAACCCCAGTCTTAAATAATTCTTTGACAAAACATTCCTTTACTTAATTCTGGATAAAATAAAGCAATTAAGTGTATCGAATAAAACATTTCATTCAGACTGGAATCAAAAACAGCAATACTTCTTCACACATCCTTCTCCTCATTCTGATGCATTCAGTCTCTGTCTCTGTATAGAGCAGCACTGAAAAAGAAGTTTGTCAACTGAAGGTAGCATTTAAGATTTTTGGCTGTATTGGCACTACCTATTAAAAGATCCAGAAGAAAAAAATAACTCTTGTAGAGGACCTATAGCACTTTATTCCTAGTACGTTTCATCAAAATCCATTAAGTCGTTCCAGAATAAAATGTGAAAAATCCCATACCCCCATTCCCATTCAACCTTTTTTTTGTCAAAATTCTTTCAATACAAAATTACTCGTGTCAAGTGACTTATACTAGCACTTGCAACAATTAACCACAGCTGACATTCACGGATCCATGAAATTCAGAGGCGAGACCAGGAAAAAAAATTTTTTTTTACTGTATTCTTGCTAAAATAAGCATTTTAAAACTTCATAAAAGGTCAACCATATGAAAAAATATTGATGAAAACCATGCTATTTTGCATGAAAATGTTAAAGTCAGATTAGATTCCAAATATTATTCATCTGTGTTCAACGAAATGAAAAACTTAATATCTTCTAGATCACTCCGGTGCCATTAGTTTTATTATCCATACATTGCTTCTGGAGAAGATTTTCAAAAAGGTACCCTCTGAGAGCTATTTTTAGCAATGGTGGCACCATCTGTCAAAGGATTTTGATGACATGAACATACTTAGTAGAGGACCTATAGTACTTCATGTATACCAAGTTTCATCATCTTTCAAGAAGTTGAAAATGTTAAAACATTTACAAACAGACAATGGACAACAGGTGATCACAAAAGCTCACTCGAGCTTTCACATGAGATAATAATAAATCATTAAAAACTATTTCATTTTATTTTTATTCAGTTTTATTATTATCAGAAATACTTTTATCATTATTATTCCATCTTACATTAAATCTATTGTATTGGACATTGAAATTTTACCTATCATTCCTAAAATTTATTATTTTACATGTTAGGATTGTATCTGATACTAAATATTTTTTTCTGGTAAAATCATTGTATAAACAGAAATTAAAAATTGTGTGATATCTTGGCTATGAGTCCCCCAGACAAAACATCTGACACATATTAAAAATCTGTAAATATTTTTCCTCTCAACAAAATTTCTGATTGATATCGTCACCTTTAATATTTTGATAATTTAAGCTTGTTTGAATGAAGAAAAATTGAGTTTTCTAGCTCGCCATGATAAATGTTCACAGAGCTATTGTTCTACCCCTGGCATCGTCATTGTCGCCATCATAGTCCATAGACAAAAACTTTAAACTGGATCATAACTTTAGAACCATTAAAGACAGAGGTTTAATATTTCACTTGTGTATTTCTTGTGCCAAGACTTTTCATTTGGTACAAACATTTTTTATCTTTTGATCTTGACCTTGAAGTTTCACTTACTTTTCAAAAAAATCTAACACTGGTCATAACTTACTTAAACATTAGAGATAAGGCTTAAATATTTCATATATGTATTCCTTATGACAAGATCTTTCCTTTAGTATAACAAATTTTTATATTTTGATCATGACCTTGATGATTGACCTACAAAGACATAAACTTTAACCTGGATCATAACTTTAAAACCATTAGAGACAGGGTATTAATATTTTACATGTATATTTCTTGTGCCAAGACCTTATAATGGGTACCAAAGTTTTTGTTTTGACCCTGTGACCTTGCCCTTGAAATTTTACCTACTTTTAAAAAACTGTAACCTTAGTCATAACATAGGAAAGGTAAGAGATAGGACTTAAATATTTCATGTGTGTATTCCTTGTGCAAAGACTTTCCAGTAAGCACCCAAAATTTTTGTGACCCTCAAGTCTGACCTACTTTTAAAAATTTTCGTCTTCACCATAACTTATGAACAGTAAGAGATAGGGCTTACATATTTCATGTATGTATTCCTTGTGACAAAAACTTTTATTACATATCAGACTTTTTTACGCTCTGACCTTGACAATGCAGATCGACCTACTTACAGAAAACTTTTGCCATTTCAATTTGGCTGCTTCCAGCAAGCTCTGTTGTCTTCTGACAACTCTTAATTTATATGTGATCATGAAGTTTCTGCATTAATATATCACATGAAAAGAATTTAAAATAAAATCTTTCCTTTTATTCATTTTTATATTGTTCCACTTACTTATTAATAAAGATTATTTTGGCACTTGCTTCACACCTAAGGTCTAATATATAACACACATACATGTTAATTACTCAACTCATAGAATATTTATATACCCCTAATGATAACTTATCTTACAGACTATTTATCAATGATTTTGCAAGTACATTCATTCAAATATACATGTACATGTTTCATTTTTGGTAATAAACTCAACATTTATACACTGACTAAAGGAATAATTTCATATCATGTCAATCATTTTTACAAATTTATGTAAAATTCAGTATGAAAATACTGTGATTAAAAATGTTATTAAGGAATGAAATTAATTATAAGATTTTACAAAATGTGGTACCTTGCCTTAGCATCTATTCAGCTATATGAACTATAAATGATAAAATATCAGTTTAGATAAAAATTAATATAATAATGTAATGGTAGCCTAGAAATAATAATGATATTGCTTATTATAAATACAGGAACAAAGTATTGATTTCCAGTTTTTTAAACAGTAAAATAGTACTAGATGAATTCAATATTGCCAAAACAGAATGCAAATTGCATTATACAAAATAATTCGAATGTATGTAAAATATAAGATTTTAAATATGTGTCAGAAAAAATGTTTTGTCTGTATTATCTGCTCAAAGGCAGGGGTATCATGTGGTGCCACCACACTCATTGTTGCTCACTTCTGTACACAATAGTACCTCTGTGATACTTTACCAATATCTTAACATTAAATCTACTTACCAAGTCTGTAAAGCTCTTGTAGAGATGACTGAAGTGATATTAAAGAGAGAGTATTAGAGTAGACAAACATTTGTTAATAACATATAGGCCACATGTATTCAGCATTTAATGCACTAATCATCATGAACATCTAGCTGTTGAAAGTTTGGTCCGTCTATTAGAAGTACTTTGTCCAACACTGTCCAATACTTAACAAAGTCACTTAAGCAGAAAATGTGTAGGTCAAGTTCATATGACAAATTTCTTCAAAATGCCTCCAGTATGCAAAAATTGGTACATGTGGCACTTCTTCTTTGTTCAATAATAGAATTTCAATGCAAAATTATTCAAGTGGAAAAGTTTGGTCAGATGTAGCATTTGATTCATGACTCTCTCAAGTCATCGTAAGATGAACTTTTTTTTATCTAATACTGAGCTACCCATAACCTCTTAACCTAATCATTCAGACACAAGAAGAAGAAGTTAGATGCAGCATCTGATGCATGAGAATAAATTTAAAGTAGATGAAACTTCATATAATAAATGAATACTTAGTATGTGAATAGAAGGAAGGTGGACAGGATCACTCCATATGTAGAGGATGGCAGGTTGACTGCAAGCAGAAGGCAAGATCACTCTGTATGGAGATGGCAGAATCACTGTGTGTGCATGGCCAAATCACTCTGTATACAGGTGGAAGAGTGACTGTAAGAGGAGGTCAGCTCGATCACCTTGTATGTATATAGCAGAATGACTAATTGAGGATGGCAGAATCCCTGGAAATAGATGGCGAGATGACTGTCAGTAGAAAGCAGGATCCCTCTGAATGTAATGAGATGACTACATGTACATAGCAGAATCACTTTTATTGAAAAGCAGGATTCATTTTTACATATGATCAGATGACTTACAATATTTAGATGGCAGAAGGGCTGTAAATTGATGGCAGGATGTCTATAAGTGAAAGACAGGCTCACTCTGTATGTAGATGGCAACTACCTGGAGAGCATGATGACTGTAAGCAGGAGGCAGGATGACTACATAGACGCCAGAATAACTGTACATGGATAGCCTGATGATCCTATATGCAAATGATGGGATAACTGTAAGTGGAAGCAGGCTGACTAAGTATTCAAATGGCAATATTACTCCAAATGGATGACAGGATAACTATGTATGTAGATGGCAGGAAAACTGTAAGTGGAGAGATGAATAACTGTATGATGATGGCAGTTTGACTGTATGTAGATGACTGAATGACTTTAAGTGGAAAGCATGATGGCTGAGTAGATATCAGGATACCTGTACATGGATGGCAAGACCACTTCGTAGATAGTAGGATGACTGTAAGCAAATGGGTAAGTCACTCTGTTTCTAGATGGCAGGATGACTGTAAATGGAAGGCAGGATGAATTTGGTATATATTTACAGCATAACCACTCTCTGTAAGATGGCAAATGGCTGTATATAGATTGCAAGATGACAGCAAGTGGAAGGCAGCATGACTATGTAGAAGACATTGAGACTGCAAGTGGAAGTCTGTATCACTCTGTTAGTCTGTATCTGGATGGCAAGAGGACTGCATGTAGATGGTAGGGTGACTACATAGATAGTCAGAAAACGGTATGTAGGACTTTGTGTAAGGCATTATGACTGCAAGAAGATGGCAGGACGACTGTGAAAGGAAGGTATCTAGATGTATGTAGATGGCTGAATAACAGTACATGGTTGGCAGGATGACTCTGTATGTTGATGGCAGGATGACCATAAGTAGAGTGCAGAATGACCACATCTGTAGATGGCAGGATTACTGTAATTGCATGACAGGATAACTTTGTTAATATGGAAGGATAACTCTGTCTGATGATGACAAGATGCCCCTAACTGGAATGCATGATGACAATGTCTGTAAGATGGCAGGGTGACTGTAAGTGGATGACTCAGTATATAATGGCAGAATTACTGTAAATTAGTGGCAGGATGACTCTGTATGTAGATAAAGGATGACCATAAGTGGAATGCAGGATGACTTTCTCTGTGGATGGCAGGATGACTGTAAATGGATGAAAGGATAATTATGTATGTAGATGGCAGTATATTCAAAAATGGAATGCAGGATTACTTTGTTGATAGCAGGATGACTATTTCTAAATAGAAGGTTGAATGTAAGTGGATGACAGGATGACTGTAGATGGCAGGATGACTGTAAGTGGATGGCAGAATGACTGATTGTAGATGGTAGGATGACCATAAGTGGTTGACTGGAAGGCTGTGAGTGGATGACAGGAACCCTTTGTATGTAATGGCAAAGTTATTGTAAATGGGTGGCAGGATGACTCTGTATGTAAATAGCAGGCTGACTGGAAGTGGAAGGCAAGATGACTGCTTGTAGATGGAAAGGATGACAGTAAGTGAAATACGGGATTACTTTGTAGGATGTCAGGATGATTGTAAGTGGTTGGCAGGATGACTGTAGATGGTAGGATGACTGTATGAGGATGGCAAAATGACAATAAGTGGAATTCAGGAGAACTTTAACTATGAAGGGCAGGATGACTAACTGAAAGGATGGTTTTGTACATAGATGGCAGGATATCTGTCAATAGAATGCAGGATTACTTTGTAGATGGCAGGATGACTGTAGATGGCAGGATAGTTGTATGAAGATGGCAAGATGACTGATCATAGATGGCAGGAGGGCTCTGTATGTAGGTGCAGGATAACTGTAAGTTGATGGCAGGAAACCTTTGTATGTAGATGGCAGGTTTATAGTAAATTGGTGGCAGGATGAGCTTAAGTGGAATGCAGGATGACTTTGTCTGGTTATGACAGGATGACAGTAAGTGGATGGCAGGATGACTGCTTGTAGAGGGAACAGATAACTTTGTATGTAGATGGTTGGATGACAGTAAGTGGAATGTATGATTATTTTGTAGGTGTCAGGATGATTGTGAGTGGATGCTAGGATGATTGTTGTAAATGGTACTATGACTTTTTACATATATATGGCAGGATGACTGGAACTGGAAAGCAGGATAATGTATGTAATGGCAGGAATACTGTACATGATTGGCAGGATTTCTGTAGATGGAAGTAAAACTAGGTATGTAGATGGCATGATAATCATATGTGTGATACAGGATGACTTTGTGGATGGCTGGATGGCTGTTAGTGAATAGCAGGATGACTGTTTGTAGATGGAAGGATGATTCTGTATGTAGATGGCAGGATGACTGTAAGAGAAATGCTGGATGACCTTGTCTGTAGAAGACAGAATGATGACAAGTGGATGGCAGGATGACAATAAATGAAATGCTGGAAGACTTTGTCTGTAGATAGCAGAATGACTGTAAATAAATGGCAGGATGACTGTTTATAGATGGAAGGATGATTCTGTATGTAGATGGCAGGATGACTGTAAGAGAAGTGCTGGATGACCTTGTCTGCAGAAGACAGGATGATGACAAGTGGATGGCAGGATGACAATAATTGAAATGCTGGAGGATTTCATCTGTACATAGCAGAATGACTGTAAATAAATGGCAGGATGACTGTTTGCAGATTGAAGGATCAGGCTATAAGTAGATGGCAAAATGATCTTTAGTGGAATGCAGGATGACTTTGTCTCTGGATGACAGGATGACTGATTGTGGATGACAGGATGACTATATAGATGACAGGATGACCATAAGTGGATAGAAAAATACTGTGAGTGGATGGCAGGATAAAAACCATTTATACAGATGGCAGAATGACTGTAGACGGAAGTATAACTAGGTATGCAGATGGCAGGATATTCTTATGTGGAATGTTGAATTATTTTTTTTTTTTGGATTTCAGGATGACTAAGTGGATGGCAGGATGACTTTTTGTAGATGGAATACTCAGTATGTAGATGGCAGAATCACTCTATGTAGATAGCATGATGACTATATATAAGAGGAATGCAAGATTAATTTATCTGTAGATGGAAGGATGACTGATTGTAGATCTAAGGATAACTATGTAAATGGCAGGTTGACCATACACGGAAGGTAGAGTGACTGTAAGTGGAATGCAGAATAACTTTGTATGTAATGGCAGGATTACTGTAAATGTGTGGCAGATTGACTCTGTATGTAGATGGCAGGATGACCAAAAGAGGAATGCAGGATGATTTTGAGGATGGCTGGGTGTCTGCATGTAGATA